>PVKB01000359.1:321091-807314 GCA_004027205.1 Ctenodactylus gundi | reverse complement strand
TTTTTTTTGAGACAAGGTGTTTTTAATCACTAAATTTCCCAGGCTGGACTTGAACTTGTGATCCTCCTGCCTCTACTTTTCCAGGGTTATGGGATGTTGTGGTGAGGATCTGGAGTGTCCCCCAAAAGTCTCATGTATCTTAATGTTATGAGTTGTCTATGGAACCATGTGATATTGGTGGATTGAGGTCTAGTCTGGAGGGGTGGATTACAGTTAACTAAAAGCATGTGAGTTAGGATTAATGGTGTGTTGTGGCCACACCTGGATACAGGAGGGACTGGTTACTGGGCGGAGACCTGAAAGGATACATAAGCTGCACCTGCCTTCCTGGAAGATGGGGGAGACTAGTCTCAACTAGCCTCAGCTTGGCTTCCTGTTTGTTGGGGATGCTGCCTCCACCTCTTTCTCTGCCATGTATTTCGATTGTTGCTGGCCACCCCTGAATGGACCATGACTGTTGAGACTGTGAGCTAAAATAAACCTTTCCTTTCCTAAGTTTGTGGGTGTCGGGTATTGAGTCACGGCAACGAAAAATAACTAAGACAGTAATTGGTACCAGAGGAGTGGGGTCATTGCTGTACTTTACCTGTGGATCAGAAGTCTTTGGAACCTGTTTGTAGAAGGAATTTGGAAAAGTTTGGCAAACTGGAGAAGCCTTGGAGTGCTCTGAGCCAAGCTTAATGGAAGATTCTAGTCAGAGCTCAGAAGACCAGAATGCTGATAAAAATGTGGGTTGCAAAGGTCAGGCTCAAGAAGTTTCAGATGGGAAGGAGGACTGTATCGGCAAGTGGCCTAAAGACCATGTGTGCTACGCTCTGGCAAAGAGTTTGTCGGCATTTTGCCCTTGTCCAGATACTTTGCCTGAAACTGAAATTAAGGCTGGTGGACTGCTTACTCCGGTGGAGGAAATCTCAAGACAGACTGATGTTAAAACTGTTACATGGCTACTGTTTGCGGCTTTTAGCCAGCTTTATGGTGAAGGACAGGAGACATTGGCAGAGAAAACAAATGTAAAAAGCTCACAGTCTGGAGTAGAAAAGCATGTGGTTGATCAAGATATTAACATTAAAAAGAAACCGAGAAGTTGTAATCAGGACTGTAAGAAAGAGGCCTTCATAGTGACTCAGGAATCAGCAAGATCTCACCCTTTGCCAACTAAAGAGGGCCAAGGCAAAAAGATCTTGTCCTGTGAAGAGTTCCCCAGGACTCCCGATAGATCCAAAGAGGGAAGTGTTTGTTGGAGTTCAGCTTCCTAGAGTTCAGCAATCCAGGCTCAGAAGCTGCTGCAACCGTGGTACAAAGGAGCCAGATTCCTGCTCAAGCCAGTGGCTGATCTTGGAGACATCCACACGGTCCAGGTTTACAAGCTGGCAGAGCCCAAGAGTTGTGGGTTCGTGGAGGCTTCCACCCAGGTTTCAGAAGAAGGCCTTGGAGGCCGAGCAGTGTGCCCCTGGGAGGGCGATGTGTGAAGTTGTGAAGGAGAAGCCTAAGGTCGAGTGGAGAGCCCAAAAATTTGGAGAAGCCAGGTGCATGGATTGTCAGCTGAGAAACGCAGCAGACCGTGAGTGGATTCAGCCCTAAGGAGGGAAGATGGTGGTTGCAGTCAGCAGTAATGCCACAGGGGTGGGACCACCCAAGCCCCTTGGAGTTCATGCCTCGCCAGAATTTATCCCAGTTGCTGGACATGGAGCTACAGGATTTAACACTTGCCCTGCCAGTTTTAGGAATTGTACTGGTCCTATTGCCTTTTACTACCTTATTCATCCCTTTTGGAATGGAATTGTTTACCCTGTGCCATTTTATGTTGGCAGTGCGTAACTCTGGTTTGAACAGGAGCTCACAGGTAAAAGTTTGTCTTACATCTCAGAGGAGACTATGGACTTGGAGTTTCTTTAGCAGTGTTGAAACTGTTAAGACTTTGGTGACTCTTGGAGAAGGACTAACTACATTTTGAATGGGGAGAAGGACATGAGGCTTTGGGGGCCAGGGGTGGAATGTTGTGGTTAGGATATGGAGTGTGTCCCCCAAAAGTCTCATGTATTTTAATGGAACCATGTGATGTTGGTGGATTGGGGTCTGGTCTGGAGGGGTGGATTGCAGTTAAGTTAGGATTAATGGTGTGCAGTGGCCACACCTGAGTGCAGGATGGACTGGTTACTGGGCGGAGACCTGAAAGGATACATAAGCTGCACCTGCCTTCCTGGAGGATGGGGCGACTAGTCTCAACTAACCTCAGCTTGTCCTCCTGTTTGTCTGGGGAAGCTGCCTCCACCTCTCTCTCTGCCATGTACTTTGATTGTTGCCAACCACCCCTGAATGGACTGTGACCTTTGAGACTAAAATAAACCTTTCCTTTCCTAAATTTGTGGCTGTTGGGTATTCAGTCACAGCAACGAAAAAGTAACTAAGACATGGGATTATAGATATGCACCTGCTTGTCTGGCTTTATTTGTCTTTTAAAAAAGGATTATTTCCTATTTATATTTTTATGGGGACATTGTCTTGTATTGCCTTAAAAGACATTGGAGTCCTTTGATTAGCTTAATAATACATTGTCTGAGGAAAAAACCTGTTTTTTTTTTTGTTCATTACTGTATCATTAGTCCCTATAACATTTACTGGTGTTTGCTAAATGAGAAGATGCATGCTGTCATTATTATTTAAAATATGCCTTGTGTTGAGTTTTAATATATATTTAATGTTTATCACCAGATACAGTGTTCAACTTTCCCTTGGCTTTGCAATTTATTCATTCATTGTTTGTCAAGCACTTAATATGTACTAGGTAACCTGGAAATACAAGGATAAGAATGATGACAAACATAACAGAATCGTCTGTTGCCTCATGGAATATGTTTAGGGGCAAAGTCAAACAATAATATTTGAATTGTTTGTCTTATAAAAGGATAAGAACAGTGTTATAGTTGATAGAACTAATTAAGTTCATCAAGAGAAGAGGCATTTGTGAAAAACAAGTGGAGTCAGAAATACGTCATTTTGGTTAGAAAAGTTAGGGATCTAGAACAAATAAAGAATGATTGAGCAAGATGAGAAAACAAGAGAGCAAGATGCCACAGAAAGTCCCAGCTCACCAAGGGATACCCAGATAGAAGCAGAATAAGAATTATCTTGCTGTTGAGTGTTCTTTTGACTTTTCTCTGATAGCCCTTTAAGCAGTCTGTATTCTGGTAGAGGAGTGTTGTTCGTTGGCTGTGCAGCATGCTAACTTTATCACTGGGGTGGGATTGCTCATTACAGCTCAGCTACTTCTTAGTTTCAGACGTGACAGTTGCCACATGGTCCACCATAAAAAGGCTTTTCTGCTGTGTGAAGCTGTCAGTCCTGTCGCCCTCTTGCTATCAGGTGGATTGTGCAGGGTTGTGGATGGCATGGATAGAGAGTACAGAGCAGGGTTACCCCCTGTTCTTTTTTATGTGAAGCTGGTAATGGGCACTAGATCTTTTAGTCTGATAGCATTCTATCTAGTCTTTTTCCTCTAGAATTTTTCAAATGCCTGAGCATTTTTCCCAGCTATTTCCAGTGGCTTCTAATGGGTGCTCCCTTCGTAAGCCATCTGTATAAGTAGTGCCATGGCAAGTCAAGCCCTTTGGTGTGGCTGTCTAGGCTGTGTCCCCAGTTGCGGCAGCAACAGCTGTGATGGCAGTGTCTGAGCATGGCTGCCTTGGAACCTCTAAAAGGTTCCAGTGATGGATGCTGGTTAGGCCTATCTGCCATGGGCTCTAGGGTGGTGGCAGGGGTCTGTGTGAGGCTATCTGGATGCCTCTGGGCTGCCACAGTGATGGTTGTCTATTAGGCCCAGCCAAGTGGGCTCCGAGGTGCTGGTAGTGATCTTGGTGTGGCTACCTGGATGTCTCCAGGCTGCTGAGGGACACATGCCAATTAGGCCCAGTCGCCTGAGTTCCAAGTTACTGTGTGGGGGAGTAGGGGGGTTGGGAGAGTGGGTGGTGTGGAGGGATGGGTGAAGGTGGAGGTTTGGGCATGACTACCTGGATGCCTCCAGGCTGCTTCAGGGACAGATGCTAGCCATGAAGGCTCCATTTAGCAATTTCATTGCTGTTCTATTTTATATTTATTTTCTATTTCATTGTTTTTTCCTTTCTTTGGTTATCATTTGCTGCTTGTTTCTATGCCTTTGAAATTGAGGCTTAGACAACAAGTATCATCTTTTATTGCTAGTATATTTAAATTCTTTTTACTATAACTACTTTAGCTCTATCCTGTATGTTTCTATGTCATATTTTCATTATTATTCATTGCAAGTATTTAAAAATTTTCATTATTATGTATTTACTTTTTTAAACTCACAGATTATTCAAAATTGCAAAATTGAATTGTCATGAACAGGAAATTTTCATATTTAAAGAACATTCACTTCTAGCTTAATTGCGTGTGGTCAGAGAATATAGTAGAAAGTCAGTCCTTTGAAATTTGTTGAATCTTGCTTTATGGACCAAACTATGGTCCATTTTGTTAAGTGTTTTGTGTAGAGTGAGCATACTATGTTTTTACTTGGAAGAACATTTTATGTGTGTATGTGTATTTATGTAGCTGGTTAATGTGTAGTTAATTTTTCTTTTCTTCTTTTTAGCTGTTGAAAAGGTGTGTTTGTCTCCCATGTGATTGTGGAATTATCTGTCACCGTTTTGTCTTATTTTTGCTTTTTATATATTTAGGTTTTATTAAACTTTTATTTTTTATATACTAGGTTTCATTCATATTTTATTGGTTGCTATAACTTCATCTTTGAGCATTAAGATTTAATTACAGAAATAGGGTTTTTAATCCAGGGCCATGTGCATAGTAGGCAAATACAGTACCACTCAGCTATACCTTCAACCTATCTTCAGTAGTGCAAATTACCTTACGTCTGCTTTGACTGTTGGTGGCATAGCCGTTTCAACTTTGTTTTTAAGTTGGTCTTTGCATGACTTATTTTTGTATCATATAACATTTACTTTCTGTGTTTTTAAATATGGTCTTTTGTTATATGTAACAATAGTAGATATAATTTGAGTTTAAATTTACCATCATACTCTTTGTTTTATATTTTATCCACTTTTACTATGTTCTTTTTTATCTCCTTTTATAGCAAATGAATTTTTAATTTTTCATAATTTGAATTACTTTTAGTTTTCCTTTGAGAAATTGAATACATGAGTTACTGAAGTCTAATATAAATTCTTTCTGCTATTTCTAGACACAAGATATCTTAGAAGCTTTAACTCCATTCACTTTATTTCTACCTTTTAGGTAGTGTTAACATTTTTAAGGCTACATATATTTTAAAATCAAAGGTTCACTTCTGTTTAGAGACCTCCCTTTTAGTACTAAATTCCATTTTTGCTTCTCTGAAATCATCTGTTATTTTTTCCCCACATTTTATTGGTACGTATACGTGCAAAATTCAAGGTTTACAATGAAGTTGGGCATTTTGTGCACAAACCTATCTTGTCAAGGTGACAAGGGCTTTCCCACTCTCCTTTTGTCCCTCCCCCTACCCACCCTTCCCTCCCTCCAACCCCACCCTACGCTTCTCTTTCACTTTGTCTTTCCTCTTAAGTTCCATAGGACTTGGGATCTGGGTCTCAGAGAGACCACTCAATGTTTCACCTTCTGCTTCTGACTTACTTCACTAATCATGATGTTCTCAAGTTTCTTCCATTTGCCTGCAAAAGCCTCCACGCTAAGTCATCTGTTTTTAAAAGATATTTTTAAATTTAAGAATAAATTTCTCAATCACCTATTTTCTTTCAGAATTTTAAAGAAATCATTCCATTTTATTATGCTGTTTATCGTTTTTGTTGGAAGTCATTTGTCTGCTGTTTGTTGCTACTTTACATTTGTTTTTGATTTTCTTTGTCCTCTTGAATAGTTTGGCTATGATTTGTTTAGTATTTTTCTTTTTTTCCCCCTCACAGGCTCTTTAAAGTGGATTCATATTTCTGATTTACGTTAGAAAATTCTTGTTTTTTTATCACTTTAGGCATTCTTTCTAATTTTCTCACTCTTGAAATTTAAACGATATATAAGTTGGGAATTTTATGTGGATTCTACATATTACTAATATTTGGTTTTGTATTTTTCAATCTCTGTTCTTTGGTTTTAGTATTATCTTTTGGACTGTGTTCTACTTTGTGTTTGCCCTTTGTAGTCTACTGGATATACCAAGTGCTGAGGATACTTTTGGCAAAATTTGCTATAAAGAAGGGCAAGGGTATAAGAGTATTAAGTGGGCTGTAGAAGAAGTGACTTATTTTTGGATAGAGCACACTAACATATACTGATATTTTGATCATTCAATAGAGAGAAAAAATTAAAACTTAATGAGAAAGAAAAGTCAATTTTTTTTGAAAAAGGGACTCACTCTGTAGCCGGGGCTGACCTTGAACTCACAGCAATCCCTCTGCCTGAGCCTCCCACATGCTGGAATTGTAGGCATGCACCACCATGTCAAGGTTATGTGGCGCTGAGGAATTGAAGTCTGGGCATTCTAGGCAAGCTTTACCACTTAGCTACATCCCAACTCGCAGGAAGTCAGTTTTTAATAGAAGTTCTTAATCTTGAGAAGGTGAGAGAAGTTATGCAGAGCACAGTTGGAAGGATTTTTCTTTAATAGGATAAGATGGATGGATGATAGACATTGATTTATGTATATCAGTATCTCCCTCCCTCTCCCTCTCTTTTTCTCTCTTTCTCTCTCTCTCTCTCTTTCTTTCTTTCTTTCTTTCTTTCTTTCTTTCTTTCTTTCTTTCTTTCTTTTTGAGACAGGGTCTCTCTCTCTGGTCCAGGATGATCTTGAACTCACTGTATAGCCTGGCCTGGCCTCAAGCTCATAGGAACCTCCTGCCTCAGCCTCCTTAGTGCTGGGATTACAGGTGTGCACCACCATGCCAGAATAATTTTTATGTGTGCTGGGAAGTCAGATCTAGGGCCTTGACCATTCTAGGCAAGTGTTATAACCACTGAACTACACCTGATTCCTCTAACAGTGTCTTGTGAGTTGGATTTCTGACTTGCTTCTTAAAAAATCTGTAGGTGTTTTAAGTTGAGGGAGAGAGAAAGGAAGAGAGGGAGGGAAAAAAGGAGGAAAGGAGAGAATGAAGAGAAAGAGATGAGAAAATAGCCTCAGACATGGAGAGTTGGAGGAAAGATAGACTGTACTTAAATTTACCTAATGATATTTTTTATTTTGGCGTATGCTCATTGCTATCCACCTTTTTGCCTTAGGGTGATCAGAGTATTATAGTATACTTTTTTTTTTTTTGAGATGAAGTCTTGTTATGTTGCTAACTCCTATGCTCAAGGTATTCTGCCTCAGCCTCTTCAGTAGCTGGGACTGCAGGCATGCCTTATCGCTTCTGGCTGTGTACACTTTCTAATAAACTATTTAAATGTTTAGTAGGGTTTTTTGGGGGAGGTGGACATATGTTGGTATATATGATATATTTAAACACAGGTAATTGTTATATGTATTTAAAATTAATTCTAGAAGTCATATAAGTAGAAAATAAAGTATTACAAACATTTTCATATTTTTCTTTTACAGTCTTGTATTAGAATAGCACAACCATGTTTCGGAATAGTCTCAAGATGCTTCTTACTGGTGGGAAGTCAAGTCGCAAAAACAGGTCAAGTGGTAAGTAACTATGCTGCATTTATTCTGTGTGATATTTCAGAAATGTAAATGTTTAAAGATCATAATGCTGTAACACTTTATATATTTACTTCATAGCTTATTTTAGAGAAATAAAGTCTGCATTTCTAATCCTCTACTAAAAGGTAGGGACGTGAATACTTAACAGAAATATCAACATGAAGGAAAAGTTTATGAAAGAAGAGTAGTTATTTCTAATATATGAGAGTAATGTTTCTGTATGTTTATTAAAAGTCTTCAAGATTTAAATCAGCCACTGTATTAACTTTAGTGCTTTTTTTAGTTGTAGAGTATCTATTTTGTTCTTTGAGACATACTCCATTTTTCTGTTGAAATTTTGTATCAATTATTTTTACTGCCTTTACTTCATTTCTTTTTAAAAAGAATTAATTAATTCATGGTACTAGGGATTGAACCCAGTGCCTTTATACTGAACTACATCCCTAGCCTTTATTTTTCATTTTGAGACAGGTTCTTGCTAAGTTCCTAATTGACTGAAGCTGGGCTTAAACATGTGAACCTTCTGCTCAGTTTCCTATATTGCTAGGATTATAGCAATGTGTTCCATAATGTCTGCCGCACCTTTTTCTTAATTTACATATTGATAATACCTTATTATAATAGCTTAATTGTTGTTTTTGCTGATTTTCATATCTTAGATATTGGGTCTTCATCATTTTCCCACTTGATTATGGATCAAATCTCCCTCCTTCTTGTGTTTCAACATTTTATTTACCAGACATTGTGTTTAAAAGAACAGTAGAGGCCAAATTAAACGTTATTTTCTCTAGAGAGTGGTGACATTTTTCTTTATGAGGTAGCTATAATGATAGGCTTATCACTTTGATTTGATGACTTGCTGAATTTTTTAATATCTGCTAAGAGGTATGCTTTATGTGTTTGTTAAGCTTAGCCCTTTAGCAGAGATTCCGTGTCTGTACACTGTCTGGTTATGGAGATCTTACTCAGCTTTACAGCCATGCTTTCAGAATCCAGGATTATTATTAAATTTAACACTGTTGTTGGGGTACATCAGCAAGGAGCTTTATTTTTGGGGGTGACTTCACCTGCACATGGGGTTGGTGCCAGGTTAAATCTGGCTTATCACCTGTTTGTATCAAAAAGGAGTTTTATTAGGGCACAGAAGCTAAAATATTTAGTTTAGCTGTTATAAAAATGCTTGCTGACCATCATTCATCTAGCCAATTCACATAGCAATTACAATTTTTGCTGATTTCTCTTTATCTCATTGGAATTTCTCTGTAGTTCAGTCTTCCTCTTACCTATGCTTAAGCTTAATCTTAAATAAACTTCATCACATTGTATGAATTCTCATATCAACCCTACAGTAGATCTCAGTATGTCCTAGAATAAAGTTTAGAGTCTTTCACTAAGAATTGTTGGTAATGTGAACATTGCCTCTCCCTCCAAAAGCTAACTTCCTTCTTTCCTTCCTTCATCTTCGTCCTCCTCTTGCTCCTTGTACTGCTCCTCCTCCTTTTTTTTTTTTTTGTCTCATTATCTTTCTCCTCATCCCCCTCCCCTGTCCCACCTTTTTTTTGACACAGGGTCTCACTGTAGCCCAGGCTGGTCCTGAACTCACTATGGAGCTGAGGCTGGCCTTTCTTCCCATCCTTCTTCATTGCAACTTTATCAAATCATTCCTTTTGTCCTATAGTAAGTATATAGTATTCTTTGAGAAATTTTACCTTGTTTACTTTCCTAGTATCTAGAATATTGCCTGGAAATTCGTATGATTTCAATAAGTATTTGTTGAATGAATAGCTAAATGTGCTATTTTCTCTTGAGTTTTTCTCACCTGTGCTTATCTTTATCCTGTTGCCATGTTAGTTTTGCTAAAGGACTAATTAGAAACTTAGTTGGGCAAGAGCTGACTTAACCTAAATTCTCTAGCCTTACTCTCTATAATTCATATTCAGAAACTTACTGATCCAAATTATTCTTTTTAATGCCCTATTTATCCTGTATCCCTTTGATCACAGCATTGACCCTTTTTTGAACAAGTTTGCTGTTAATGTTTTCATCATCTTTTTAAAGCCTATCAGTCATCACAGTCCAGCTTTTCTCTTACTTTGGCTCACAGTGATCATTCTTTTGCCCATGCTTTGTGTTACTGCCTGTATTTCTAATACTCAGTAATGTAATGCCTTTTAGTATATGAACTTTCTAGAAATCTTTCATGTCTTACTTTCTCATTGCTGTGTCAGAATATTAGACATCCAGAACTTAAGGGAGGAAAGATTTATTTTGCCCACGCTTTCAGAAGGTCTCACGCAGTCCATTTAGAGAGCAGCTGGCAACAGTGAAGGCATGTGACAAGAGGCTGGAGAGCTGTGCACAGCATTGCAGACAGAAGCCAAGTTGGGCAGGAAAAAAATTAATTGTGGAGACTTAGGCAAAACCTGGAGCTTTCCCAGGGAGAAGCTGTAACAGTGCTGCTTCTTCTTTCCTTTACTTAGTTCAAGCTACCTGTTGGGTCTCCCACATAAAGGGTGAATGCCCTTCTTTTATTTCCTGGCCCACAAGTCAATAACAAACAACTGTAAATTCTCCTGGACACAACTCCCCACACCCCCTGTCTCAACATGTTCACACAATCTCTCCAAGTCAACCCTAAACATCTGCCTCTTCCAAGCAAGTTCTACTTTCTGAAAACAAAGTGTTCCACCCTATCATGCCTTAAATGTAAACTAGTTAACATTAGCATTTCTATGTAGCTTTCCTAATTATTAACTTTATGTTAATGTAGTTGAAAATAATCTTTTAAAAATGTTCATGTTCAGTCTTTTCCCTCCTGCTCTTACTTCCTGCAATATTTACTAAGATTATTAGAATTGGGGGAATGAAGTTTTAAAATGTTCCACTCCCAGTTGTGGATGTCATCTCCATTTTACCTGCTTGAGATGTAGTATTTGGGTTGGATGAGTGGGATCAGAGGATTGGCTGATAGAATAAAATGTTGAATACTGAAGGTGATAGTAAAGAACTTCTGCAGTAATGTGCCAAATATAGCTTTTAAGAGACAAACATATGTTGATTAAACCCATGGCTTTCCGTGATTCTGTAATATCAGTTCTTGACTTCTTTGACCTAATTTTCTGTAACTTCATCTCTTGACCTGTTGTTGTTTAGCAGTACTGGGGACTGAACTCAGGGACTTCACACTGAACTACAGCTACTGTACTCCTTAAATTTTTTTTTCTTTTAAAACAAGATCTCACTAAGTTGTTAGGTTGCCTAGGTCGGGCTTGAATTTATAGTCTTGCCTCCATATCCCAGAGTGCTGGGATTATTTATAGCTTTGTCCCACTGAGCCCAGCTTATACTTGCTTTTATTATGCCTGCAATGCCTTTACTTCATTAGGGTCACCTTCTCAGTGAAGTCTTCACTGAGACTCTAACCCTTCCTTTAAGCTCCCTTTTTATTTTGACTCTTTAATTTTGTCTCTATAACTGCAATCACTTTTTATTATCATGTATCTTGTTTCTCTGTTCTTACTGGAATAGAAGTTTGTGGTAAATTCTCTTTTCCACTGCTTTTTCATTAGCACCTGCCTGACATCTAACAAACACTCAGTAATATTTGTTGTATAAATGAATAACATTTAAGGAAGATAACTCTGACATTAGTATATAGAATGGACCTCAGCCAGAAACATGCCTATGTTTCCACCTAGTTGGGAGGCTGAAGCCGTAGTCTTGAGGGGGAAAAAGGGGCAACAATGAGGAGATAGTATTTGAAAGATAATGAAAAGACTAAAGAATTGACAGTAAGAATGAAGTGACAGAGGATACAGAAGGAAGACATTTTTGAGATAAAGTGGATAGGTTTTTTGTAACTAGAGTGGCTGGAAAGTGATAAGAATGAGAGGAAATAATTTGTTCTGAAGCTCCTGGCTAGAGAAGACAAGCTGACTGGTACATTGCATTGTTCTCAGTCGTTAATAGGTACACAGTGATCATATATTGAATGAATCATTATCTAGAGATAAGTTATTTTTTCTACTAAGTTTTGCTTTCAGCTGTAATTTATGTAGCTCCAAGGTTTATTTCCATTTTCTGGGTTTTTGTCTAATTTGCCTGTGTGCCAACATTAGGATTATGTTTCTTCAAGACTTCAGGACAATTTATTATTACAAGTCCTTTTAGCAATGCATTATAATATTTTTAGCCTAAAATTTTTTCATCAGTTATTGACTTTTATAGTTTAGGTCTTTCAAAGTTTGTTGTTTCCATTCATTCTGGTAAAGAGGGAAGATAGTGGAAACACGTAGGTCATATGCTGCCAGCACAAACCCATTTTGATTATTTTCTAATTTAAAGGAAATACACTTTTTTTCTATGTAGTTTCTCCCTATCCTCAGCTTGTATGAAGTGCTTGAAATTACATAGTAATGTTTTAGTACTGCTTGACATAACTACTTTCATAAGCTATGAATTCAAACTTTAAACAACATTTTTAAAGGATTAAATTAAGCCTTTATCCTACATTCTTAGAGTTGAGACTTTACAATGAAGAAAATTAAGAAATAAATTCAGATTTCTGGTTTTCAAAAGAGATTTAACTAATGAGTTAAATGTATAATTTTATTCTTAATGTCGTATTTTTCATATTGCATATTTTGATACATAGCAATGTGTGCACCAGTATAAAGTAATGTTATTATAATGCTGTTAGATTTTTCATCTGATTGTAACAAACTAGGTTTTTTGTTTTTTGGCTTGGAAACTTTATTTCAGGCAAACCTGTTGATCAGAGATTTGTGTGGTTGCAAATTTGTCATATTCTGTACCATTTTATGGTCTTATCATATATGATATAACCATGTCACCATTTTCTTTCATATAATGGGAATTTATTAAATATCCATTCTGGTTTTCAAATAGGAAAAAGTTAATGGTAGAGTGAAGAAGTAGAAGAGATACTAAAAGGAGAACAAGTGATCTTTTAAAAATTAATGTGGTACTACAATCATAGACTCCCTGTTACTATAGGATCTCTGTAGTATATTTTTAGCTGGGTACAGTGGCTCATACCTGTATTCCTGGCACTCTTGAAGGCCCAAGGTGAGAGGATCACAAGTTTGAGTCTAATCTAGGCAATTTAGTAATTTAATGAGACAAAATAAAACTTGGTGACGAAATATGAAAAGGGCTGTGGATATTGCTCAGTGCTACAATATGTTCAATCCTCAGTACCACCCTTCTTCCCTCAATAACATTTCTGTGAATGGAAAGCTTTTTTAGTGCAAGCTTTATCCTTTAAAGAAACTTGGAAGCAAAAATTTAACCTTGAATATAATTTCCATACTCTTTCCTCATTACTTATCCTGTTTCTAGATATTTTTTTTTCTATTCTGATTTTATTTGGCTTTTGGGAAAGATAGTTAACATACTTTTTCAAGACTTAGTGTGTTCTAATGAATCGTGGCTTTCTTTCATTTGTTATGAAATATTTTGCCATGAAAAATCCTGCTTCTTGATCCAGACATAGTGGTACATACCTATAGTCCCAACATTTGGATGTAGGAGGATCACTGAAGTAGGAGGCTCACGAGTTCAAGGACAGCGGGGGCCACATAGCAAGTTCAAAGGCCAGAATGAACTTTGAGACCCTGACTCAAAAACAGCAACAACAAGCAAGCAAGCAAATAAAGCTCCTGACTCCATCTAGAGGTATTCCTAAGGGCTCTTCAGTGTCGTGCTAAGACAGAGAGTAAGCTGGTTTTGGTTTTAAACCAATGATAAGCCAGGTTTTATTTTTTCTTTAATATTTTAATTTAATTTCTTTAATATTTTAATTTTTAAATATTTTACTTCTAGTAAACTAAAGAAGCAAATAACATTGAAAATGTCTTTGCTATTGAAATGCCAGGATGAGACTGAATGTTTTGCATGAGTAGAAGAAACAAAATAACTTTTCTACACCCATCTTGTGGGCCCTAGTTGGTCCTGAGAATTAAATTAATACAAGGCAGATTAATAGGAGAAAAGAATGCAGGGTTTTACCTGTACATAGAAGCCCCCACAGAAATGTGAAAACCTAGAAAAGCAGTTGGAGCTGAACAGTTATACTGAGTTAGACGAAGCGTAGTAAATTGTGGTGTGAAGACGAATAGATTTGGGCTAGAGTAGTTAATCATGGAGAAATAAGTAGGAAGATAATGGTTTGTTTAACAAGATTCATTTGTACAAATGTCTCTTGGCTGCAACCTCTTGTTTTTGGTGATAAGAATGTTTCTTTTTTCCTAGTATAGGGAAAGCTTCTTTAATATAGGAGTTTCTTCTTCTCTAGGGAAGAAATAGACAGGTCAGAGTGACCTTGCATCTGATGTTTTTCTGGTGCTTTTAACTCAGAATAATCCTTATGCCAGTGTAACGTTTTAGAATGACATGTTCTCCCACCTTTTGCATGGTAACTTCATGGTTCAACTTTTCTTCTGAACTATCATTTGTAAAATTATTTTAGTTAGTCAATAGGGCACACCGTCAGTGAGATAATATTGATAAAACATGTATAATAAATATGCACCATTAATTCTTTGAGGTAGGATAGAAGAAATAAAGACAGGTAGAAAGAAGACAAGGGAGCTCAAAGTTTTTTGTCTTCATTACCTTTAAACTGCATCAGACCTCTGCTTGGCTCTGCTTGGAGACATACTAAATCACTGAGGGAATGTCTGTATTACAAGGTTTACTAACTCCAGATTTTCCTGGTCTGAATTCCCCTTTAAGCCTGAGAATACCAAGGTAAGAGTAACTAACGTAATTTTCAGGCTTTGCAGGAATATTCAGTTGCCAGCCCAGCCAGCCTTTACATTATTCCAGACCTCTGTGGAGCAAAGCCTGGAAATCTCCAAACCTACAGTCACCTGGTTCCAGAAAAAGCAGAGCCTTGCAGACCACATAGTGATATGATCACTTCTCCCCAAGCAGGAGCAATTACATTAGCACTGCGTAAGGCAGCCTCGCTCATGAAAGATCATCTCATGAGAAACAAATTGCCCTTCAAACCCTAAGGATTCCTTTGGAGCTATGGAAACCAAAACTGAGATAATGGAACCATTTGCCACTTTACCTAATCCTAAAAGCTGGCCCCATGGTGCAGGCCTGTAATGCTGGCACTCCAAGAAGCTGAGGTACGAGAATCACAGGTTTAAGCCCAGCATGGGAACTTAGTGATATAGATAAGTAAAATAAAATAAAAATTTAAAAATATGCTTGGGATGTAGCTCAGTGTGAAGACCATGGGCTCAATCCCTAGATCTCAATCAGTTATTCAGTAATTAAAAATTTGGCTTCTGATTTTGGGAACAGCCCAGTTTGAACATCTATATCAGCATGTTCCCTGTCTAGTTGTTCTAGCTGGAGTAGCTGGATTCTTTTCCTCTTCTCCCTTACTGTGTAACTCTGCCTAATAAACTGGTCTATGCCTCAAACTGACACATCCTAAAATTCTTTTTCTATGATGTAAGTCAAGGGCCTACTCTGCTGTCTCAGTTGAGGTTCACACTTCCCCTTTGGAGGACCTTCTCAGATCCTTTCTACTGAGACTATAACAGTGATTTTATTATCTTCAGCAGTCTATAGTATTGAAACGCCCTTTACTTTTTATAAGAAGATTTAAAACTGGAAAAATACTTTGTTCATTTCTTCACACAGTTAATTCAGATTCAGCATAGATTCATTAAATGTTTATACTTAATATGTTGAGTACTTCAACCAAAATTATACTCCTGTATTATGTAGTCAGCATGAGTGTGAAATATGTATAAAGTTTGAAATTTTAGGGCAGTTTCTTTTTTGCTTACTGAAGACTTTATTTTCAAGGCTATCATTTTGATTAGGAAAGATCCTGGAAAATAACATTTATATTATTTCAAGACTGCTTAAGCATCAGTTCATAGCAGATCATGAGTGTTACAGGGAACAGAGCTATCTCATACTCATTTTGTATCTATGGTCTGTAACATAATGTTTCATAATTACTTGTCCAGTGGCATCCACTTTCTCAAAAGGTCATATTATTAGTGTTATTTTTTGTTATTTCTTAAAAGTTGAATATAATCTGGGCATGGTTGTGCACACCTGTAATCCTAGCACTTAGAGATTTAGAACCAGGAGAATTCCTAAGTTCAAGCCCATACTTGACAATTTAGCAAGACCTTGTTTCAAAAATAATTAGAAAATTATTAAGTATATAGTTTTGTGTGGAGGCCCTAGTCTCAATCCTGAGTATAGAGAGGGGGAAAAAAGAGTCTAACTAGTTTTGAAACATTTAGAACTAACTTAGCAACCATTTAAGTTAGTGCTGTTCAATAGAATTTTCTGTGATGGTGCATTTGTATACTTTATAAATCTGCCTCATACAGTAATATAATGGAAAGAACTCGTGGCTACATTCAAATCTAGTTTGGTAATCCACAAAGGTTTTTTTTTAGTGCTTACTGTGTATCAGAAATTGTGATACATGTGGAGTAGTTCCTTTTCACAGAAACCTAGTTTTAATATTGGAAAGACATTGCAAGGCAGTAGGATCAGTGTAGTTGGAGAGGAGGCTAAGGGGTAGGTGGGGAGTGCAAGTTATATTTTGGGGGATAGAGATGTTAGGGATCCAAGTAGCGAAAGTAGCATTTGCTGGTAAATGGAAGTAGGAAACTACCTGGTTCATTCTGGTAATTCCAAGAATTCTTCTCTGTTAGAACCTAGAGTGAGTTTGAAAGTTGGTAAAAAGAACAGTCTTTCATCAGTTAGTGACATGTTTTATATCCCATCTGAAGAGTTTGGATTATATCCTTAATAGAGCCATTGCAGGATTTTAAACTGGTAAATAAAATAGAACAGGAAAGTAACATACTGTGCTGAGCAATGAAACAACTACAGTGACTAGTGTATGAATAAGGTACCAGGTAAGGTATGAATGTCACCTAACTTAGTCCTCCTGAACTCAGATTTCTTAAAATTTAAATTTTTAGAGGAAATAGGAACCTTACGTTAAATATTTAATTTGACTAGACCCTGTATAGTTTCTTCTGGTCAGTTTTATTTGCTGTTGGAGTAGTTGGAGTAATTAGAATTACCAAAAACCTGACCTGACTGAGACATTAGGGTACTTACAAATTAACACAATTAAGAATTTCAGAAGTAGGGAAATTACAGATAGGTTAATTCTGAGGCTTAGCAGCAACATCAGATACTGTCTTTTCCTCTTTCCACTCTGTTTTTAGCATATTGGCTATTAATCTCAGATTTGTTCTTAGATAGCTGCAAGAAGACTGCATTCTTTTACATCCACACACAGTGTTGTCAGACTAATAAAACAACTGAATTTTTCATAGTAGTTCTTTTTTTAAAATTAAATAAAACTGGGCTGGCCCTGTAGATCAGTAGTTAAAGCACTTGCCTGACATGTGCAAGGCTGTGGATTCAGTTCCTCGGTACCATATAAAAATTAAACAGGTGTGTTGGCATATGCCTGTAATCCCGGCACTTGGGAGGCCAAGGCAGGAGGATCACCATGAGTTTGAGACCAGCCTGGGCCATATGGATCTACTCTTGAAGTTATGGAGAGAATTAAGCTAAAGCCTTAAATAAAATCAGAACTCTCTTAACATAAAGGAAGTGGGTGATCAATCATTGGAGGCTGCTGCTTTGTTTTTCTGTCATAGTTAAAAGTTTATTTGTAAAATTTAGAAATCAATAGTCTTTTCCATCCTTACAGTTAGAAGGAAAAGCCCAAGTTTGCAGATATATAGGAGAGATAGGACCTACTTAAATTTGTTAATGTTAGTATTTTGATACACGGACTGTAGGCATCCAGAAGATCCTAAATGACTTGATTTATGACCTTTAAAACTGAGGGCAGCCCCCAACCATGGATTTTAGTATGATAAACCCCGAAGATAAATTTCTATGATTGTTCGTGTGTGTGTGAGAGAGAGAGAGAGAGAGAGAGAGAGAGAGAGAGAGAGTGAGTGTCTGATAAACCCTGAAGATAAATTTCTATGATTGTTCGTGTGTGTGTGTGTGTGTGTGTGTGTGTGTGTGTGTGTGTGTGTGTGGTATTGGCAATTGAACAGAACCTTTGCACTGAGCTAGCTACATCCCCAGCCTATTTTTGATTATTGCCTTTAAGACAAGGTCTTGCTATTTTGCTGTAAATTACCCAGGTGAGGCTTGAACTTACTATCCTCTTGCCTGTGCCCCCACAGTGCCGGGATTGTAGGCTGGGATTGTCTGTGATGGGGAGGGGAGGGAGTATTCTTTTCTAGTTTGGAATAGGAATGAAAGTTTGGAATAGGGATGGATGGGAACTTTGCTCTTACTTAATTTTTCATATGAATGCTTTTCCCCTAGTAGAGACAAACATCATGTGTGTGTGTGTTCGTGTGCGTGTGCGTGCGTGTGTGTGTGTGTGTGTGCGTGTGTGTGTGTGTGTGTGTGTGTGTGTGTGTGTCTAAGACACCAGGTAGTATAAAAAGTATTAGGAACAATTTTGTCTACTTTTTCTTTGCTTTTTAATTGCTCTTACTTTCTATCCTAAACACAAAAGATTTATCTTGGGGACTTCAAGTGGGAAAAAAGATAATACTGAAGAAAAAAATGAATTATTTTCAGTATAATACTTGTCTGCACTTTTTTGCTCTACAAATTTTCCTCAGACCTTATTCATAAAATGGTCACTGCTGCTATTTCTTTACTCAATATTGTATTATTTTGTTGTTCTATCTTGATTTCCTCTTGAAAATGGATGGCCAGACTAAACAAACCTTCTGTCAGCCTTTCAAATCCTTTCATCCTTTAAGGCTAAGGTACTAGTAAGTAATATATTGACACTTATTTCTTCCCTTTATCTTTGTATTTTCTTTGTATCAATGATTACATATTGAGCGCCTACCATGAGCCATATAAAGTACTGGGGAAACATTGTTTATTTAGAAATAAAAGATGCCATCTATAATCCAAGTTCTGTTGGCTTTTCAAGGGCCTATTACGAAAATATCTAAGAACTGAAAGGGAATTTTATCTCCAAACTGTGACCCCAAACCCCACCAAATCAAAGTGAATAAACACAAAGTGAATCACACAAATGATTTGATTTGAATCAGTCAAATCAAATTGAATAACACAATTGTAACATTGATGCTGAATCTGATGGCAAGAGGCTATAATCCCAGCACTCTGGGAGACTCAGGCAGGAGGCTTACAAGTTTGAGCCCAGCCTGGGCACCTTAGTGATTTAGGGAGATACCATGCCAAAAATCAAAAATCAGAAAAAAGGGGGAGGACTAAGGATGTAGCTCAGTGTGAAGGCCCTGGTTAGGGATCCAAGGGAGAGAGAGAGACAGAGAGACAGAGAGACTGATAGAGAATTGAGAGAGAGAATAAAATGGCACAAGTAAACCAATACTGTTTGCTTTAGTTGCTTTCTTATAGCTGGGACACAGTTGTGGCCACCTGTAACTTAATGGAGGAAAAGCTTATTTGACTCATAGTTTCAGAAGGTCTGAGTCCATTCCTGGGCATCCTGCATTGGTAGAAGGGCATGGTGAAGGCCTAGATGTAGAAAAACTGTTTATGGCAAGATAGAAAACAGAAAGACTGAGGAAGGAAAGAACTAGACACACTGTTCCCAGGTTGTGTCCCAGTGAGCTGCCCCTTCCAACCAGGCCCCACCTCTTAACACCACAGGAAATCAATGGATTAACCCCCATTATTGAATCACCTTTCAAACATGAGGCTTTTGGGGAGTCGCTCCAGATCCAAACCGTAACACTATTAGAATATAATTTGAGATGTATTGCAGTGTGGCAAAATTCTAGAGTACCAGTGGAGTACAGAGGAATGGCTCTCAGGCTGTAGGGACATTTCTTGGAGGAGGTGGTAACTTTCAGTGTGCTTACAGAGTAATGACCCTATTTAAAAAATGGAAAAAGATTTTAGACAGGAACACAGCAAGTCTAAAGGCATGAAGTTGTGAGAAGTTTTGGTGCACTTAGTGAACTGTGTAGGTAGTTTGATACTCTGGTTGATTGTGCTCTCTCTCTCTCTGTCTCTCTCTGTCTCTGTCTCTCTCTCTCTCTGTCTCTCTCTGTCTCTCTCTCTCTCCCTCCCTCCCTCCCTCCCTCCCTCCCTCTCCCTTACTCTTTCTTTCTGGTTATACTGGAGACTGAATTTTTATGTGGTGCTAGGGAATTGAACCCAGGGCCTTACAGCTCCTAGATACACACTGTAACCCCTGAGTTATGTCACCAGCCCCATCTGGAATTCTTAATGTATTCACTGGCTGCAAACTACATCAGTTCAGATTTTTTGGAGGTTCCATTACATATGCATGATTATTTAATTATTGACTGTTGATGTTTGAATTCAATCTCAGCCATTTCTCCAGTCCTTTACCCCTTACTAGGGGTGGAGGGAATAAAGTTGGAAGCTTCTACTAATCATGTGACTACTTCTGTGACAGCCGCTATCATGAAGGTATCAGGGGTTTTCAATCATCAGTGATATTATTAAGATACAGAACAACTTCAATCTTATTATTCCCTTTCTTGAAATCTCAAGGATTCTTCAGCTTGCTTGTGTCTATATAAGGGGGTTAAATCCAAACAACAAAAGGTGCTTTTATCACTCTTGTTACTCCAGAAATTACAGGAGTTTCAGGATTTGTGTTTCAAGGACTGGAAGAGTCCCGCTGTTCTAATCATATAATACACAAAACTTATATTCAAAGATAACATCATGTTTCTGGCTTAAGTGACTGGGTTTATAATGATACTTTTACTTACGAGAAGAACATAATTCATTTTTGGATATATTAACTTTAAGATGGTGAGACATCCAGAGGAAGTTAGATAAATGGGATAAAGACACAAAGAAGAAGGCAGAGAAAAAGTAGAAGTCATGGCAACTCATTGGAGATTTTAGTTTTGAAGTATTATGATAAATGTATTTGTGAAGTGTGTTTGTGTGTGTGTGTGTGTATGTGTGAGATGTACACAGCTACCACCATAATTAGTATACTGTGATGGTACAAGTTACATCATGATACCCCTTCTCAGTCACATCCTTCTCCTACTCCTAACTCTGGAAGCCAGTGTGCTATTCCTTATCTCTGTAGTTTTAATTTTTTTGAGAGTGTCATATAAATGGAGTACTATAGTACATATCCCTTTCCTTTAAAAAATGGTTTTGGCATGATTCCTTTGTGATTTGTCTGAGTTGTTCTGTCAAGCAATACTCTGTTCTTTTTTTATTGCCGAGTGCCATACTATTGTATGGATGTATCAAGTTTATTTATTCCCCTACTGATGAACACTGGATTATTTTCAAGGTTTGGTGTTTATGAATAGATCCACTATAAATGTTCATGTGCAGGTTTTCATATAAATACAAGTTTTTGTGTCTGTAGTGTCAGTGCCTAGCAGTAGAATTATAGGATCCTATGATGGATATATGTTTATATGTTATGTACCATTTTCATTCCCACTTAGTAGCATATTGAAGTTCAGGTTCTTCCACATCTACTTGATATTGTCAACTTTTAAATGTTTTAGGCATTCTACTAAATGTGTCGAGTCTTTGTGATTTGAATATGCTTTTTCTACTGGCTAATGAACATCTTTTCATGTGCTTATTTGCTGTTCTTTACAGTGGTGAAATGTTTTTTTTCAGATCTTTTGCCCATTTTTTTCAATGTTGAGTTGTAAAAGTTCATTGTTTTCGATATATTTATGTTCTTACATATGTGTTTTGCTTGTTTTGTTCTCTAGACAGTGTTTGATGAATTTATTATTTTTAAAAACAAATCATGCTTTTGATATCATATCTAAAAATTCAGGGCTCAGAAACTGGGCCTATAACCCCAATACTCTGGGAGGTTAAAGCAGAAAGATTCAAGCTAAACCTGGACATTTTAGCAACCTAATGAAACCCTGTCTCAAAAAGTGAAAAATAGACTGGGAATGTAGCTCTGTGTGAAGGTCCTGGGCTGAATCCTCCAGTAACACAAAACCAACCAAACAAACAACCATTTCAGGGCAGTGGGTGTAGCTCAGCAGAATAGAGTGTTTCTTACCTTGGGTGAAGTCTTAATGTTTGTCGATGGGACCAAAAAAAGCCAAACAGAAACCTCCCAAAACTCTTTGCCTAATGCCTGATTATGAATATTTTTCTTAATTCCTTCTAAAAGTTTTATATTTACATCTGTGATCCATTTTGAGTTCTTTTTAATGTAAGATACTATACTTTTTATATAAGGTGGTTTCTTTGCATGTGGATATTCAGCTGCTATAAAACTAGTTGATTGTACAATCTCTTCCCATTTGGATTACTTTTGGGTCATTGTTGAAAATAATTTGGCCATATTTGTGTCTGTTGCTGAACTTCAGTTCACTGACCTGTTTCCATCCTTTCACTAATACTGCACTTTCTTGATTATTGTGGTTTTATAGTGAGTCTTACAGTAGTGTGACGCCTCCAACCTTGTTCTTTCTCACAGTCATGCTGGATTTTTTAGATTCTTTCCCTTTTTATATAAATTTTAGAATCCATTTGTCTATATCTAAAAACAGTCCTTCTGGGATTTGGTGGAAGTTGCATTAAATATATATAGATAAGTTGTTAGCAACAACATTTTTTGCCAGATGGGGTCTTCTGGTCCCTAAACATGATACAATTTTCATTTGTTTAGGTATTATTTGCTATCTTTCATCAGCATTTTGCATTTTCTGTCATATAGATCTGACACATTTTACTAAGCATATCCATGAATATTAACATCGTCATTTCCTTTTTTCTCACCTTCCCTTTCATCTCTCTGTTTTTGCACTCTTCTTTTTTTAAAATTTGATTTCTAAGCCTACATTGCTAAAATATAATCAATATGTATAAATACATTAATACAGTTAATTTTCATCTTCTGACTTTATGTCCTGTAATCTCTCTAAACTGACTTGTTCTAAAAAATGTTTTTGTTTTTGTCAAGTTTCTTTAAAATTTTTAAGTGGACAGTGTTTTCCGAGAATAGGAGGACTTTTGTGGCTTTCTTTTTACCATGTATGCCCTTTATCTTTTTTTTTTTTCCTCATCTGGTGATATTTAGTACTACTAGTATGATGGTGGCTAAGCATCGTGAGAGGTATAGGTGTTCTTGCTTGCTGCAACATTCAATCTGTCACTACTAAGTGTAGTGTTTATTATAGGTTTTTGATAGATTATCAAGTTGAGGATGCTTCATCTATTTCTAGTTTTGTAGTTATTTTCAGGTGTTAAATTTTGTTAAATGCTTTTTCTGCATTGAGGAATATGATCATATGATTTTTTTCTTTGAATCAATAGGATGGACTACATTTAATGATTTTAAAATAGCGAACTAGCTTAGCACTTTGAGGGTGAACCCGCTTCTTATGGGTTATACTTTTTACCTGTTACTAGATTTCAGTTGCAACATTTAATTGAGGATTTTTGTTTCTTTGTTTACAAGGAATATTGGTCCTTTTTGGTGATATTTTTATCTAGTTTGTTATCTTAGTAGTTCTTCCCTCCTGAAATGATTGAAGAGTATTTCTTGTTCTGTCTTCTGGATGAAGTTTGTTGAAGTCATGATTTTAAAAAACTGTTAGGTAGAATTCACCTGTGAAACCATTGTACGTGAAGATTTGTTTTTCCTAAAGACTTCTTTTTTTAAATTACAAACTTAATTTTAAAAATTCTGATAGGAATATTTGAGTTATTGTTTAATTTTGTATGAGCTTCAGTAGTTACTTGCTACCTACTGAAGGTACCTGTAAAAGAGCAAGTTCTGCTTTTTATTAGCCATGTTTGAATGGTGCTTCAACCTCTTTGGCCTTTAATTTGCTCATCTGAAAAACCAAAGTCCTAGATTTATTAAATTTTTTCAGGTTTTTATAATTTATGATCCTACTGGGATAAAGGAGTATGTGTTTGAAGCTTAGTTGAAAGGATTCTGAAGCTCTCTTTCTCTTCATCTGTCATTTGTTGAACATTTGTTTGCTTACAGTCATTTTGCCTTTTAACACATTTTGCATTTTTTCTGATAAATTATTTGTTGATGTAAAGGTATGAGTATAAACAAGCCTATTTATCCATTTATACATGATATAGTATATAAAATACTTTTATTATCTAGTTCATAAGATGATGGTATAAGATATGTATGTTTTTAATGTAATATTTTAAAATAGCAGTTTGGAGTTTTAGAAACATTAGAAGTTCATTTTTTCTTTTGATGATTATCCCAATCATGATTAAACATTCATTTTTTCTCTTCATAAATACAAAGTCTGTTGTAGATATTTTGTGTAAAAATCATTTTTAAAGGTGTTACATTATAGTGTATTCTGTTCATTTGTTGAGTTAAGGCAAAATGAAAGTAGCATACAGATTTACTGCTGAAAGAAACGTTAAGTTGCAGGCTGCAGCTGGAGGATTTTACGTAGGCACCTGTGGGTTTAAGTGCGTTCGATATACAGACTGCAGTAGGAGGCTGGCACTGACTCTGCTGACTCCAGTACACTCCTTCACTGCTGTTCTGCCGATTTCTCCACTGTCCAGAAGACAAACAGAATGGTGCAGCACGTTCAGGGCTTGGGAAAAAATAACCATCGGTATGATTCAGAGGTGGGTTTGCTCCACTGCACAGGAGAGAAAATTGTGTGACGAGACTAGAGGCTTAGGTATAGTTCAGTATGTCAGATATTTTTAGCTGTTTTAATATTTGATTATGGCTGTTTTTAGAATGAAACTGTTGTAGTTCTGAAATCTGCATGCCCTTAGTATATGGAGGTTCAGGTATGTTGCATGTGTAACATCAGTAAGTGCATATGTGGTAACCTATAAACAGATTTATTTCTATTGTATTTTGTATGTATACATACAGTTGTAGATATGTGCTCATGAGATTTTTTTTCCTACCAGATTTTTAAACAGTAAACACATACATTTTTTTTATATATTCTCTGTTGTACATTTGCCGCAGCTCTTCCCAACGTCTCTTTCCTTATATTGTTTATTTCATTATAGCAGAAAGCATGAGCATAGCATTCTATAATGAGATATGGGAAACAACAGTAGAATGAACACCAGAGTTGGCACTTCATATTTTATTGATGTCTGTAATGCAGTGTGAGTTCACATTACACATAGTCATGATTTAAATGATTACCTTTTATAAAAACAAAATGTTTGTAAGAATGGCCATGTTGTTGT
Organism: Ctenodactylus gundi; assembly: GCA_004027205.1. Taxonomy (NCBI): domain Eukaryota; kingdom Metazoa; phylum Chordata; class Mammalia; order Rodentia; family Ctenodactylidae; genus Ctenodactylus; species Ctenodactylus gundi. The sequence goes on along the minus strand of PVKB01000359.1, from coordinate 782,389 downwards.
AGACAGTGAATAGAAAATAAAGGAGAGGGAGAGGAAGTAGACAAGTAAAAATTTTCTGTCTGTAGTTCTTGAGCAGTACCCAGCAATGACTGTACTGTCATTTTAGAAGTACAGTATAGAAACAATTGAACAACAAACATAGAAAAACATGGAGGTTTATAGTTCCCAGCCCCTCCCGGAAGTACTTTGCTTATGTACTCATATATTTTGGGTTTCTGTGGATGCATGTTACTGGGGAGCTGTCCAGTTGAGACAAGATATGTTTTCTTAAGCCACACCCAACAGAGTCAGGTTTTATGCATTGGGACCACTATTTTAATCCCATACTGATTTGTAACCGCCATCTGTGGGATGCCTTTGAGTTGTAAACAGAAAAAAATGCTATGTTTATGAGCTCCAGCTTAATATCTTTTTGAGCATCTGAGTTATTGTATTAATAGCTTAGGAGAACAGTATTTAAGTTATGCAGCATTATCTCTGGCAGAGAGAAAAAGGATATAGCTTTATGGCTCTATTACAGGTATCTTCAAGTGTTTTGAAGGTAAAGATAACAATAGTGCTATTACAAATAATTTTGGTTAATATTATGGGTATGGTATTCAGAGTTCAGGTTTTATTTGAGAAAACATTTGTCCAAACATTTTAAATACCTGACTTATTTTTCTGTGCTTTAAAAAATAGCAAAGGATTCAGCCTCAGCTTTCAAATCTATTTATAAAGTTTTATTCTGTAGTAAAGACATTTTGTGTGTGTGGTAAGAATTAGCAGCTGTGTGACTGTCTGCCACTCTGTTACAGATTACCTCATTCACTAGACTATAGAAAAAAAAAAGAATCAGCCTTAATCTTAGTAGTCTGTAAAGTGCTCATAGTGTGTATTTTCAAAAACTCTTATTTAGACAAAGCAAATTCACATATCTTCTCAAAAAGAAAAAAATCTGTAGTGTATTTTTAATCAAATGAATATACACAGAATGATAGTGGTTTTTATGTGCCTAATGCCTGATTTAGTGGCAATAGAGTTAACTATAGATTGAAATAGAGTATATTATTACAGTTTTCATGTATCTAAAATGTTATGTAACCCTGATGGAATGTTGCAGATGAAACAACGAAATCTGATTGGCTCTTCACAAGAAACAGCAGCCTTGAAATCCATTCTAACCAGAGGGTTCTACAGCAGCCTGAGGTGGTTAGTTAAGTGTCATATTAAAAAAAAAAAAAAGCTTTGGAGATGAGGGTTTGGAAGAAAATTGAGATTGCTAAAGCTTTTTCTTAATCCTGTCTCTGAGCATTTTATTCCCTGCTTTTTATTTTCCCCTTTTAGCCCTGTTTCATTGTGCTTTGCTTATTGTTACTTTAGGAGAGTGATAGAATCTATTGTTAACAAAGTTTCTTAGTAGTAGCATTTAATCAACTAGAAGGGTCTCTCTAAAAAGAGTTTTTATATTAAATGATAGAATGAGTTCATGAATAAAATAATTTCAGAGCATTTATTAAATATGGTTGAATGAGTCATGTTGAAGTAAGGGGACTATGTGGTAGAAATTCTGAAGAACAGGATACTAATAGTAACTCTTTGGCCCACCTTTCCCTAGCATATTAAAATTGCATTTGATAATTTGTCTTCTAAGACTTCAGTGATACACATGTTGGGCAAGAGGCATATTGTTTTGACATCTACATTGCAGAATGTTGCAAGTCAAAAACAGGTGAAGAGTTGTGTGTCTGTTGGCTGCTAGCAACAGCCTTGAGACTGAGAATAATGTATGGTAGCTTTTATATACTTACTGTTCTTGGCTAGATGGTCTGCTGGACTATAGCTGTAAATTAATCGTACTGAATATGCAAACTTTCTATGTTTTTTTGCAGAAAATACTTAAAACTTACATCTTACCAAAATTTGAAAGTTATTTTAAACAATTATAAGTCAACTTCACTGATGGTATCTGGGGGAAGGAAATTACTGTGAGTAGGAATGAATAAGGAAGAAGATGAGTTTGAAAAAGCATTATAAAGTGTATTTAAAGAAAAACATCTAATGTACAGGAAAATTCTGTTAAATAGGAACCATATCTTGTAGGTTCCATTTCTGTGCTTATTTTCTGTTACCGAATATGCTAATAGAGTTTGGCTGAAGGCAGCTGGCTGCAAGAGTTACAAGCAGAAAACAAAATGGCTGGCGAGAGAATTAGTACTGTAAATTTGCAATAGAGATCTGGATGCAATTAAGATATTTTTTGTTGAGGATACCCTTTGTTGAAGAGTATTACAAAGTAAGGTGATGAGGAAGTGGCTTGTATGAGATATTTTGGGCCATAAATGAATGTTTTATTAAAGAAAATATGCAAATACTCAATTATAATATCAAAACAGTTTACACTACAGTATAATGGCATTTTCAACTAAGTGATTTAAAAAACCTCATCACTATTCATTTAGTCATTATCTTTGTCTAATTCTGAGACCCAGGTAGTTTCTGAGGGTATTATTTAGGAATCTTTCAGATTGATAATGTAGTTAAGGGCAAAAGAAATTAAAGAGGAAGAATTTGTTACATTGTTGAATAGCAGAAATTCAGAGTTACATATCTGGGAATTTTACTTATAAATGTTTTAGATTAATCTACTTACAGTTAGAAGAAAGAAGATAACAGGGAAAATTAGAGATGAGAATGAAAATACGGTTTATAAAATTATAACATCCACAGATTTTCACTTTAGGAAGTGTGTGTGTGTGTGTGTGTGTGTGTGTGTGTGTGTGTGTGTGTAAAACCATAAGCATTTTTTATTGTGTTAGTAATTGCTGAAAAATTAAATAACACAAATTATTCACAAGCTTGGATAGATTGAGAAATAGCTTCAGGAATTCATTACTTAAACTGAAGACTGTATATTAGCTCTCATGTCTGCTCCTCATAGTGGAATGGCTGTGTATTAAAGGAGCAAAAATGTAAATTTGTCAACTCTATTTCTATGGTGCATAGTACCAGGCTCCAATAGATAATGGGTTTCTAGTAATTGAAGAGTGGTTAATAATAGCAAGCTTGTATGTAAATAATAAAGCGTTGGCACAATACATAATTATACAACTTTTTTAATTTTCACAACTTTATGAACTAAATTTTACAGTTTTACCCATTTGATAGTTGAAGTAGTCGAGGCAGAGAGGAGGTTGTTAAGTGACTTGGCCAAAGCCATACACTACATGGTGGATCCAACATTTGTGGTAATGTATTTCTAAGATCCCTCATTTTTTTCTGTAGTAATTGAAGATTAAGATGTATTAGCATTCATCAGTAGCCTTATCTCTCAGAGTCATGAATTGTGTTTATGTTCTTGTAAAAACTGCAGAGCAGAGAAAACCTTTTTACTAAGTATTTCAAAATTGCTTGAACTCATTTTTTTCTTTGGGAATTGAACTGATGGTCTTCACATTTCCTATTCCCTTTTTAATTCTGAGATAGCATTTCACTAAATTGCTAAGTTGCTCAGTGTTAGAATTTTCCTGCCTCAGCTTCCCAGGCTTAATTCCTTTCTTATTTTTTGTTTTCTAAAATCCTTTTACATTTGGCTATACTTGATAGCTCTGATTTCCAGCTAATGGAAAATGTACAGTAGTTAAAATCTACTTAAAAACCCATAGAAAATGTATGTAGGAAGTAGTTGGAAAGTGTATGAATCCTTCTTTACTTCCCTAAATGGCTGTCAGCAACTAATCAGATATCAAGTCCAGTTGATGAAAACTAGTGAATATTTCCAAACATCGCCCTATTTTTTTTCATTCTTCTTTCATTTAGCATTTTGCCTTACTTCACTATTAAATTACTGTTTTTCAGCTGGTCATTGTAGTATATGTAGTGGACTCTGGAGAGCTGAGGTAGGAAGTTCTTCTGGGCAGTTTAGCAACTTAGTGAGACCCTGTCTCAAATGAATAACAAAGGGCTGTATATGTAGGTCAGTGTGAAGGTCCTGAGTTCACTTCCCAGTATTGCCAAAAAAGCCCAAACCCCAGACAAAAAAATAATTAAAACAAAACTAAAAACTAAAACAAAACCCACAATACCATGAACTGTTTCTTCATTCTTGGTACCTTTTGGTCTAAGAGTGAATTTTCTAAAATACGAATCTGTTGTTCTAAATATAAATTTCTGTAGCTTTCAAAATAAAACATGACATTTTTTCTTTAGTAATTTTTATTGTTATACCCATATCCTAACACAGATGTAGAATTTGATAAAAATTGATTTTTGAAGAAATCCCACTATAAATATATCTGTATTTAGTTTAATAATATGTGTTTTAAAATTTACTGGGGGATATAATCCTTTATCATTTTGAGTTTGCTTTGTTGTTATTGGCATATGCCTACCTAGTTTGTTTCTTTTATGTACTGAATTTTATGAACACATTTCATTTATTCATTTTTCCCTTAATAGAAATTTGAGTTTATTTCAAATTTTGGTGCTGATTTCTGTCTTATTTACTTTTATGTCATTGTCACTCAATACCCAACATCCACAATTTAAGGGGAGGAAAAGCTTATTTTAGATCACAGTTTCAGAAGGTCATATTCCCTTTATGGGAGGCCAGCAGCAGTGGAAGCACTCGGCAGAGATGGAGAGGAGGCAATTTCTCACAGCATTGCCAATGGGAAGTTTCTTCACTTCCTCCCATGGGGAGGAAGGAAGCAGCATATATCTTTCCAGGTCCCATCCCAGTAATCCACCCCTCTGGGTCCAGCCTCAGTGTTTCACCCCTTCCAGGTTTAAGCCCCCCATCACACGCCTGTGATTCAGTCCACATGCCTGCAGTCTCCCATCTGCCATACAATCTATCTTCTACTACATACCTGTAATCCACCATCTCCCAACAGCAGGTCCCTGTCGCCCAACAGCACATGGATTCATATATAATCCATAAATGCATGATAATTTTGGGAGACATTCCAAATCCAAGCTATAATAATTTTGTTTTTGTGTGTGTGATTACAAATAATGCTCCAGTGAGAATCCTTACATACATAGTGGAGTCTTTATGAGGCAATATGCCAGGATGTAGGTTATTTGCATTTTTCATTTTTACTAGATATTTTCATATCATTTTCACTATTTATATTCTCAGAAGTATTTGAGAGTTACCATTTTGCCATATTCTTGGCAATATTGGTAACAATATTCGTATGGTTAGACTTCATTTCTTCCAATTTGAGGGAAGAAAAGTAACATTTCACTGATTTGTTGGTCTCATATCTGGTAGAGTTGAACATCCTTCCACATGTTCATTTACAGTAAGATTATTTGTTGTTCATAACTTTCTCATACCCTTTATGCATTTTTCTGTAGGGTTATATTTTTCTTACTGACTTAAAGGATTTTTTATATATTCTAGACATGATTCAGCAAACTACATTCCACCCTGTCAGCCTGCTGCCTGTTTTTGTGCACCTGTGAGCTAAAAATGATTTTTGCATTTATTTTAAAAGATTCAGAAAAAATTAAGAGACTATAATGTCTTTTTTATTATAATGTGCAAATTATTTGAAATTCAGATTTTGGTATTCACGAATATTTTTATTAGAACATAGGCACAGCCATGTATTTACATATTGTCTGTGTCTGCTTTTGAGTTACAATGGTAGAGTTAAGTATTCCTCACAGAGATCATATGGTTTGCAAAACTTAAACTATTTGCTTTTCTACTGTAGTTTACAGAGCACTGTTCTAGGTCAGTTATTAGTCTATTGCAGACATCTTCTTTCAGTATTTATACACCTTCTTAAAACGTCTGCTGAATTCCAAACCTCTTGAATAGAAGGGTAAAGTTTTAATTTATTCAAATTTAATATTATTTTTATCCTGTATATTGTTTCAGAAATCTTTACTCACAGGCCACAAATATATTCTGTATTTTTTAAAATATATTTTCACTTTGAAGCTTTAATATATTTTCATTCATTTCCCTTAGTTTTTGGGTCAGATTAGGGTGTGAAATAGAGATTTATTTTTTTCAAGAAAGCCAGTTTTCTACCTTATTTGTTGTTTAATAGCATTTTCTTTCCTCAGTAATGTATAACATCAACTTTTCTTGTATGAATAGTCTTTTTATGGGCATGAGTCTGTTTTCTGTGTTCTTTAGTTCTTATTCTTTAAGTATTTCTGTATTGTATTTGATCCTAATGATTTGTAAGATCCAGCCACTTAATTGTTATTGTGTTCATTTTTCTTGTTTTTTTAACAAAAATGCAAAATGTAATATTCTGATAAGAGCCTTTTTACTAATAAGTCTAGAGAAAGGACTGTTATTTTTGAATTGTGTATATTGCAGGTCCAAGGTCATGTTGCTAGTTTTTTTCCCATTTTATTGACACGTATAAGTGCCAAATTTTAAAGTTTACATTGATCTTGAACATTTTGTGCACATACATATCTTGGCAAGGTTACAAGACCTTCCCCTCTCTCTTTTTGGCCCTCCCTCTACCCCTCCCCTCCAGTTACCATTATTTTCCACGTAAGTTTCGTGAGATAATTATGATCTGGGTTTCTCATATCAGAGAAATCATTCGATGTTTCACTTTCTGCTTCTGACTCACTTCACTAAGCATGATGGTCTCAGGTTGCCTTCATCTGCTTGCAAAAGCCTCCAACCTAACTGTCTTTATAGATGCATAGTATTCCATTGTGTATAAATACCACAATTTGTTTTTGTGCTGCTATGAACGAGTATGCATGTGTCTCTGTTACGTGTTGTTTTTAACTCTTTGGGACATGTTTCCAGGTGTTGCTGGATCGAAGGTGATATTTATTTCTAATATTTTGAGAGATTTCCATACTACTTTCCATAGTGTTTGTACTGATTTACATTCCCACCAGCAGTGCAGGAGGGTTCCATTTTCCCCACAGCCTTTCCAGCACTGATTGCTGGTTGAGTTCTTGATATATGCCAGTCTCTCTGGAGTTAGATGGTATCTTAGTGATGTTTTGATTTGCATTTCTCTTATGGCTAGGGATGTTGAACATCTTTTCATATATTTATGGGCCATTTGAACTTCTTCATCAGTGAACTGCCTCTTCATTTCTTGTGCCCATTTTTCAGCAGGGTCTTTGATTTTGGGGGCTTACATTTCTTCAGCTCCCTGTATATTCTGGTTATGAGCCTCCCATCTGAGGTGTGGGTGGTGAATATTTTTTCCCATTCAGTCAGTTCTCTTTTTACAGTGTTGATAATTTCCTTTGCTGTACAGAAACTTTTTAATTTGTCATTGAGCCCCTTTATTAATAATTGGGACAATTTCATGTTGCTAATTTTAACAGTTTCCTTTCCTTCCCTCCCCTCCCCTCTCCCTTTTGTCTCCCTCCCTTCCTGTTTTTCTCTTTTCTCTTCCTCTTTCTTTTTCTTCTTTCTTTCTTTCTTTCTTTCTTTCTTTCTTTCTTTCTTTCTTTCTTTCTTTCTCCTCCTCTCCTGTGGATTGAATCCAAAGCTATATCTCCGGCCCTGTTTTTATTTTTTTATTTTGAGGCAGGGTCTCACCGAGTCACTGAGCTGTCCCAGGCTGAGCTCAATCTCACACTTCTATTTGTCTCAGTGTCCCAGAGTTTTGGGATTACAGGTATGTGCTTCTGTGCCTTTTTCCTTAACATAGTTTGGTCTCAGTTTTTTTTAATCACCATTATTATCATAATCAAATAATACACTAAAGATGAGATAATTACAAGTGCATGGGATTATGCCCAGTACCTTAAAACATACTATGTATAACCGGTAGAAACAAAGTATTATTGTCTCAGTCAGGTTTTCATCTTGATACCCACAACTTTAAGGAGAAGAGGCATATATAAGGGTTTTGGTTTAACTCTTGGCCCAGCCTTTCAGCATGCTGGGATTAAAGGCACATGCTACCTCACCTGGGTTACACCCACTTATTTAGTCTTCACGTGTGCCTCTGTACCAGGTTATGTACACTTATTTATTTAGATTCGTGCTGTTAGTAGTGTGGTTTTTTTCCTCCTTAGTATGTAGTGTTGGGAATGAAACCCTGGGATTTGTGAATGCTGGGAAAATTCTCTACTACTGAGCTATATCCCTAGCTCAATAAATAACACATTCTTTAAGGTATGGTAAAATAGCATTGGCTTTGTTTTCTTCCTTTTAAAAACCTCTAAACTTAGGGCAAGCCTGAGAACATCAGAAGAATTGTAATTGCGGAATATTCTACAAAATGGCTGAGTAGGACTGTTCAGATCTAGTTCACAATAAACCAGGAAAGTCAAAGAAACTGTCACAGTCTGAAGAGCCTGAGGAGATATGATGACTACGTGTAATGTATTCTAGAATGCCTAAGAGACATTAGATAAAAACTAAAGACATCTAAACTGATTGTGATGGCCTGTAATTTCAGCACTCTGGGTGACTGAGGCAGAAAGATTACAAGTTCCAGGCCAACTTGATAATTTTGCAACTCGGTGCAACCCTATTAAAAAAAAAAAAAAACGAGGCTGAGAATGTAGCTCAGTGTGAAGGCAAAAGTCCCCTCAATCATAAAAGAAAATATAAAACAAAACCATAACAACAAAAAACTAAGCAACAAAAAATCTAAGGAAATCTAAATAAAATGGATCTTAGGTAATGTATGAATGTTGATTCTCTAATTGAGACAAATGATTATTATAATACAAGATGGGAAATTAATATGTAGCCGGTGAGATTACTCTGAAGTGTATTAGCAACTTTTCTTAAATTTAAAGTAAAAACTATTCTCAAATAAAAACTTTGCTTAAGAAAGCAAATTAACATAAATGTATACTTGTATACACCTTTATTTTTAAATAGCTTATTCTGAAGTCATTGTTGACCTGGACATTTTGCATATTCATTTCATACCTTAAAAGCACAATGACTAACTTAAAATACAGACATTATTATTAGTGATTGCTTCATATACAGTTAGTCTTTTGTTTTCATGTTATTAGTCACCATCACTGACAATCATCTTAACAATGAAAACATTCTGTTTAGTGAAACTTTCTGAGCTACATATCAGATTATTTCTGAGACATTTTACATGCCTTAGGCAATTACAAATTGATAACTTATCCTGAGGAAGTTATTGTTTTAAGTATATCTTTAGATTTAGACCATATAAACTGGGTCTATAAAAAAAAGCAAAACCTGAACTTGCTGTGTTTATGTTCTAACAAGCTTTGAAAATATAGTGTACTTTTGAAAAAATTAGCTGCAGCACAGATGATAGTACATTAGGGAATTGTTTTAATGAAGAGTCTTTTGAGAGGAAAGGACACTGTAAACACTTTCTTAAGAACTAAGTTTTAAGTCGGTCTAAGCTTAACCTGTTAAAATTCTGAAATTGAAACTGGTAAGAAGGATAAAGCTTTGAAATAATACTGCTAATATTTTTCTTTTTGTAGTGGTAGTTTGAATAAGAAATCACTGGATTCCTTAAGTTGTATCCCAACTACATCAATACTACCTATTTTTTTTCTTTCGACAGATTTGGACATGCACATAACATACTTGATCATATCTCACCTCTCATCTCCCTAATTTTTTATGAGCTTGATTTTACTACATGAGTGTATGTATTTTAGAGGTGGCCCTTGAAACAGTTAATTCAACAATTTTTTTAGAGCATACCTAGTGCAAATCAAACATGAAATACCAAGATGAATAACTTTCAGAGGCACACTTTGAAGGTCTTGGAGTCCAGAGATAATCATACAATTAACTACCATAAGTGTGTCAGTAGTATAATGTAAATAACATGTATAATCTTTTATAGTTACGTGGAAGAAGGAATAGTTCTTCCTGGTAGTATCCAGAAAGTCAATATAATGAGGGGATGACATTTGTCTTTCAGTGAAAGGACATTGTTGATTATGGTGATGATAAATGAAGGTTCTAGTTATTTAATGTGTGCTTTACTTTGTGCCATATGTCACACTGTGGTTATGTACATTATGACATTTTTTCCTCATGATTGCCATAAGGCTATTACTCTATCACCTTCACAGATAAGGATATAGAGATTCAGAGAAGTTCTTTTTTTATGTCATCCAAAGAGTATGAGTTTCCAGGGATTGAGTCCACCTTAGCCCTACTAGACACCAAACATCCTTGACATGTGTTGAATGAAATTTTACTATCTAGTCAGTTGGAAGGATTTGCATTTTAGGCAGAAGGAATAGGATGAAGAAATTGATGGAACCTTACAATATATTCCCTGTTTTATCAAGTGGTTTAATCTTGCCAGAGTATAAAAGCATATGTTATTTAGAATTTTTATGGCTCAAATGACAGAAAATTTGAGTTAGAACTGCTTGGTGTAAGAGGTTAGTAAATATTTTCTTTAAATATATGATAGTATGTATTTTGTGCATTACAGGCCACACAGTGGCCAGAAAAGGGTTATTTTCTCATCAACAAGGATCTTGTTGACTTACATTTTTACACTTTTTTTTTTTTTTTTTTTTGAGACAGGGTCTCACTCTGTATTCCAGGCTGGTCCTGACCTCACTGTGTAGCTGAGCCTGGCCTCAAACTCATGGCACTCCTCCTGCCTCATCTTCCCAAGTGCTGGGATTACAGTCACATGTCACCCTGCTTAGTTTATGTGGTACTGTGTAATTGAACCTTTCGGTCCTACACTTGCTAGGCAAGTGTTTAAGCTGCTGAGCTATGCTCTCAGCCTCACACAGTTTTTTATAATAATCCACTATCTTGAGCTTAATCTCTTCAAGTCCCACTGCCACCACCACTCCACAGGAGGAAATGATACCAAATGGCTAAACTGAAAGATCAGTTTGTAATCTTCGTTATTATTTAACTTATCCACTTTTATTCTTTTCCCCTGCATTACTTCCCTAAACTCCTCTTCAACCCAGGTCCTTCACTAAGCTGTATCTGCAGCTCATTTATTTATTTCTGTCTTGGTTATTTTTCGTTGCTGTGATGGGACACCTGACATACACAAATTAGGGGAGAAAAAGGTTATTTTAGATCACAGTATCACAGGGTCACAGACTTAATGCGTGAGTGTCTGGGAAATCACATGGCAGGGCTGGGTCCTGATCTATGGGCTGTAGACAGAGCTCCTCGCAGCAGCATGGCAGAACAAAACAAACAGCTCCAGGTTAGACCCCACACATCTACTCCTTCCAGCCATGTCCCACTTCCCAACAGTACCCAGTATCCATAGGTACATGAGGTGTTATGGGAACACTCCAGAGCCAAAGCACAATAGTTTGCTTCACACAGGGTCTCACTAATTTGCCCAGTGAGACTGAATTTTGCAGTCTTCTTGCTTCAGCTGCCCTTGATTTGGGGATTATAGGAGTGAACCATCACACCTGACTGAAACCCTTTATTTGACCTCTGTACTTCTCCAGTTTTGCTCCTGTTGTCCGAGCACTTGTTCTTCTCTGCTGGTTCCTCTCATGCCTTGAAGCCTCTGTTTGGTGGATTTAGCCCATCTTCTCTTTCTCTTGTCTCTTATCTGTGTGGTCTTCCTGAGAGATCTTGTATCGTTTCACAGTTTAAATGTGATTTGTGTATTGATGGTTTGTGTACTGAAGGTTAAATCATTTTTGTTTTCTTCTGTGGGTTTATTTCTTTATATTCTGTCATTTTGCAGATTATGCAAATTTAATGTTATTTGGAACTTCTAATTTTTTTCTTTTTTTAAGAAGACAGTGCTTCTGAGGGAAATGTTTCTTTGTTTTATTTATTTTACTTTTCATGTATTTTCAGGGCATGTATTGATGTTAAAACAGTTTATTATATAAATGTCATTTGTCTACATAGAAATATTAGAAAATGAAAGTTATGGCATTCCTGAAGGTGTATGTTGTTTTTTATAATTGATTCCCAAATATTAATCTTTATTCTCATCTTTTTTCTTTATCTTTTGAGAGATCTGGGCAATTTGACATATAGAATCTTCCACAGTCTGAAATCTGCTTTTATTTGTTTACTTAGCAACAGTTTAGATTTTCTCTCCTGCCCTTTATTTTTTTAAATTAACAGCTACATTTTTGTTTAATATGTACTCAGGAAAAATTAAACATTTTCTTCTGTTCTTTTCCTGAAAATTGACAGCTAAATCAGATGTTTGACCAGACTCAAATTCTGTAGTGTTGGTAAAACTATAGTTGTACACTGAGATCATCACTAGCTTTCTCACTGTGTTTTCACTTTGTTAACCATGGATTCTCCTCATCTGTATAGCTGTACATTCACTGTGAGTTGAAAAATGGTTATATTCTAATTCTAATGTTTTCCAATTTTTTTGTATGAAATGGTTCTACAGAATTTTCTTTTCTACTTTTGGGCTGCTAATACAGTTTACATAGAAAATATAGGCTAGTGTGTGATTCTTTTCATTTCCTCAGTTTTCAGTGAATTGATTCTTTGTCAGTTTCAGAAGATGATCATTTAGTGCCTAGGGTTCCCCCCCCCCCCCCCCACTCACTGGGATCGAACCAGGGAACATCAAGCTACATCACCACTCCTTTTTATTTTTTATTTTATGATGATATCTTGCTAAATTGCCCAAGATGGCTTCAAACTTGCAGTCTCTTTTAGCCTCCTAAATAGCTGAGATTACAGACGTGTGTGCAATGCCTGCAATCATTTAATTTAGTCAGTTTTGTCTGCCTTTCTTTCATAACATCATTATATATTTTTTTCTTCCTGTGGTACCGGAGATTGAACCTAGGGATTTTGTAATAAGCTATATCTCCATCCTTTTTTTTTTTTTTTTTTTTTGGTATTTATTTCAAGATAGGTTTTGCCCAGGCGAGGCTTGAATGTGTGCTCTTGCCTCATTATCCCAGGGTGCTGTGATTACAGGTATGTGCTACTGAGCCTGGCTAATAGTTTTCCAATAGTTTTCTTTCTGTCTTAGTTACTATTTTGTCACTTTGACAGATACCCACCATCCACAATTTAAGGGAGGAAAGATTTACTTTAGCTCACAGTTTCAGAAGGTGTCAGTCTATTAATGAGCAGCTGACAATGGTGGAAGCAAATGGCAGAGGAATTTTCATGGCATCTCCAGCAGGAAGTCAAGTCCCAGAGGAAGGTTGGAGCTAGTGTACACCCTTTCAGGTCATCTCCCAGTGATCTGCCCCTTGTAAGTCAAGCTCTAGTGTTCAGTCCCTTCTAGGTAAAACTTCAGGGGTTCACCCCTTCCAAGTTGGTCACATGCCCAATAGTGTGCTACATGCTATAATATACTGCGTATTCATAATCCACCACTCTTGACCAGCCCAAGCTCCTAACAGTATATGGTTTCATAGATAATTTATAACATTTAAATATATGAGATTTTCTTGGGAAATACATCAAGCCATAACACTAACTGTGGGATCTGTTAGAATGTTTGAGTTTCATCTAGTACATTTCCTTTGTTATACCAGCCACACCAGCTAGTTCTTTAAGAAGTTCTAGTTTCTGTTAATAGATAATGGCATTTCAAGATCAGTCTGATGCAAAATGGTGATTGAAGGTACTTACAATTTCTGTTATTTGTAGAAGTCCCTGAATAACATACATACACCAAAGTGTTTGAGAATGTCATCCAAACCTACTTTAAAGCATTATGCACAATTCAGTTAAGACATAATTATATTGCATAATTTTCAGCCCATTTTCTCAAACTTACAATGTAACTGGAAAATAAACCTCATGAGAGAATAATAAAAGTTCATACAGATTTTTGGAGAAAGACTATATAAGCAAGCAAACTGGTGTCTTCACGAGGTAACTTGGAACATTAAGAAAGCACTTGTTTTTTTTGTTTTGTTTTGTTTTTTTCTTTTAAGAGAGACTCTCATCTGTAGTCCAGGCTGGTCCTAAACTTGCTATGTAGCCTAGACTGACCTCGAACTGAGGGTTATCCTCCTGCCTCAGCCTCCAAAGTGGTGGGATTATAGGCATGCACCACCATGCCCAGTGCACTTGCTATTTTTATTTGCTTCTAAGAAGCTGATGTTCTAACTATTGTTTTATAGAACGTATTAATGCTTCATGTATTTCAGATCTTTCATGTGTTAAATGGGAATTGTTTTAAATGTGTAATGTTTTGAGTTTCCTTAAGCACTTTATACACTATGCTAAAAGTCGTTTATGTTTCAATTTGCATATTTTAATATGTAATTTTTAAATTTTTCCTTAAGATATTAGTGGCTTAATTTTTTTTTTTGAGAACACAGTCTCACTCTGTTCAAGCTGGTCCTGACCTCACTAGGGAACCCAGGCTGGCCTGGAACTCAAAGTAGTCATCCTTCTTCAGCCTCCTGAGTGCAGGATTACAGGGTATGTCAGCATGCCTGGTTTATGTCAAACTCAGAAACTTAGCAGATGTTAGGAAAGTGCTCTACCTGCTGTGCCGTTCTTCTATCCTTGGTGACTTATGTTTTAAAAAGGAAAAATCACCAGCATGAAAGTGTACCTATATCTACATTCGCTGTGTCTCTTCCTGAATCTCATTGTAGTCTGTTAACAAAATTTGTGTTTTTATGGTTAAAAAAAGGAACACAATATGAGCACTGTGGATACTCATTACTACTGGATCAGTCACTCTATTTGGGCATTTTCTGAAGATAGAACAAGGGTAAAACTGATTCATAAAGTGTTATTGATGTTGCTAACACAGATTCAATGCTACCTAACTTCTATGTTATACCATAAATTCTTCTACACTGAGAATTCTAGTTTTCAAGGGTAGAATTAGTGTTTCTCATAAATACTATTTTGCCTTATCTCCTCTTCATAATTACAGTGGTCTCACAATATTATCACTACCATTTCCAGCAAACAGATTTTTGTTGGCTGTGCTGTCTCCAGTCCCCCATTTCTTGATGGTTTTGATATTTGTGCGTTGTCAGATTATGTAGCCATTACCTACACATACTATATTCTGTCTCTTTAAAAGTATTTAGTCTAAATTTTACAAGGAATGCATTTGTTTGTTTTTGAGACAAGTGTCGCTGTAGTTCAGGCTGGCCTTGAAATTGTTTCGTTGTGCAAGTTGGTCTCAAGCTCATGGTGCTTCTGCTTCAGTTTCTGTGTCCTGGATTATAGGCATGTGATGCTTTACCTGGATAATAATGCATTTTTAATGCTCACTTCTAGTCCTTATTTTGATGTCTTCCTAATGAATTTTGTGGTTTAAAGTTTGTTTTCTAGTAGAGCTAGGAACAGTACTCCCTGAGTTTTTGTATGTTTATAGGAATGTGTCCAGGATTTTTCTTTTCTTATTCACTACTGGGAATTAACCCAACACCTTCACACCTTGCTGCATCTCCCAGTCGAACATACACACTTTTAAAAAAAATTTGAGACAATGTTTTACCAAGTTGCATTCTGGAACTTGAATTTGGAATTCATCTGTCTCAGCCTCCCAGAGTGCTGGGATTACCAGTATGCACCACAGCACTCATCTCAGCTTTACTGTATGTAAAATCCTTGGCTTAATTTTTTCTTTATTTTAAGCATATTAGTCTATCTCCATCTGTTATTTTTTCTTATTGAAAGTCTTTTCCATAAATGCCCAATTAACTGATTTTTTACTTTAGCTTTAAAGCCTAATATAGTAGAATATATCTTGGTACATTAATCTAAGTAAGTACATAGGATGCTCTTTAACTGTGTAATTTCATACATATATTTTTTGTACACACATATAAATATATGTAAAATACATAGAGCATATACATATATACAAACTTTCTTTGTGGAAAGCTTTCTTGAGTTAATAGTTTTTCTGTTCTCTCAGTTTGGTTTTCTTTGGAGGCTCCTGTTCTTACACTGTATATTATCTTTCTCTTCAATGTTTGGCACTGTTTTGGAAATCCTTTTTAATCTTTTTCTCTTTATTAAATTCTTTCTTTTTTTGTTCTGTTTCTTTTAATTCATTTTGTTATGCCTATTTGTTTGTGTTATAGTTTAATTTTCATTACTGAAATTATTTTTGCTTCTAACATTTCCTAGTGTCTATTATCTCATGTCTGAGTTTTTCTGATTTTATTGCTTTTAGACAGACATGCTGTGTTATTTTCTCAACATTTTACCTAGAATTTTAGTGTTTTTAAAAACCATATATTATAGTTTTGATTGTGCATTGCAGTTTTGATTGCTTCTCTTTTTTCAGCAAATCTTTTTGGCGTACTTCGTATATAGGGTATTGTGTTGTCTATTCTCTTTTTTTCTTCACTCTGGAATTTGACCTTGATATATATATCTGCTGGTCATTTTTATTTGAAATTAACTTAAGTACTTAAGGAGGAATGCCATGATAGCTTTTCTAATTCCGTAGAGTGTTCTTTTTGTTGCTTTTGTGACGTGTTAAAAAAAAATCACAGCTTGCCTTGTAAGATGTTCTTGTCCTGTTCCTCTTTTCTATTTTGATTTAGACCTTTTGTTGTCTGTTTTGTTCGTGTTCTTCTGAATTTTGATTCCATTTCTAGCATTTTCCATAGAGAATGGAGCTCTGACTTTGCAGGTCAGTTCCAAGAGTGCACATTGTTTAGACTGTTGCAACCCTTTCTGAAATTCTCGTTGTAGTCCTGTGTATTCCACCTTCTTCTCTTCTTGTTTAATAATCTGTTACTTTACTTCCTCATCATCTTTCTTAGATTCTGCATACTAGAGAAAACAGCTGTGATAGTTGTCTTTCTGAGTCTGGTTATTTCACTTAGCACCATGATCTCCAGATCTACTAAAAGCGATGAGTATAGTGCTACTAAGAATAGAAAAGAAACTAGCAATAATAACAGAATAAAAAAAAAAAAGCTCCTGTTTGTGGAGGCCCTCCTCCATCCCCCAACTCTGGTTTAGCATTCCAGACTGTTTTGTTCTTTTTTCTGCATGGTCTTTGCTTTCTCCATAATTTTTTTTTTTGACTTTTACCTCTTTCATGGCTCATTGAGATCTTTTTCTCTTTCTTTTTTGCTAAGCTGTTGCGTTGCAGGTGTTTTGGTTTCAGCCTGTATCGGCTATGATTTTCTGTTAGCTTCTGCTCTACCTTCTTAAATCTTCTCTGTGTTGTAATTCTCTTTTTATGTGTGTATAGTACTGGGGATCCAGTCCAGGAACTTTGCACCGAGCTTTATCTTCAGCCCATTATTTTTATTATTAACTTCAAGACAGGATATCACTAAGTTCCCCAGGCATGCTTCCCTCATTTTTTAAGATCACTGGGCTTATAGACCTGTTGGACCAGGCCAGGTTGTTCTTATCCATGGGTAGTTTTCTTTGCTAATTTCTCTAACACTGCTCATGTGGGAATTTTGATTTAAAATTATTCTTCTATTACTATTACTTCCTCATAATTCTCTTCATAGACTATCTTTAATTTTATTATTATTTGCTATGCTGTGAATTAAACCCAGGGCCCGCATTTGTGCCCTTTTAAAAATTTTATTGTGAGACAGGATCTTGCCAAGTCACCAGGTTGCCCAGCCTATGCTTGAATTTGCCTGTTTCAGCCTCTTAGAATATTAGAATTATAGGCATGTACCACCATGCTCAGCTCTTCATGATTCTTAGATGGTCCAAAGTTTTAAACCGAACTCTGTCTTATATAAAATGTGTAACTGACCTGCTTAAAATATTGGGGTTCTTCTCTGCATTCTGAGCTTTTGAAGGTGCAAGACTCCCCCTACATATTTTTCAGTATATATGAGAATATTATATATAGTGGTTCCTCTGTTGTAAAACTACATCAATAAGTTGCATCATTAATTCAAGGAAATTACTTTGGGAGAATAAGAAAATTGACATCTTTGTATTAAAAGTGGCATGAAACAACTTAATCATTTCATTATATTTGAGGCTCTTAAATTTACTTTCAAAGTATTTCTTTGTTTCTTAAACCTGGCTTTACAGTAGTCTCCTCATTTTGTATGGTTTGTCACCTACCCAATAGTTTCAGTTACTTATGGTCGAAAGATATTAGATGAAAAATTCCAGAAATAAACAGTTAATAACTTTAAAATTGCACAAAAATCTAGGTAATGTGGTGAAATCTCAAATTGTCCATCTTCCTCTTTCTACCTGAAATACAAATTATCCCCTTATTTAATTTTGGAGAAAGGAGACCCCATTTACTTCTAGGTATTAGTACGGCTTTTCTACTTTATTCTTATTATTAATCTCTTACTGTGCATAGTTTACAAATAAAATTTATTATAAGTGTGTGTATATCAGAAGATACTGTGTGTAGAGTTTAGTACTATCTATGGTTACAGGTATCCACTGAGGTCTTACAATGAGTCTTCCATGGGTAAGGGAGACTACTATGTTAATACATGATTACTCTGCCTCTCCTATTAAATATACGCTTGCCCATAGTTCCAACACTATGTTAGAAATATATTTACTAGTTTAAAGGATATTATAGAGAATACAGAAGAAATGGATTGAGTGAGGTATGGAATGACAGGTGAAAAGCTTCTGTGCCCTCTTAGAATTTGCTGCCTTCTAGAAACTCCCATGTGATCAGCTATCTGAATTTTTACACACCCTGTCATTTTGGGTTTTTATGGAGATTTCATTACATGTAGAAATGGGAACTAATGTTAACAGCCAGGGTATGACCTGAAGCTACTAAAGTGGATGGGGAAACCCAGTAAGGCTAGTGTATTTTTCTTGGCCTCTCTTTACAGTATTCATCTCTTCAGACAATGGGGCCAGGCTTCTGTGGAATGAGGAGAGTCTTTTGACCTATTGTTAGAAAAAGGCACACAGAGAATTTGTTTATGGCCAGTTTCAAGACATAAAAGTGGGTGATGAGTGTAGCTTCAGTCACCTGCATTGGAGAAAATAAATTGTGTAGCTGGTTTTGAGGTGGGAATTATGAGCCTAGAATTATAGCAAAATCCAGAAAAACATATATCATAATGTCACATTTCTTCTATCTAACTGAAACTTTATACCTTTTCAGCAACATCTGCCCGTTTTTCCCACTAGCCTCTAGCAGCCGCCATTCTGCTGTGCTTCAGTTAGATCAGAATTTTTAGCTTTTACCTGTAGTATGTTGTATTTGTCTTTCTGTACTTGGCTTCATCTAGTTACCACATTGTCCTCCTGCTTTAGCCATGTTTTTGCAAATTACAGGATTTTTGTTTCTTTTTAAGACTAAATAATATATTGCATTGTGTGTATGCCCACCCTGTTTTCTTTCTGTTCATTGTCAGTGGACACTTAGGTTTTTGTTATTTTGGATAATGCTGCATTGAATATGAAAGTTCCGATACAACTTTGATATACTGATTTTATTTTCCTTAGCTATATACCCAAAGTAGGATTGTTGGATCACTTGGTAGTTCTAGTATTAATTTTTTTTTTTTTGAGGAGGCTCTATATTGTTTTCCAGAATAACTGCTAATTACCATTCCTGCCAGTGTTGTACAAGCACTGTCTTTTTCTCTATAACTTTGCAACCACTTGTTGTTATTGCCTTGGTTGTAGCCATTGTAACAGACTAAGGGAATATATTACTATGGTTTTAATGTAATGTCCCTAATAATACTGCTTTGAGCATTTTCTTATATACTTTTTGGCTCTTTTTTGAAAATAAGTCTACTCAGGCCTTCTTCCCTTTGAATTGGTTGAGTTCCTCATATATTTTAGATATTAGTATATTTTGTTGTTTTCTTGTTTTCTTTTTTGACTGATTCGTTGTTGGTATAAACAAACACCGTTTTTCTCTGTTGATTTTGTGTCCTACAACTTCATTGCATTTGCTTACCACTCGTATTAGCTACCTTTTTGTTGATGAGACAAAATACTTAACATCTGCAATTTAAAGAAAGAGAGGTTTACTTTGGCTCACAGTTTTCAGAACCTGTAGTCCACGGTTGGTTGACTCCAAAGTAGTAGCTGCATTTGGAAAGATGGCAGAAGAATACTGCTTAACCATGGCAGCCAGGAAACTGAGTGAGAAAGGAGGGTCTGGAGACCAGAATACATGGTTCCAGGTCACACTCAAATGACCCATTTCCACCTAGGCCTTACCTCCTAGTAGCAGGTCAGTTATGAGCTCACCAGGGACTAATGTATGGATGAGTGTAGTGCCTTCATCCATTCACTTCCCAAATACGAGGCATTTGGGGGACATTTTATATCTAAACCCTAACACTACTTCTAACAGTTTCTTGGTGGAATCTATATGATTTTCTGTTTATATATAAAGTCGTGTTATCTGCACAGTTTTACTTCCTCTTTTCCAATTTGGAGGCTTTTATTAATTTATCTTCCCTAACTGGCCTGACAAGGACTTATAGTACTCGATTGAATAGAAATAGTAGATGTACTGGAAAATGTTCTGTAAACTTTTGAAAAGAATGTATATTCTGTTGCTGTTTGATGAAAGTTTTTGTATGCTTTTAGGTCCATTTGGTTTATTGTATTGTTCAAAATATGATAGTGTTTTCTATCTGGGTGATTTACTTATTCATTGTTGAAAGTCAGATATTGTAGACCCCTACTATTATTGTCTTGTGCATTTTTCTCTGAAATTCATATGTGTTTTATATATTTTGCTTCAGTGTTGGGTACGTAGATATTTATTTCTTTTTTATTATACTGTATAATGTATTTCTTTGTCTCTGAAAGTTTTAACTTAAAGTCTCTTTTGTATAAGTACAGTCACTTCTGCTTTCTTTTGGTCTCCACTTGTTTAAAGTATGTTTCTCATTCCTTTACTTTCAGCCTGTATGTGTCTTTATCACTGAAGTATCTTTGTAGGAAGCATATAGTTGGGTTAAAAAAAAAAACCTAGTCATTACTAATTTGTCGTTGCTTGCAAAATTTAACTTATTCAAATTTAAAGTTAATTGTTGACAAGTAAAAACTACTGCCATTTTGTTATTTTCTGATGCCTGTATTTCCTTTGTGACATTCTTTCTTTCTTCCTCTCTTAATATTTTCTTTTGGATTTTTAAATTATTATTGTCATCTACCAGAGGTTTGTTTCTTTTTGGTTATCACTAACCCCCTTATAATAGTCTATTTTAAGCTGAAAACAGCTCCAACTGCATAAAAAAATTTTACATTTTAACCTGTCTCATTACACTTTTATGTCATTGATATTGTAGTTTGTAACTTGTATATATCATATAGCTAATTATTGTAACAATAGCTATTTGAAATTTTTATTTAAATTTTTATCTTAGAAATGTTTTTATACCTCCATTACAGAGTTAGTATGTTTTGAACTTGAATATCTTTTTACATTTACAGTGATTTGTATACATTTGTATGTTTTCATGTTCTTAATTAGCATATTTTCAAACAGAAAAACTTCTTTGGAGTGATAATATTTTCCCTATAATAATTATTAGTACTGTGTCTGTGGTACATAATAATTACATTAAACTTGGGGAATTGGTGCTTGTACATATCTCATCTTAATCATGTTTTACTTCCCTACCTTTCCCTGAACTCCCTTCTCCCCCTTTCCCCAGATCCTGTTGTCAGCTCTATAGAGTATGTCTCTCTGTTTTCTACAATTCTTCTGTTCAGCTCTTTATTTATTTATACTTTGGGTTTCTCATATAAGAGAAACCATAGAGTGATTATCCTTTTGTTTTTCTGACTTAATTTTTCTTAGCACACTGGTCTCAAGGCATATCCATTTTCCTATAAATTACTCAGGTTTATCTTTTATGGGAGATACATATCTCACATTTTCTATATCTGTTCAACTGTTGATGAGTATATAGTTTGCTTCTGAAATCTAGCTATTATGAGTTGGGCTACTATAACCACTGGTGTGTTTTATATCTTTAATTGTCTCAGAAAGATACCCAGAAAGAGGTATTGCTGGGTCAAATGGAGTTTTTACTTAAATAAGTGTCGAATAGTATCAAGTAGTTCATAAGGTTTATATTCCTCCTTGATCCTCACCAACACTTGTTTTATTTGTGTTCTTTTTCCCCCCATTATATGTGTGTGCATATATATATATATATATATATATATATATATATATATATATATGATATTTATATATATGATGCATAATTATTACATTGAACTTCGGACCTTGAAGGTTCAAAGGTTCAAGCGGGCTCAAGGTACATCTTCTTACTTCCATGTCTCTTACTTTTTTATGATTTGGTTTTCTCATATTAGAGAAACCGTATGATATTTAACTCTATGGATCTGATTCATTTCACTGAGCGGTCTCAAGGTGCATCCTTTTTCCTAAAAATGACTCAAATTTGTCATTCTTAATTGTAGAGTGGTACTCTATTATGTATATATACCACATCTTCTTTATCCAGTTATCTGTACTCAGGCATATTGTCTTCTTCCAGGATTTGGCAGTTACCAATTATGCTGCTATACAACAGACATTCAAGTTATCATTATATCAATCAGTTTTCTTAGGCTAAGAAACTTATCAAAGACTGAATAAATGAATTGCTACATTAATGATCTCTATATCACAAAAATATAGTACACTTAAACAGATACAACAGCATACTTAGTTATTTCAGAACTTTTAAAGAGTTATTTCCCAAAGAGGAAAAGGAAGAAATGAGCAAGATAATTATTACAAACTTAGTTACTGAGAATGAAATTGAAAAGTAAAATTCAAGAGTCACAGGATGAACTGATAGCTGATTGAGTTCTTAGCCAAAGGACTATGGCTATGAGATCTTTTATCTTTACCATACAAAGACAGCTTCAGAGAAAAGATCCCAAGAACCAGTTACTTACCAACTTTTTCTGTTTTTAAAACCAATAATATCTCAAATCAAAACTACTTCCTCTGCCACTCCACCCCCTGCAGAATGTTTAAACACATCATACACATCAAAAATTTTCACAGAATAAGGGTGTATACTAATTCCTCATGTTGAATAGAATTATTTTGTTTTGCAGACTTATGTACTAATAAAAATAGTAATTATGAAGGGAAGTTTCACAGATTTTATGAGAAAGCTGGCAGTGTTTTAGTGATATACCAATCAAATTGATGTTTATTTTTTTTTTTGTTACACTTTCTCTTTAGATATTTCCTTTTATCCATGTTTCTTGGTGCTGCTTGTCTCTCTGTATCTCTCAAAGATTCCTTCAAGTATTTTATGCAATGCTGGGCTAGTAGTCGTAAATTTCCTTAGGGATTCTTGGTCATGAAAAATTAAAAGTTTCCATTCTTTAAATTTTTAAATCTGCGGTAATTTGAGTGGATTTTCTTTGGTAAAATAATGACTGTTCTTACTGCTCATAATATTCTCTCTTTATGTTGAATCTCTGAGGTTTTGATTGTGATATGTCATAGCAAGTTTTATTGCTGGTTGAGGTTATTTGGTGTTCCTTAAGCCTCTTGTACTTGAAAATTAATTCATTTCCCTAGATTTGGGAAATTTTTCTTGCATGATTTCAGTGAATAAATTCTTTATACATTTGGTGTTCTTCTCTTTCTCCTACACTCATAATTCTGAGATTGGTTCTCCTTGAATCATCCATCATCTGTTGTATCCAGCTAC
Organism: Ctenodactylus gundi; assembly: GCA_004027205.1. Classification (NCBI taxonomy): domain Eukaryota; kingdom Metazoa; phylum Chordata; class Mammalia; order Rodentia; family Ctenodactylidae; genus Ctenodactylus; species Ctenodactylus gundi. The sequence goes on along the minus strand of PVKB01000359.1, from coordinate 758,872 downwards.
TTTGTTCATTTCTAATTTTGGAGTCATGCCTAATTATGGCATATATTTCCTCAATCTCATCCTCAACATCTGAAATTCTGTGCTCATAGTGTTCGAGTTGACTTCCCCTGCTTTCAGATGCATTTTTCAGATGCTGAATTTCAGCTAGATTTCAAGATTTCCACTTCTATATTAAAAATCTTCTCTATATCTTGCATTTCCTTATTTACCTCAGCCAAGTTTTTATGTGTGGCTTCTATATGCTCAGTAAGCTTTGTATCCATTAGGACCACTATTTGTTTAGTAAGTTCCTCTGTAAGCCTGCTGATCATTGCTTGCATTTCTCTGAGAATACCTAGTTTGAACTGGCTGTTCAACTCATTTATTTGCTTTTTGACTTTCTTTCTTATGAGTTTGACTATTTCAGAGCCTTGGCATTAATTTCTGGGGTCTCAGGTGTTTCTGTGTGTGTCCTTTTGCCTTGTCTTCTTCCCATGTTTCTGTTGTTGAGGGACTTCTCTTTAAAAACCTAGCTGAGAGGTTTCTTTGAACGAGTGTTAGGGGGTTTGGGGGGGGGGGAAGGAGTTGAAATTCCTCTGACTTCTGTGCCAGGGGTAGGCACCAAGGGAGGACCTAACACTTGGGGTGTCATACTCACCCCAAAACCCCTCAGCAAAGGTCTCCTGCTTGTCTTGGCATCCCTCCCCTGAAATCCAAAGGATGTGACACAAATAGGCAGAGGATATAAACACCCAAACTATAGACATATGTTCATCTTCAGTATTAAGAACATGCAGATTAAACAAAAACTAGGGACAGATTCACGTCCTTTAGTAAAAATGAAAAATTTATTGTCTATTCATGAGAATTTGAGCATTCACTTTTTGTAAGAAATAAAGATCATGGAATTATTTTTGAGAGAAATTTGGGTGACTATTTTTTAGTTTTGCATTGTACAATTTAATAATCAATGCTTTAGACTTTATTTATTTATTTATATATTTATTTACAGGGTTCTGTAGCCCAAGCTGGTCCTGAACTCACTATGGGGCCCAAGCTGGCCTTGGACTCAGGGCCATCCTCCTGCCTCCCAAGTGCTAAGATTATAGATAGACTTGTATTACCACACCAGGCTTATGTAGTGCTGGGGAATTGAACTCAGGTCCTTAGCACTTGACGTAGCATCTTAACCACTGAGCCATTCCTCCGGTCCCTGCATCTAGACTTTCAACATGGGCTTATGTATAGTAATACTGAACATTTGCTATAGAAAGTGATTCATTGCAACTTCCTTAAAATACCATAAATTTGGAAACTATTAGTAAGTGAAGAGAGAAATTGTAATATATTTATACAGTGGAATTCCAGAGTTAAAGCAAATTACATAAACTACAAGTATTCACACATATTAATTTCAGAACATAAATATTAAAGGAGATCACAAATTGCTGAATCTTATTAATGTTATAATTCCACTAATGTAATGTAAATTTATTGAGGCACACATATGTAATAATATTAAAGTATGGATGTGATATAATGTACTGAATTAGTTTTTTTTTGTAGAGGGATTGAAGAAAGAAAATTTTCTTGGGGAATAGTAGATAAAGATTACCAGTGTTTTGTTTCTGTAAAGCAAATTAATGCAAATATGAGAAATCATTTTTCCTATTTTCATTAGTGTAGATAGATATACATATGCAGTACACTTTGGTTACACTGAGCTTGAGTATTTTTTGCATGTATGTATTGCATCAACATTATCATTTGTTAAATTTTGTAGTTATATCAGTATGTGTTATGGTTTTCACTATCCTTTTGTATATTTGGAAAAGTTCACAATACAAAGTTAAATTTACATAATTATTATGAGCATCTATATTATGAACATATAGAGCAAGGTTTCTGAATTACTAGCATTGTTGATATTTTGAATCAGATAAATTCTTTATTGTAGGCCCTGTGAATTTTGTGGTATTTAGTAGCATTCATAGCCTCTACCTAATAGATGTGAGTAGGACTGACTTGTTTGTAATAAGTAGAAAGGACTCTAAATATTTCCAGTAGTGGAATTTCTCTTGCTTGGAAATCACCAAGTTAGAGTTTACAAAGTTCTGTTACCTATATTAGCTAATTTGAATCTCTCAGTGACCTTAAGTGGAAGATATTATTTTGATCTAAATTTTACAGATAAAAACACTGACTCTCAGAAAATTTCAGCCAAAATTGACAGCTCTGCAAGTAAAACTCAGTTCTACTCATGTAGAGTTTTATGTGTGTGTATGTTTGGACATACATGTATATATAATTGCATATTTTTATAACTTAAAAGCAAAAGCAAATTAAATACTATAAAATTTTCTTGTTATATTTCTCTCATAGATTTAATATCATCTCCAGCAATTTTGTTATATCCATTTTGGATTTTGTAGTAATTACTTCCATTATGCTTATTTTTGAAAACTCATAATTAAAAATTGAGTAGTAAGTAAAGGGAGTATGTCATTATAGAGGGTTGTTGTATCCTTTTTCATGTTTGTGACATATAATTGTTTTTCATTTTGATAATTGACTTTTTCAATTTATTTTCATGGAATGCTTCAACAAATTGTGCAGAGAAATTTTTATTAGTGAACTCAAATTTTAGTTTCAAAAGTAACAGATTAAAATTGTTGAAATGATGTACCCATTACTTTTTTGTATGAAAATAGAAAACGGTACTGGAATGTTGCAGCTTTGATCCATTTAAGTAAGAACTATAAAGATTTGTTGGGTTTGGTGGATACCTTTCATAGGGCATATGCTTTTAGTCATCTTACAGATATATTTGTTTGATTGATTGTTTTTGAGACAGGGTCTCATCCTGCAGTTCGGGCTCGTCCTGAACTCACTGTGGAGCCCAGGCTAGCCTTGGACTCATGACAGTCCTCCTATCACAGCTTTCCGAGTGCTGGGATGACATGTGTGCACCACCATGCCTGGCTTATGTGGTGCTGGGGAATCAAATTCGGGCACTTAGTGCTTGACTTAGAACTTGCTAGGCAGTCACTTTAATTGCTGAGCCATTCCTCCTGCCTCCAGATACTTTTCTTGATTAAGAAAAGTAGAACAGGATTGAAATGTAATATATAGTGAATCAGTGAAATCTTGCATTTCTTCAGGGTGGTTTTTGGGCACTGTTATATTTTAATTCTAAAATTACCTTTGGAGAGCCAAGAAGAGGGTCCTTGAGCCCATGCTACCATTAACTTTTTAATGGCCCCACAAAGATTGCATGTCATTCATAGAGTCTTTCTTTCACCCTTGTAGCCCTTACTTTCAAGTCACTGCTTTTTATAGATTGCTCTAACTAATCACCTTGCTTATAGAGTAGGAGTCTAGGTTACTGCCCGTTCACATATGTGCATAATCTAAGAATGGTTTACACGTTTCTAGGTGGTTGAAAACTTAAAAGAATAACATTTTGTGAACACATAAACATGAAATTCAAATTTTAGTGTTAATAAGGTTTCATTGAGACACAAATTACATGTATTCTTTTAGCCAGGGCTGAAAATGACCTTTGTAGTTTCTCTTACATTGTACAACTACACTACTTCAAAGGCTTTTAAAAATGCAAATTATTCTAGGTAATTGTGTTTAAAGATTAAACAGGTATATCAGGGTTCTTAATTTGTTTTTCCTAGTATAACTTCTATGACAGCATAAGCTGTTAAAATTTATATTATACTGTAATGTATTAGTTTAAGATGTCTAGCATAAATGATTAATTTGTCAAGAATTACCCATTTGTCAATGTAATTTGCTTTTCCACTAAAAAGTAAGAAATGTATCATGTTGTTGCACTGTCAGCTAGGCAAATAGACAGCTAGGTTTTTTTATTTAAATTTTTTCTTTTGTTAATGCAGCATTTTTCTTGAATTCCCTATAAAATATATGTACCTAAGTTTGCAGTAACATATTTCACTGGGAAATGGAGAATGGATGCAGGATGGGAGCATTAGTTACTCACGTACTGGTAACATACAATGATAAGTTCTAACATCTTTTTTGTATATAGAATTTCTTAAATAATGTTATACATTGTAAGGAATAGTAATATAGGTCCAGTGAGATAACACTATATTGTTGACAAAGTGTTTCAGAATTCATAAGAACTTTAGTTTATTTTGGTTGTGGCCAGTTCATTGTCAAAATAAGCTCTTAGTATCTTTTTTTTTTAGTAGAATGAAGGGATAGGGAGGAAGGGAGAAAGTACACCTGTGGTGTGGGTGAAAATACTTCTTCTGTAAAGAATGTTTTTGATTTCAGTAAGAAAATAAGTAGGAAAATCAAATTTAAAATTGTAAGACTATTCATAACCTTTATTAGAAAGACTATTCTGTCAAGGAATATTTGTTATAGTTTTTGAATTGTACTGTTTCAAGACATTTTATGAGAAGAAAATGAAATACAGACATAGTAATGAATTAAAAACTCCACAAATGTTTAATAATTTTGGGTGGAAGTTAGTATCAGAGATATGTATTGATTTACTATGCCTTAGGTTAAAATCTTGCTTCATGTTGATGGGTTTATTGACTTGATTTCAGTTACTCACCTCATTTTTTTAAAGCTAAGAAACACCTTTTGACATTTTCAAACTAAAGCATTCTAAAATATTGTGCCTACTGTATGATGGGTAATATTTTATAAAATGTAAGTGAAGTTTATTCTAATAAACATGTAGACCAGGGGATTATTTGATTTACTTTTGACAAATAAAGCCATTCACTTAGACAGTACTTTAAATCAGGGCTTCTAGACTGGAATTTCTTTGAATGAACTTCAGTGTGATAAAATTATTCTGTTCTAGGTAGAGTGTATATGCATGGAGAAGGAAGGAAAGCTTTTGCTTTCATTAGACTTTTATTTTTAATTTTTTTGAATATGCATGTACTGCAGATTCAATACCACATTCATTGCATACAACTTGGGGAGTTTGTACCCACGTATATCACTTTTGACCACTTTTCCTCTCTTACTCTTCCCTCTCATTTTCTCCCCAGTCTCAGTGTCTCTTTCCTTTCTTAGGAGACCACCTCCCCTATTCTTACTCTCTCTCTTACGTTAAGATTTTTTATACATATATTTATGGCAGTCTCATATAAGAGACATCAATATTCAATCTTTGGTGTCTGGTCCATATCATTGAGCATTATTGACTCAAGATGATACCAATTTCTTGCAAATGCTTCATATCTCTTTCTTTATGGCTGCATAATACTCTGTTGTGTACATATATTACATTTTCTTTATCCATTCCTCTGTTGATGGATATGTAGATTGTTTGCAGGATTTAGCTGTTATGAATTGTGCTGCTAGAACAAGAATATGTATGTGTGTCTATGGTATGTTAATTTTAGTCCTTTTGGGAAATCATTAGACATTTAGTCCACAACTTAAGTATCCCTATGAGAATAAACATAAGAACCATTATTTTTTGTTGGGAAAATCCTCAAATATTTTAATGATCCAGATTATAACAAATGAGAGCAAATGATAAATACTGTAGGTGAAAGGTGTAGATGGCACTAGAAAAGATATTACAAGAATCTTAACTATTTTTTGCTTATACCCTTTTAAATTTTATGCATAGATGGAGGGAGCGAGGAACCACAGGATCGAAGACAATCAAGTGTAGATTCTCGCCAAAGCCGCTCAGGGCCAGGTAAAGTTTTTTAAATGTCAACAATGCCATTCTCTTCCTTAATTTGAAGTTGGAGGTTTTTGCATAGTCTCTTCTAGCTTATTCTGTTTTCTCATTTTAGGTATAAATGATATAATTAAAATTATTACATGATGTCATTTATTCATATATAAAAATGTTAAAGGGTCCTGTATAATTTTTAAGATGATATTAAGGTTTAAGAAATTTTGTATTGTAGTGATGTATGTCTGGGTATCACTTTTGGAAGGTAACCAAATATATATTTTTAATAATATTATTTGTTGAAGCTTTGTTATTTCATCAATATAATGTTTATTGTCTTAGCTGTCTCAGAAGAAATGGTAAAAAGGCTGTACTTAGAATCTTTCCAATAATTTTCCTTTCTATTTAAAAATTATTATTATAGGCTTCTGATTTAATTTTTTGAAGTGAAAATGAAACAAGCCCCAGTGATCTGCCTCTTCCAACCAGGCCCCATCTCCTAATTGCATGTTAAATCCATAGATAGTCTATAATATCCAAATACATGAGACTTTTGGGAGACATTCCGTATCCAAATCATAAAATTTTACTGTGGTTCCCAAAAGACTCATGTCCATCTTCATATACAAAATACAATTAGTCCACCTCAAGAGTTGCCAAAGTCTTAGCAGTTCTAGCACTGGTAAAACATTGAAGTCTTCTCTGAGCCCGAAGGGAAACTCTTGGTTATGAAACCCTCTGAATACCAAAGGAAAGTTAAACACTCTTGACATACAATAGCACAGAGTAAACATTCTCACTTTAAAACAGAAGAATAGGAGGATAGAAAATAATTGGAACAAAGGAAAATTGAAATGAAGGAGGACAAACATTACATCTTGTAGTTCTTTTATATCCTGTTGCTGCAGGTCCAGCACCTGGGACAAGTTATAGCAAAATCATAAATCCAGAGGGCATGGATAACTCTACCTCTGTGTCACTGCCTCCTACTCTGACCTACATGGCTTCTGTTTTGTGCTGGCTCTACTCATAGCTTGTGGTCTTCCTCAGAAGCTGATTCACATTCCAAATGTCTCCAGATTTTTGAGGTCTGTACTGTACTTTCAAATTCTTTTTCACAACTTTTGGTATTGTCCTCCCAAGGGCACACTGGCTCACCTCCAAGGCCTTTTTCTGAAATCTGTGTAGAAGCCTTTCTGACCTCACAACTCTTGAATTCTGCATACCTGTGGAACCAGCATCCTGATGATGGTGTTAAGGACTGCCACTGACTGGAGCGGTAATTTGGTCCCCTCGGACCATGGCTGCTGTAGCTTCCCAGTGCTGGATGGCTGACCACCTTGGAGATTCACTTTTCTAGTTTGCACTGCAGGATGTCTTGGAGCTCTCTTTTCAAAGCAAGATCTTTTGTCTTTGCACTCTTGAATCAGTAAAGGGTGAAGTTCTGCTAATTCCTGAAATGCCCTCAAGACATCTTTCCTACAGTCTTGATCCAAGTAATTGGCTTTATAAAAAAAATGCTTATCTCTTTGTAACATGCACTCTTTTGCCCCAACATTATAGTCTCTTTCTGATAAAACTGGAAACTTACTACATTTTCTTGCTTTGGTGATTTTTGTTTTTGTTTTTATTTTTTGTTTTTGTTTTTCAGTGCAGAGCTTGCTGAAAGCAAGCCACAAGCAATACACATATGACAGCCTGAACTATGGGTTGCCTTGAAATATCCTCTGCCAGATTAACTAGTGTACCACCCTTAATCTCAGTTTCAGACAAAGTCTCAGGACAGAGGCAGAATGCTGACACACTTTTTGGCAGAACATAGCACGAATGGTTTCTAGAATACTTGCCAATAGAATCTTCCTTCCCATCTGAAACATCTTGAGCTTGGCCTTTCTGATCTGCACTTCTTTGGCATTCTGGTCTTCTGAGCTTCAACCAAAGTCTTCCATCAAGCTGGGCTTGCTGCATTCTGTGGCTTCTCTAGCCAGCATCTCCAAACCTTTCCAAACTTCTCCCACAAACCAGTTCCAAAACTACTAAATCACATGTTCAGGTAAAGTCACAGGAATTAGTTGAACATACTTTTCTTTCAGTATTGAAGATGTTCAGAGCCTTTATGCTGTCTACATTCTCCTGGTCCTTTCTGTTTTTATTTTCGGGCAGGGTGTTGCTAAGTTGCTAAATTGCCCAGTGTGATCTCAAACTTGGAATCGTCCTGCCTCACTTTCCCAGAGTGCTGGGATTACAGATTTGCACCATCATTCATTCCTGGATTTATTTGAAGATTTTGAAAATAAAATACAATCTTTGTTTTTCTATTCTTTCTCAATTAACAGTATAACATTGTCATTCTTCCAAGACTATACTGAAACTCTTATTTTTTTTCCCACTTTATTGATATGTACAAGTGCAAAATTTAAGGTTTGCAATGGAGTTGAGCATTTTGTGCACATACGTATCTTGTCAAAGTGACAAGGGCTTTCCTGCTCTCCTTTTGTTCCTCCCCCCTACCCTCCCTTTCTTCTCTCCACCCCCACCCTGTCTCCCTCTTTCACTCTGTCTGTCTTCTGAAGTTCCATGACATAGTTGTGGTCTGGGTCTCTCATATCAGAGAGACCATCCGATGTTTCACCTTCTGCTTCTGACTCACTTCACTAAGCATGATGTTCTCAAGTTTCTTCCATTTGCCTGTAAAAACCTCCATGCTGTTGGACCTTACAGATGCATAGTATTCCATTGTGTATAAGTACCACAGTTTGTGTATCCACTGGTCTGTTGATGGGTATTTTGGTGACTTCCATTTTCTACTATTGTTAGTTGTGCTGCTATGAACATGGGTATACATATATCTCTGGTGTATGTTGTTTTGGCCTCTTGGATATATTCCCAGAAGGAGTATTGCCGGATCAAAGGGGATTATTTATTTCTAGTCTTTTAAGTGCTGAAACTCTTATTTTTTAAAATTTGTGTTATGGTCTAGCATAAGTAACTTATAATTTATTCTGCATTTCTTCATCTATGAATATATTTGCAAATTGATTCATAGTAATTCATTTGAACTTATCTAAAGCTTATGGACTATGAAACTCCGAGCAAAATAGTGTTATGAGAGTGACCTAATTAACTTTAGAAGCTTTATAAGAACTACTCCATGCTTATCCATAGATAAAGAAAAGGAATAATAATATAGCAACTAACAGGATTGGAATAAGTCTTTTAAACATGCGGAAAGTTAAAATATCTGAATTTTTCCTGTAAGAGATAATGGTATAAACCTCTTTTACCCTACTGGTGATCTTGCGAACATTAATGAAGGGTCATAATCAGTTGGATCACAAATGATGGGGCATAACCTATTAATAAATTCTGGGATAAAATTACTGTAGAGGAATACTTTGTTTTGTTTCATTTGATTAGTTTGGATTTAATATTTTATTCCTAGGTAAAGATTGAAGAGCTGGTTCCCACAAGGGGGCAGACTAGGACAGCTGCAAAAACTTCACACTGTGAATGTGAACATGATGGATAAAGTAATCTTTTATATTTGTTGTTGATCTATTTGAAAAGAGAAATTGCCAAGGGTCAGAAATGAACAGGATAACTGGCCATTTACATAGCTGTTCTCTAGTGCACTCAGCACTGGTTATAGATTAGTATTATTGAATGAGAATCTCTATTTCGGAGCCCATATATAAATTGTATCTGATTGTTAATGAGTCCACTGGACAAAAATAGAGTGTCTTGGAGTAGAGACTTACTGAGTTCCTAGAGTAGATCATCTTGTTTACTGGATTAGCACTCTCTTCTCTGCCGTTTGCTCTTTGGCAGACATTCACATAGGGTATAGTTTATGTCCAACTTTGTGCCCTTATAAAGAGGTCTGTCTGTATTCCTTATCCACAGATCTTTTTGTGATTACTTTTAAAACTGTTTCTTCCAAATCTCAAATATCCACGTGTGAATTAGATTATAAATTACAGGTGTGTGGTGGATTATAGATTACAAGCATGTGGTGGAACTTAAACTTAAAAGGGGCAGAACACTGAGGCTGGACTCAGGAGGGGTGGATCATTGGAACAGGATCTGGAAAGATATATACTACTTCCTTCCTTCTGGGACATGACTAGGCTTCCTTTTCACAATGCCTCCACATCTGCCTGTGCCATGTGCTTCCACTTTTGCTGGTTGCCCATGAACAGACTGAGACCTTCTCAAACTGTGAGCTAAAATAAACTTTTCCTCCTTTAATTTGTTCATGTCATATATTGAGTCACAGCAACAAAAAAGTAACTAGGACACATAGCCACCTTTTTTCTTCCTCAGGTCAGGAAGGGAGGGATTTTTTTGAAGATTTTTCTCATCTTATTTTGTTGGCACATCTGCTTTGGATGGTCTTAAGAATCCAAATCAAGTGATATCCCAGGGCAGGAAAGTGGTAACTTCACCATCACTTCAGTAGAACTTACAAGTTTCAATTTCTTCTCCATCAGTCTGCTCTTATTTATTTTTAAGTCCTTTTATGATTTTTTCTTTATTTTATTATGTTTATTTGCTTATTTATTATGCAGTACTGGAGATTGAACCAAGGGCTTTCTCTCTGACTTACACCCTGTATTAGTTTGGGTTCAAAAGACAGAATCCATAGTTCTTAGCACAAAGGGGCTATTAGAAAAGCTTACAAGTCCAATGAAAGAGGTGGTCCAAGATGGCTGCTCAGCCAAGCAGTAGATCTCAGGTGAAGATCATAGAATCTGCTGTAGATCTCAGGTGACGATAGGCGACTGAAGATTAATGGCGACTGAAGGGTAGCAACAGACAGGCACAAGTCGAGACAGGAATGAATTTGTGCTGATATCTGCAGCGTCCGTAGACAATCGCGAAGGCAAGAGCTTTCCCATAGGAAGAGCCCCGGCAATTGTCCCTCTTCCTCCCTTTTACACCATTGGAGTTCCAGTTGGCCCTCCCACATCTGGGAGGGTGCTCCTCTCTCATTGGCCAGCCCACAAATGACTCACACTCCAATCCTGAGAAGTTCTTAAGCCCCAGTCTAGGGTGGTTAATAAATCCCAATACCAGCGGAGGTGTGGGTCTTTCATCAAGTTGACATGATCAACGGACACATAACCTAACCCCATTTTACTGTTTATTTGAGTTATGGGGTTTTTTTGCATCTGATTATATGAATATGTTTATGTGGTTTTTATTTTTTAGCCTTTTGATGTAGTGGATTAAATTTATTTCTAAATGTTGAACCAGCTTCGCATACCTAGGATAAATTCCATTGTTCATGATGTACACTTTGTTTATTTATTTAATCTGGTATGTGGGGATTGAACTTGGCTTTGGTAATGAGCTACATTGTCAGCCTTTTGTTTGTGTTTGTAGTTCTAGGGAATTAAACACAGGGCCTTGCTCCTGCTAGAAAGTGCTTTACACTGAGCTATACCCATAGTCTTTTTTACTTATTTTTTGACAGAATATCACTTAATTGTTAAATCATCCAGGCTGCCCTCAAATTTGTGGTCCTCTGTCTCAGCCTAACAAATTTCTGGGATTACAGGCATGTACCAGTATACCTGGTGTGGTTTGCTAATTTAAAAATATTTTAGCATGCTTGTTCACAAGAGGTACTGCTGAGGTTTTCTTGTAGTGTTTGTCTGGTTTTCGTATTAAGGTAGTGCTGGCTTCATAGAATGAGTTAGGAAGTGTTCCTTGAACCTTCTGAAAAAGATAGTAGAGTATTGGTTTTATTTCTTCCATACATTTTTTAGTAAATTCTACCATTAAACCCATCTGGGCTTGGGATTTATGTTCGAGAATTATTGACTAAATTTCTTTATTAATTATAGACCTGATTTAGATTGCCTGTTCCAAAAAATAGAATAGACAGCCTAATCAGGTCTGTAGTTTTCTTTTTTAGCATATCAGTAAAATTTCTTTCCTCACTTTTTTGTTGGTTGTCCACAGCTTGCAATATACTAATCGAAGTCCACTTTCAAATAACACTACAATAGTGTCTTCTTATCTTGGTTTCACCTTTCATGGTTATAGTACCCACAACCAACCACTGCCTGAAAGTGTTTGTGTAGTTAATTTGTCATCACGGTGACATAGTACCCAACATACACAAATTAGGGAAGGATAAGTTTATTTTAGCTCACAGTTTCAGAAGATCACCGGCTGTTCATGGACGGCGGTAACAGTGGAAGGACATGGCAGAGACAGAGGCAGCTCCTCACAGCATTGCAAACAGGAAGCCAAGTCAAGTCCCTGAAGGAAGGCAGGAAGCAGCATATATTCTTCCAGGTCCCATCCTATTGACGTACCCTTTCTGGGTCTAACTTTACCCACCACATGTCTGTAATCCAATCCACACAGCTGCAATCTATAATCTGCCAAATGCCTTTCTTCCACACTCATAATCCACTGCTCCAGACCAGCTTCAATCTCCCAACATCACCTGGTTCCTTAGATAAACCATAACCTCCATAACCTCCAAATACATGAGACTTTGAAATTCTTGGAAATAATAAATTTAGCCAAATTGCAGAGTACAAAATCAATACTCAAAAATCAATAGCCTTCCTCCACACCAACAACAAACTTTCTGAGAAAAAAACTCAGAAAAACAATTCCATTCTCAGTATCCAGAAAAAAACAACTAGGAGTAAACCTAACCAAGGAAATGAAGTACATATATAAAGAAAAATATATCACACTGAAGAAAGAAGTAGTAGAAGACATCAGAAAATGAAAGACATCTTCTGTTCTTGGATAGGCAGAATCATTATAGTCAAAATGTCTATACTGCCGGAACTGATACACAGATTTAATGCAATTCCTATCAAAATACCAACAAGTTTTTTTTTCACAGAACTTGAAAAAACAATCATTATATCCATATAGAACCAAAGGAGACCTAGAATAGCCAAAGCAATCCTGAGTAACAAGTCTAAGGCAGAAAGCATTATGATTCCAGACACTAGGTTATACTACAAAGCAGTAGTTATAAAACCTATATGGTACTGGCACAAAAACAAACAGGTTGACCAGTGCAACAGAACTGAGGATGTAGAGACAAACTCAAGTATTGTAGGCTACCTGATCTTTGATAAAGGATCCAAAAGCATACAGTCTTCAAAAAATGGTGCTGGGAAAATTGGATATCCACTTTCAGAAGAATTAATCTAGACAGACACCTGTCACCATGCACCAAAATTAAATCAGAGTGGATCAAAGACTTAGACATTTAAGACTGAAGCACTAAACCTCCTGGTAGACAAATTAGGCAAATATCTAAAAGATATAGGAATAGGCAAGGACTTCCTTAACAAGACACCAAAAGCAAAAGAAACAGCCCCCTGAATTAACAAACGGGATTATGTCAAATTAATGTTTCTTCATGCCAAAGGAAATTATCAGCAGTATAAAAAGAGAACCAACAGAATGGGAAAAAAATATTCACCACCAATACCTCAGATAGGAGACTCATAACCAAACTATATAGGGAACTGAAGAAAAGGAAGCCCCTCAGAAATCAAAGATCCAATTGAAAAATGGGCAAAGGATATGAATATGGCAGTTTTCAGACGAAGAAGTTCAAATGGCCAATAAATACATGAAAAGATGTTCAACATCCTTAGCCATTTGGCATCAGCAATGAAAATCAAAATGTCACAAAGATACCATCTGACTCCAGAGAGAATGGTGTATATCAAGAACACAAACAGCAATCAGTGCTGGTGAGGCTGTGGGAAAAAAGGAACCCCCTTGCGCTGCTGGTGAGAATGTAAACTGGTACAACCACTATGAAAAGCAGTGTGGAAGCTTCTGAAATTATTGGAAATAAATATCCCCTTCAATCCAGCAATACCTCTCCTGGGAATATTCCCAAAAGAGGTAAAAACACCACATAGCAGAGATACATGTATAATCCATGTTCATAGCAGCACAACTAACAATAGCTAAAATGTGGAAGACTCCAAAATACCCATCAACAAACACAAATTGTGGTGTTATACACAATGGATTACTGTGCATCTACAGGGACAGATAGGATGGAGGCTTTTGTAGGTAAATAGAGGCATCTTGAGACCGTCATGCTTAGTGATGGGAGTCAGAAGCAGAACGTGAAATATTGTATGGTTTCTCTGATATGAGAAACCCAGATCACAATTATTTCATAGAACTAATTGAGGGGAATATTTGGAATTGAAGGGAGTGGGAGGGCTGAAAAGGAGGAAGGGAAGGATTTGTAATTTTGCCACGATATGTATATACATAAAATACTCAAGATCTTTGTAAACATATTGTGTTGCATCTATACATATCAATAAAATGGGAAAAATGAACTGTAGATTTTTCTGATGGCTTAAATAATCTAAATAGCACATAATTTGTCAAAGACTCCCCGGTGACATCATAACATTTTGTTAGCATTATATTACAGCAGTGCAGGTGTGCATACAAGAGAGAGGAAGGAAGCAAGAAATTTGAAAAGGGACCTAAGAGTAGTGGAGGTTAAATCCCAAGCCTTCTCCCTGCTGCTTCTACAGCACTTTTTAATTTTTATTGAATTTTAATTTTGTTTTGAAACACAGACTACTTAAGTTGCTAAAATTCCCTATGCTAGGATTCCCCTATTTCAGACTCCTGGAATTACAAACATGTCCCATCAACCCTGGTGATTAAACAATTCTGAACTGGTTGTTAATCTTTTCTGAGCTTGTGTCTGCCTTGTTTAAGGACTTGTAATCATGTTACATATCACAGAGTGGTATAACCTTTGAATGAAAGAGTATTTAGAATAATATAAGCAAAATCTCTTTGTTTTAGGGCTGAGTTTATCACCATTATTAGATTTTATTTCCTCTGTACTTGTTAAAAAAAAAGTTTTATTAACGCAAGCACAACCTGCCAAATGAAAATTTCACAAATTGTGTATAAGTACATGAATTCTCACCAAAAAATCATGCTGGTAGTTTTTGACTAATAAGTTTTATTTGTAGTTACTTACATAACTTAAAAAATTAGAAAGTAATTATCTAGGGTAGATATTACCTTCAGCTAAAGCATTTCTTTATTAATTTGAATTTTAATATCTAGTAATCATCTTTGTTAAACATAACATGCTGGTACCAGCAGTGGTTCTCAAGAGACAAAATTATAACAATTATTTTTTCAAAGACATTTAGTGGTTTCCAGGGTTGGCTCTCTATCTGAGACCCATAGTTGCTGCTTTGAATTTACTATGTAGTTTGGAAACCTTTGGAACTGTTTGTGGGAGGAGTTTGGAAAGATCTGAGGATGCTGATTGAAGAAGCCTTGGAGTGCTCTGAGCTGAGCTTGATAGGAGATTCTAGTTGGAGCTCAGAAGACCAGAATGCTGATGGAAGTGTGGATTGGAAAGGTCAGGTTCAGGTTTAGATGGGAAAGTGAACTGCATTGGCAAATGCTCTAAAAACCATACATACTGTGCTCTGGCAGAGAGTTTGTCGGTGTTTTGCCCTTGTCCACGTACTCTGCCCGAAACTATAATTAAAGGAAGTGGACTGCTTAATCTGGTGGAGAAATCTCAAGCCAGCCTGGTATTCAAGCTACCATTTGGTTACTGTTTGTGACTTTTAGCCAACTCTGTGGTGAAACACAGGAGAAAATGGCAGAGAAAACAAGATGTAAAAAGTTTGCAGTCTGGAGTGAAAAAGCACATGCTTGTTAAAGAGACTAGCATTAAACAGAAGCAAGGTATTTGGAATCAGGTCTGTAAGAAAGAGGCCTTCAGGATGTCTCAGGAATCAGCAAGATCTCTTCCTTTACCAATTAAAAGATGCAAAGGCAAAAGATCTTGTTCTGTAAAGAGTACCCCAGTGTTCCCTGTAGGGCCAAAGAGGGAAGTGTTTGCTGGAGTTCAGCTCCCCAGAGTTCAGCAATCCAAGCACTCAGTAGCTGCTGCAGCCATAGCAAAAGAATGCCAAGAATGCCCAAGCCAGTGGCAGACCTTGGTGATGTCCACATGGTCCTAACTTTATTGGCTTTGCGGAGTGCAGGAGACTTCCACCAAGATTTCATAGGAAGGCCTTGGAGGCCAAGCAGTGTGCCCCTGGGAGGGCAGTGCATGAGTTGTGAAGTTGAAGCCTAAGGTGCAATACAGAGCCCCAAAATTTGGAAGACAGGAGCATGGGTCATCAGCTGAGAAAAGCTGCAGGCTGTGAGTGGATTTAGCTGAAAGAACAGAAGATGGAGGTTGCAGGTAGCAGACACGCTGTAGGGCTGGAGTCAACCAAGCCCTTTGGAGCTCGTATCCCACCTCAGTTTACCCCAGTTGCTGAATATGGAGCTGCAGGGTTTAACCCTGCCCTGTTGGGTTTTAGACCTTACTATGATCTGATTGCTTTCAGTCCTCCTATTCCTCCTTTTTGCAATGTGAATGTGTCATTGTATGTTGGAGGTATTTAACTTTTCTTTGGTATTCATAGGAGCTCACAGCTAAGAGTTTGACTTCCACCTGAGAGGTGACTTTGGACTTGGAATTTTTTATCAGTGCTGGAACTATTAAGACTTTGCCAACTCTTAGAGAAGGACTGAATGCATTTTGCATGGGAAAAGGACCTGAGTCTTTCGGTTGCCAGGAGTGGAATATTGTGGTTTGAGTCCAGAATGCCCCCCACCCCAATCTCATGTATTTGGATGTTATAGATTGTCTGTGGAACCATGTGCTGTTGGGAGTTTGAGGCCTGGTCTACTTGGGTGGATTATATGCCTGTGGATTGGATTACAGGCATGTAGTGGATTAAAACCACACCTGGAAGAGGTGGAACACAGAGGGTGGACCCAGAAGGAGCAGATCACTAGGATGGGACCTGGAAGTACATACTTACATGTGTGTGCGTGCACGTGTGCATGTATAGCTAACTTTCTGTGGGACTTAACTGGGCTGGACATGACTCAGATTTCTGCTTGCAGTGTGATGAGGAGCTGTCTCTACTATCACCTCTACCATGTAGTTCCACTGTGGCCAGCTGCCCATGAGTAGACTGTGGCTTTCTGAAAGTGTGAGCTAAAATGAACCTTTCCTCCCTGTTTTGTGCATGTCAGTTATTGAGTCACAGTGACAAAAAGTGACTAGACACCCATTAATGTAGTTCTTTGCCGTCTGACTTGTTTGTGCTAGTGGAATGTTAGTGATCAGAGCTCTTACATATGGTCTTTCAGTTTAACTTGACCTCCTTGGCTCCTCTGATCTCCCATGAGAAGAGCATGCTCATTTTTTGACATGAGCGAGGCCCCTTTTTAAAGATACATTGGTGTGGTTCTGAACATGTCAATATATCTGATAACTAGCCTAGTTTTCTGCCCCAGCCTCAACAGCTGGATTTATAGTTAGGCTTCAGATTCATGAACATGAAGTAAATTTATTGTAAATCAATGAGATTTTGAGATTGTGATTATTTAGAAGACACTAATATACTCACATTCTTTGTGTATTCACCAGTATTTTACTTGAAAAATACATTTTTAGTGGGTTTTTTTGGTACAGTGAGTTCAAGCACAATTTGTAGGACAGAGAAGGTGGAAGAAAATGTTTCTAAGTGTTCAAGTAAAATAGGACAGCCAAATGGGACTAATTACAGTATAATTCCTTAAGGAGTATTACTAGATTCTAAAATTACCAGCTAATTTTTAATCGTGGAACATTTCAAGTAAAAAGTGGTACTTTACTAACGCAGATGTATTCTTCTTGATTTATTAGTTTTTAAAATTTAATTCTTATTTTTAAAAGTAATTCCTTCATCTATAAAATACTGTAATTGTGTATAAGTCAATCTCAAGTGTATTCACGAAAACCCAAAGATTAGAAATCTATTATGAGAGAAAGAGATTTGAACAATAGGTCTAGGCGATACAATGTTTATCTGAGGAAAAAAGGATAGTGGAAGAGAAGAGCTAGTCGGTGTAATAAACTAAAGGGCTCAGAGAGTAATAAGAAAGAACAGGTTAAGACATACCCTAGTTTCTGAAACCTCAACTTAAAGAATAATTTAGATTTCTTAAAATAGAAATTTGGAGAAAAATAACAATGGCTTAGACAAAGATAGTGTTAGTAGGAATGGAGAGATCATGCAAAGTAGGAATATGTCTTTGGATTTATAATCTTTCTAAAACTGCTGTTGCATTTATTGGGAAATAAATTTAGACTTCTGAATTGAATAAATGTTTCATTTTTAAGCAAGCCTTTGTAACTTTTTATTAAAGCAAAATTCATATGCTATACAATTTACCATTTTAAAATAAACAATTTGGGGCATATGGTGTAACTCAGTGGTACAGAGTGTTTGCCTAGCATGTATGAGGTTCTGGGTTCATTCCCCATACTGCCTCCACCACAAGATGCTCTTAGTACATTTATAATGGTGTGCAGATATCACTGTTATCTAGAATCTATCACCCCAAAAGAAAACCCTATACCTATTCAGCGGTATATGCTTTATCTCTTCTTTCAAATCCCTGTAAACCCCTGGTCTAGTTTGTCTGTCTGGATTTTTTCATTCTGAGTATTTTAATGAAGGTGATTATACAACATGTGTTATTTTGTGGTTTTTATCCCTTATGTTTATAAGGCTTTTTAATATTTTGACATAAATGAGGCCTTCGTTCTTTGTCGTACTTAATATCACATTTGTATGTGTATGTATGTAGATATGTAATATATATTCTATGTATGTAGATATGTAATATATGCATAATTGTTAATGATGTTTGGGTTAGCTCTACGTTTTGACTATTAATACTTTGTAAAAACTCTTGTTAAAATTGTTGCTTTTAGGAATGTATACATATGTGTATATGTATGTATATATATATGCATGCATGTGTGTATGTATGTGGAAATGGAAGGGCTGAGTGATAATTCTGTTTAACTTTTTGAGGAACCACTAAACTATTTTACGCAGAATCTGCATCTTCTAGCATTTCTACCATTAATCAACTTGTAATTTCTCTACAATTTATCAATAATTTCTTTTTTTCAAAAAAGAATACTCACATTGATGAGTATAAAATGGTATCTCATTTTAGCTTTGACTTGTTTTTATATAATTGTTGAACATATTTTCATAGTTTGTGAGCCATTTGTATTCTTCTTTGGAGAAATGTCTATTCAAGCTCTTTGCCCATTTTTAAATTGGGGTGTTTATCTTTTTGTTGTTGAATATATGAGTTCTTTCTAAATTCTGGATGCTAGATTTTTGTCATATATATGATTTACGGATATTTTCGCTCATTTCAAGAGTTGTCTTTTTGTCCTCTTGATAGTATCCTTTGATGTGTGAAAGTTTTTTAATTCTAGTGAAATCCAGTTTATCTTTTTATCTTGTTAATGCTTCTGGGTCCATTTCTGCTCTTTTGATGCTCTAGAATTCATGCTGTTTTCTTCTGATGTGTTTTTGAGTTTACTGATTTTTCTTTTCTGTGTCTAACCTGCCTTTAAACTCATATACCAAAATTTTAATTTGGAGATTTTTATTTTAAAAATTTGTAACTTTTATTTTCTAAACTTACTAAATACTACTTTATGTTTTGTGCCTTATTGTGTCATACTTTATATTTCCTGTCAGACCACTTTTGTTTTGTTAGGTTTTCTCATTTACTTTGTTCATATTACCTTATCTCTGTTTATGTTAATTAAGGATCAGATGTTATATGTAATAAATTGTATATCTTCCTCCAGGATGACTTATTTTTGCTTTTGTGGTTTCTAGTAATCCAGAATTGCCTCAATTAAATTTTGTTGGGAGATATTTTGAGTTAGACTTTTTTTCCCTCTGAGGGCCAATCTAGGTTTAGTTTACATTTATAGCTTTGGACTTTCAGTGAAAGTATGGGGATTTTCCCAGGTCTCACTACACACCTGGGTGAGTCCTTGACTTTAGTGTTTTTTCATCTCATCTCTTTAAAACTGTCAGTAGTTTGTGGATAGCTTCTTTGCTGCTAAGTAAACATGTACCCTAAGTGTCAGGTTTCAGTCTTTTCTTTGTAATTCTTCGTTAATACTCATATATGTAATCTGCCATTATCAAGAATGGAAGTCAACAACATATAATTTTTAAAAAGTTAAAACAGATTAAAAGATCAGCATATGACAATGTCAGTCTTATCCACTTCGATTTTTATGTAGCTTTTTGAGGGAGAGGAGGTGATAAATGGATAGAGTTACAATGATCCTACTAGCAATTTCATATTGTCAAATTAAGCAGGTAATATCTTCTTTCATGTTCTTTCAGGAAAAAAAATTAAGATCATTGCTCTAATTTTAACACTTACTCTGTGTTAGCCACTTTTCTGTCAAATAAATGAGAAAACAATCTAAGAGAGAAAAGATTTATTGGCTCACAGTTTTAGAGGTTTTAGTGAATAGTCAGCTGGCTTCAGGAAGGCAGAAACAACATGGTAGAAGGGCATGGTGGGGAAAGCTCCTTTTGCTTTATGACAGCCCAGACCTTGGAGGAGAGGAGATAGAACCAGAGGAGGAGAGGCCAGGAATAAGGGTATGTCCTTTCACTTATGTTCCCAGCAACCTACTTCTTTCAATCAAGTACCATCTCCTCTAACAGCACATTTGGCTGCAAACTCATCAAAGCATTAATGATGAGGTTATTGCTCCGGTGATCTAACCATCCTTCAAAAGTCCCAGCTCTCAGTACATGAGACTTAGGTGGGGTTTATAGATCTAAACTATTATAGTGTTGTACTATAATTATTTCCTTATGTGACTACATTTCTTATGAGATATCGAGCCCCTTATAAAGGGGAACCTGATTTTGTTCATCCTCAGTTTCATAAGGCTAGAAATGGAGTTGAGTATGCCTTAAGTATATAAATAAAGGTATGTGTTGAAAATGCCTTATTTGGTTTCTCACAGTGAAAAGTCAGTGTTAGTGCATATCATTCTGAATCAATTTAAAGATATATTTTAGTAAAGAAGAATCTTTTCTTACCAGCTCTTTTGTGTTTTCCTTTTCTATTAACAGGTGGCATCTCCACAGAAAGCGACTGTGCTTTTGAGCCAGACTATGCTGTTCCACCACTTCCAGTGAGTGAAGGTATGCAGCACATTCGGATTATGGAGGGCATGTCTCGCTCTCTTCCATCCTCCCCCTTACTCACACATCAGTCTATCAGTGTTCGGCTCCAACCTGTGAAGAAGTTAACTGGTAAGGACTTTACCTGAATTCAGTATATTTAACAGGAAACCTAATAGTATGGCACTTGAGGTTTATGTGCATCTTTAGGTTTTTCCTCTTTGGCCTTTCTAGTGTCACAAACTCTTGGGAAGTGGAGGTCTTACCGATTTTAATTTAGAGAATTAGAACAGTACTCTGACAGATTGATGTATTTATTTACCAAGTGACCCATCTGTTATGGACATATTTTTCTAGGTTTTCAGGAAGTCTCTAGTTTTGCCAGTATACACTGTTGTTCTAATTTCATATATCAGCTTGTTCTTGTCAGATCAACAGATGGAGACATTGTAATATTAGGATAATAAGAACTTGATAGTTCAGCAAAGTACATTAGTCATATTTTTGTTTAAAATCATGAGTTGTATATTTCATCTCTGTTTTTAAAAGTTAATTATTTTCCTCTTTACAAAGTCATTACTACAACTCCTTAAACTATAAACTGTAATTCATAAGTTGTGGATTACTGTACCTTTAATATCATTTTATAATATTTATTATTCATTCAGATCAAGTTTGTTGGATGTGAAAACTGGGTCTTTACAAAATTAACTTTTGTCCTTTTGAGTTTTTCATGGAAAAAGATTTAAAATGTAGTTGAAGAATATTTGTATGTGTATTTAAGCAGAGTTGGTTGATTTCTTTTCTTCTAACATTATCAGTATTTTCTTGACAGCAGTCAATTGACTGATGTTTTACAAGTATGTGAAGGCCTGTAACTAAGGATATACTGATTATTTTCTGTGTGCTTCATGTTTGAATTAGACAATAAGAATATTTAGTTATCATTATGACAATTCAAAAAAGAGAGGAAAAAATGGAATTTTAGAGTCTTCTAAGTAGAATGAAACTGTCCTTATTAATAATATTCATCAAAAGAATAGTATTTCTTTATAGTTCTACAAAATGTAGGTTCTGCCCCTTGTAGCCTATTGTATTTTAGCATTTTCAAATAAATAAGTGGTTCAAAGTTTTGAACCTTGGGTTCTTAGATGAAAATTGGTAAGATAAGCTGACCGTATTAATAGCCTAAAATACTGGCTTCCTTCTAAAGTTTAAAAATATGATGAATCTTATACGATGGAGCATGAATCAAACTTCATTGCTTCTTATTAAAAATACAAAAAGCCAAAATATGACGGTCAGGTACTTTATTTTACTACACACATTAGAATAGATAGCAAGAAAAATTTAATCTCTATGTATAAGTGAGAAGAATTGGCTGAGATTTGAGAAATACCATTTTCCTGTCTTGCCTGTCCCAATTTGAACTTTAAATAGGTACTCTTTGTAAAACAATAAATACATGTAAAAACAAAGTCAGAAACATAGTTAATCACAGGGATATGGTAAAGCAGTAAGAAGAGGTATAATCGATTAGTAACACACGTGAACTTTGAGTTTTAATTTTATAGTGTTGGAAGTGTTACTGTCCCTTAGTTTTATTTATGGAACATTGTCCGAAGCTTACAAATATAAATGCTGCAGGGCAGTTTGAAATATCTGGATGAAAGAAATGTTTCCCAAAAGATGCCAGATAGTATTTATGTGGCCACTTTTCTCCCAAGAAAAGCAGATGATAAGAATTTTTCTGATTTAACCTGAAACAAGTGAAATTACTTTGAGATTTAAAGTAAAAGTTTTAGGTAGATTTCTTACTCACTAGTTATTCTTTCCTAATTGTGTCTTGTTATAAAATAATAGAAATAAAATCAAATGGTAAAACCATTGTCCTTATCATTGAATGGGAATATTAGAAATATATTTACTAACTTGCCCATTTTTATGTGTTTAAACTTCTAAGTGCCTTTTTTTCTTTGTATTCATGTTACCAACCAATCTGAATAAGTAGAATCAGAACAGTCAGCCTGTTACATTTTTCTTATGATTTCCTAACATTTGGTTTCTAGTACACGTATGTTAGTTTACTCATTATCTTCAGTCCTTTTTACTTAATCACTAAGCAAGTATTTATTTAGGGCCCGCAGTATACAAGACTCTAGAAATGAGTGAGTGATGAAAGAGATAATTAAGTCAGAGTTCTTTACATTTCAGTTAGGAAGGAGAGACAGATAATAAACACATAGCCAATAATTTTATTTTAGATAGTGACAAGTTTATGCAGGTATGAAATAGAGATCTGGTAGAAACTCGGGTACAAGTAGGCTTTCTTTCTATGGAAAGATCATGGAGCATCAGAAGAAGACATTTAAAGTGAGATAGGAATTTACAAAAATGAGAGAGCCTTGGGAAGATCTGGGATTTGAGCTTTCCAGATAGAGAAGATGGTCCAAACAAAAGTCCTAAAGTAGAAACAAGCCTAGCCTGTTCAGAGAGTTGAAAGAGGGAAAGTGTGGTTTAAGTAGAACAGTCAGAGGAAGGTAACAGAAAACAAGATGAAGACATTGACAGAATCTCTGGCTTATAAGCTTTTGATAAGGAACCTAATTTAATCGTAGGATTTTAGGCAGAGGAGAAATAGAAGTAATATGATCTGATTAACATTCTAATTGGATCTTGTTGGCAAATGTATGGAGAATGAAGAATGAGGAACCAGAATGTCCCATGCCACTAACCTTATATATATTTCCCCAATCTTTAAATAGTCATCATTTCCACTTCCAGCAAGGAATATGTACTTATGTTTTCATCTTAAAAGTTATCACAAGGATACAGACTTCTTCTGGTTTTGTTCTTTAGGACCCTTGTACTCTAGCGTATGGGTCATATTTATCCTAGTCCTTTGACACAGGTGTGTATTTTATTCACAGAAATCAGTTCATTTTCAAATAGTTCGGCTTATCAGTGGAGAGGGGGCCAACAGACAAAAAATGCATTAATAGACATATAATTCAGAGCTTGAAAACTAATTTTTAAATGTATAAATATCTTTGTCTGCTCATTACAAAAACAAGTTAATGTGGTGGAAGTGATAGACACAGTCTCTGTGGTCAGACTACTTGAGTTTGTGTTCTAGGTCTGAGTTAGTCATTTCACCATTGTGTGCTTCTGTTTCTCCATCTCTAGTATGGGCATAGCAATAATATGACATAAGGTAGAGCATATAATTCTTGTGGTGTTCATATTGTTAAATACTTGGATTAAACTATTTTTGTTGAATGTTAAGTACTCAGAAAATGTTAACTATCATTATTAAGACAAAATCTAAGTTTGACGGGTTCTTAAAATTTTGCTTCTAATATTAGGTTCCCAGTTAGAACTTACAAAGTTTGAATATTTTTGAAATCATACTTATTAATGAGTAATAGCAAAAATAATGGTAATAATTTTATCTGAATGCCTGTATGTATCTTACACTTATTAGTTCGTATTCTTCACGTATATCTCCATGAAGAAACTGAGTCATAGAGAAGTAGATGTCATGCTAAAAGGAAAATGTGCTAAAGGTAATATAGCTAGAGGTGATTTCATGTAATTAATGAGAAAACCAAAGATTGGAAATGGCAATACCTCCCGCTGGCATCTCTCTATATCACTTATGATTTTCATATTCCAACAAACAGAAGGTGCAGCCAAATGGCTTAGCTTAAAGGGAACTAGAAGCGCTAGACTAGGTAATGGGCGGATTTCAGGCTTATTTGCTCTAATAGGGTACTACTGTGTACTGGGGGAGATAGGAGAGTGTGCAGAGACACACTATTGACTCCAGTTATTCCCACATTCTTACTTGGTATTGTTTCCAATGATCTTTTGTATTATCATATGTCAGTCCCTCAGGAGGTCTTAATTACTAGATAAATAAGGAGTGCCAGTAGTTCATTAATATAATACATACTCAGTTTATATCATTTACATGTTGTAATGCACATAAACCTTGACACAGCAGTTTTACTGCTGAGTGTATTTTACAAATAATCTTGAACAAGTTTTAAAGTGGAGCAGCTAGAGAAATAGCTCAGCAGTTAAAATACTTGCCTAGCAATTGCAAGGCCCTGAGTTTGATTTCCAACACCACATAAGCTGGGTGTAGTGGTGCACACTTGTAATCCATCACTTGGGGGACTGATGCAGGAAGTTTACCATAAGTTTGAGGCCAGCCTGCGCTACAAAATGAGTTCAGGACCTGCCTGGACTACAGAACAAGACTGTGTCTTACCAAAAAAAAAAAAAAAACCCTAAACAAAAAATGTATATATAATTTACATAGAAAAATTGTCTAGTTATTAACAGGAATATGTGTGTTGTAAATTGATATACACACATGTATACTTGTGGTGGTAGAATAGATATATAATAACTATTAGTCAAAGAGAGAGAAGACCAAGTATGGCGGCACATGCTAGTAATCTCAGCTATATGGGAGACTGAGACAGGATGATTACAAGTACAAAATCACGCCATGCCTAGGCTATTTAGCAAGAACCTGTCTCTAAATAAATAAATAAATAAATAAATAAATAAATGGTATGGCGATATAGTTCGGTGATAGAGCATTCCTACTTTCTAATCACCAGTATTGGAATAAAAGAAAGTAAAAGAGAGTGGGGTGACAGAAGCTTGTATATACCCTTATAAAATTTTTTCTAAGTGGATAATCTTGCCCAAATTCATGAGAAGTTTCTGTGCGTCAACTCTCTTGTTCTACAGTAAGAATGATAGTTGTATCTACTTCTTAGGGCCAATAAGAAAATTTAATAGGTGGATACAAATAAAGCTCTTGAGATGGTATCTGACATACAAGGGACAGTGAGTCTATAAATTGAAAAAAAAAATTAATTACAGTAAAAGACACATTGCGAAGAATGATAGGATAAATGTGTTTGAAGTGGGGAGGATATTTTGAGAGGGGCTAGTAACGATGTGTCTTTTATGATACATCATTTAGTTTAAATCATATTTGTGGGCACACCTGTTTACGGCAATCTTTGTTCTGTCTTCATCCACCTTGTACATCAGAACTGGTCTGGAGGGACTTGTGGCTCTTCTCCAAAGTTAAATGACCATAAAAGCTAAAGGGTTTTAATTAATTTAGGAATTGGAGGTGGCTGTGACAGAGCAAATAAAGACACTCATAAAAGAGGAAGTCCAGAACTGCTTCAGAAAGCGACAAGAAATGTGTTGGAAATGAGGGGGATTAATGGCAACAGATAGTATCCTCCAAATTGAAACATTACCATATTTTAAAATCACACCTCATAAGTAAGTAGAAACAGTAACTGAATGAGGTCTATACCTTATAGTTTATTAGTATTACAGTTCTAAGGATCTTAAAAGCTTATAAATGTTTCCTTATTTAACCTTACAAAAATATGTGGTACTTAATAGCAGTGATGGAAATTAGATTGCCATTACATATGTGCTACATTTTTTTAATATAGTAAGATTCACCATAATACATCCTCAGTTCCATTATTTGCCCTATAACTATATTTATTCACATGCTATAGTATGAGTATACCTAAGTAAATGAGACTATGTGTATTAATACTACTTGTAGCCCCTTTATATTTAAGTATTCAAATTAGCTTCTCAGTAATATTCTTGTGATGTCTATTAAGCAAGATTGTGTTTCTGTTTTATACACAATAAAAATGAGAAGAAAACTAGGTCAGTGTTTATTATGTACTGGGATAAATGTTTAGGAATCCTTCACAGCAATACTATAATCCTGTTTTCTATAATACTGTTCACAATGGTACCTCTTCAATTGCAGTATGTTTCCAGATATTGGGAAGTAAGGACAAAATGTTGGTGAACACATCACTAGTAAACTAAAATATATAAGATCATGAAGAATAAAATGATATACAGATCTTTTTAATATTCAAGCATGATAATGACCCTCACAGAATATATCCGAAATAAGTAAATATTCTCATTTAATCCATTCCAAAAATAATATTTTGGGTCATATCTAGCATCTAAAATGTCTAGGGTTAGCATAATTAGATCAGTGATTATGACTTATTACCTATCCAAATTAAACTGTCACATAATCATGCCAATCTATCAGAAGCAAATTCTTTGATTATTATGTCTCTAAATATTTTCCTCAAGAGATTAGATAATAATCTATTCAATGTTAGGATTTGACAATTACTCCTCAAGAAAGTAGAGATTTTTTTTAAGTTACTTGCTTGAAGGCCACCTTTTAAAAAGCTCAGAACATATATTTAGCACAGTTGATAAAAGCCCTATAGCTGAATCTCTTTAGCAACTAAAATAATGACAGCTAACAAAAATACTTGGCAAGTGAAGACACTGTTTCTTTGAGAAGACTAAGAATAGAAGAATCTTTAAAAGGAATTATCAGAGTAAAAGAAGGGGAAAGGTAAGTAATAAATAGGACATTAAAAAAAAACAAATTAGCCACTAACAATAACTTCTGTGTTATGAGAATACACTGTACAGTTTTACAGGAAAAAAATTTAAACCTAGGTGGAATGGGGAGAAAATCAGGAAAGTGGACTTTAGAAATTTTCAAAACTAGTAAAATAAAAATAAAAATTCCTATAGCTAATAGGCCCAGATGATTTTGTGAGAAATTTTAACTAAACTTTTAAGTAATAATGATGTTAATAGTAGTATAGTAATTACAGTTAATATTTATTGAGCTGATGCTGTGTTCAGATAGTATTGGGTATTTTACATATATGAATGTATTTAATTTTCAGAGCAAACTAAGTGAATAGTCAACAGACTCTATGTGAACACTTCTATTGATGACGAGCTTTCTCATTTGTAACGAAGCCTGTTTTTTTTAATGGTTTTAACCATCGATTTTCTACTTTATATGCATAAAATGTGACCTTTAATTTCTCTGTTAGTCCTAGTTCTGCCTTTTAGGACGCAGTAACATTATTAACCTCTTTCTTCAGCAAACCTTTATACTCTAGAAAGCAGCCCTCATGTCTGATTTTTTTTTCTAGCTTGAAGAATTTCATTTAAGGCTTAACTAATATTAAGATAGTATTGCAACTGTGTTATTTTCTTAATCTTCTAGTCCAGTAGCCATATCAGAGAGAACATGAAATTATTTTAGAATTACTTTTCCTAATCTTTTATCAACTCTTAGCATTTTTCTTGGTATCCACATTTTGCCATCCTTTACTCTGACAGTCCCCTGAATTTCCTGGGTGATTTTAGAAATACTACCATTAGTAGTTTCATGATCATTTCTTCATGTTATTTTACAATTCTGAAATGTCAGTTGTGTGGGCTTATATTTTGACAGTGTGTTTTAAAACTCATTTTCTTCATAATTTGGGTTCAGTGACCTCTCAATTGGTTTATTCTGTCCTTGTTATTTTAATTATAATGGAGAATATTCAAGCAAAATATAAAGGTTGTCTTAGTCTGTGCTGCTTTTAAAAATGAGAGACTGTAACTTATAAAGAACAGCAACATTATTTTCTCAATGGTTAATGGAGGTTGAGAAGTCCATGATAAGGGGACCAACAAGTTTGGATATGAAATGCCCCTCAGTAGCCTCACGTATTTGGTTGTGAATATCTGTGGATTTCATCGTTAGGAGGCAAGGCCTGATTGGAAGTGGTAGAGCTCTGAGGTTTGTGTCAAAAGGTGCAGATCACAGAGGCCAGTCCTGGTCTGGAAGAATCTACACTAGCTCCGCCTTACTCACTTGGCTTCCTGTCCACTGTGTGGTGAACAGCTTCTTTGTTGCTAGGTCTCTTATATGTGCTTCCATCATTGCAGGCCACTCATGAATGGACTGAGACCTCCTGAAACTGAGCTAAAATAAATCTTTTCCTCCTTAAGTTGTGGATGTCAAGTATTGTGTCCCATCAACATAAAAGTAACTAAGACAGTGGTAAAGACTGCCTGCCTTCTATTCCAGGATCCTGCTACCATGTTACTGAACTCCCTTGAAGGGGAGAGCACTAGTTCCTCACATTGCAGAAGAGGGGAGGACAAGAAAGCTGAATATTAGGGGAAAGGACCTTAATCCTACCTGCCAGAGAAGGAGCCCTATGATCTGTTCATGTTCATTCATTCATTCATTCATTTGTTCATTCATGTATTTGTGGTAATCAGAATTGAATCTTAGCCCATCACATTGAGCTATGTCCTAAGACTGTCTCCTTTTTTAACCCTCTTTGTTGCTAAGTGACTAAATTGCCCAGGCTTGTACTTGTGATCTTCTTGCTTACCCTCCCAGAGTGCTGTGATTCCAAGCATTTTGCCACCCTGCCCCACTCTGCAAATTGGCTTTGGAGTGCTTTGCCTTGTTTCATGCTTACAGTGACCTTGTTAAGTTTCAAAACCTGAATTTTGGAAGGAACATACTCATCCATAATAAGTATTAATGTAAGTAGTAATCAGAGAAAGATTCTCTAAATATTATTTGGAATATAAGAATAGCAGTGCAGTGGGCATGCATGTACCATAGTAAACTATGAGCTATTCAAAGTGCTTGCAGAGTTGGTCAAGGTGCCATATGCCAACACTCATAACCATTTGGGAGGCTGTGGCAGGAGGATTGCAAGTTTGAGATCATATCCAAGTTAAAAAAAAAAACTTCTTCTTCTTCAAAAAAAACATTTTTTAATAGGAACTGGGGATGCAGTATGGCCTGGGTTCCATAGTGAATTCAAGGGCCAGCCTGGACTACACCTAAGGAATTTATCTGGAAAAAAAAAAATCCTAACAAGCAAAACTCCTAACACAGTTGTTGAGGAAAGGGAAGTGTAAAGGCAAAAATGAGGGAAATTACATTAGCAATGTGTTCTAAGAACATGGATTAGTAAGGGTGGTGCCATTATGAAGTTGGGTAGTTACTGGACTGATGTCTGTTGTGTTTCAGGACAAAGGATGAAGACACGCATATAAGTCTCAAAGATTATGGAATGTGCAGGTGACTATATGGATTCACCCCTGAGAGAGGAGTGAGTTGGCCATGAAGCCTTGAGCAGAGGTCTCTTCCTGTATTTACTGGAGGAAAAGGAAAGGCATAATGAGAGGGAAAAATGTGTTAGGATGGTGAATCATTTACAAAGGATTACTTGAATCAGCCTGAAACTTACACGAAGATTGATTAAAGTCACAGAGCAGACATGTGGGAGTTGCAATTAAAATTATAATATAGGTTATAATCTTATTGATCAACGGTATTATAGGCAGGTGGATATTCAGCAAATTCCACAAGGTCAGGGAAGACCTTGTGGCTGTTTTATAAGTAAACAGCTTGACAAAAGTTCAGTTTATGGATAAACATTACCCACCTTTGATGGAAGTAAACATAGAATAG
Source organism: Ctenodactylus gundi (assembly GCA_004027205.1). Taxonomy (NCBI): domain Eukaryota; kingdom Metazoa; phylum Chordata; class Mammalia; order Rodentia; family Ctenodactylidae; genus Ctenodactylus; species Ctenodactylus gundi. The sequence goes on along the minus strand of PVKB01000359.1, from coordinate 728,736 downwards.
GAGGACATATGCCCTTAAAGCAAGCATTTTTCCATCTGTGAGGCAGAAAGCCTTAGTTTCAATTAATGAATTATTAAGAGGGTCTTCACAGGTGCCCTTGCAGAACTGTTTTTTGTGTGTGTATAAGGTTGTGGTAGTCTTTGCATAAAGTTATGATTTTGGCAATCCTGTGATAGCTACTGTGTGTTAGACAGTTGTGTGAAAACTCTTCCTTTATAACCTACTGGCTTTGTATATTTGTTAGGGCCCATATAGTGACTTTTTTGATTCTGACAGCTTTCACACAATGATTGAGTAATTAAATGTTGTGTATCTCTTGCTTGGAGCAGGATGTTGTTAAATATGGAAAACTCAGTTGTAAGATATACTTAAGTCCAGGCCCTGACTCTGGCACTTACTAGCTGCATGGCCTTAGTCAAGCTACTTCACTACTCTGAGTATGCTTTCTTTTTTCTCTGTTACATTATTATTGTTTTGTTTCTGGCTTACTGAGTATTGTGTGTATGAAATGAATATCATGTATGTCAAAAAATAAACAGTTGAAGGGAGCTGAAGAAAAGTAAGCCTACCAAAATAAAGGATCCTGTTGAAAAGTGGGCAAATGAAATGAAGAGGCAGTTCACTCACGAAGAAGTTCAAATGGCTGGTAGTTACATGAAAAGATGTTCAACATCCCTAGCCATAAGAGAAATGCAAATCAAAACAATGCAAAGATACCATCTCATTCGAGAGAGAATGGCCTATATGAACAACTCAAATAGTAATCAGTGCTGGCTAGGTTGTGGGGAGAAAGGAACCCTCCTGCACTGCTAGTGGGAATGTAAATTATTACAGCCACTCTGGAAAGCAGTATGGAGATATCTCAAAATACTGGAAATAAATATCCCCTTTGATCCAGCGACACCCCTCCTGGGAATATTTCCAAAACAGGTCAAAACAACACATTACAGAGGTACATGTATACCCATGTTCATAGCAGCACAACTGACAATAGCTAAAATATGGAAGACACCAAAATACCCATCAGCAGACCAATGGATACACAAACTGTGGTATTTATACACAATGGAATACTATGCATCTATAAAGTCCAACAGCTTGGAGGCTTTTACAGGCAAATGGGAGAAACTTGAGAACATCATGCTTAGTGAAGTGAGTCAGAAGAAGAAGGTGAAATATTGAATGGTCTCTCTGGTATGAGAAACCCAGATCACAACCATCTCATGGAACTTAAAGTGAAAAACAAAGTGAACCAGGCTGGTGGGGGGGAAGGGGTGGAGGGGTAGGGATGGGTGGAGGAACTGGTAGGGGGAGGGACAGAAGGAGAGTGGGAAAGTCCTTGTCACCTTGACAAGATACGTATGTGCACAAAATGCCCAACTTCATTGTAAAACTTAAAATTTGTGCTTATACATATCAATAAAATGGTTTTTAAAAAATTAGCTAATTCCCAAATGTCCCAACTAAATTGGAGGCAACTCGAGGCTGAAAATAAAATGCTCCTTTCATAAAAAAGTTTAGATCATAAATGAAAGTTCATATATAAAAATATATTAACAGAATTATTACATTCTTGTTGTAGATCAGTCATTTCTTTGTTGATGCTTTTATTTCAAGACTATCTTGGCAATTCTCTTTGCTATCTTAAAAATGCAGCTTCTCTTATAAGAAATTACTTTGAACACCTATATTCTAACAAATTTGAGAACTGGGAAGAAATGGATAACTTCCTAGATACGTATAAATACCAAAATTAAATGAGGAAGACATAAAAATCTTGAACAACCCCATCACGCACACAGAAATTGAAGCAGTATTAAAAGCTCTACCTACAAATAGAAGTCCAGGCCCAGGTGGATTCACAGCAGAATTTTTTCAGTACTTTAGGGAAGAACTAAGTCCAGTTCTCCTCAAATTATTTCATAAAATAGAAAGTGAAGAAATACTACTCATTTCTTGAGGCTAGCATCACACTAGTCCCAAAACCAGACAGAGACTTAACCAGGAGGGAAAATTATAGACCAGTATCCTTAATGAATATAAATGCAAAAATCCTTAGTAAGATTCTGGCAAACAGAATCCAACAAGTAATCAGAAAGATCATACACCATGATCAAGTGGGCTTCATCCCTGAGATTCAAGGTTCATGCAACATACGAGAATCAGTCAGTGTAATATGCCATATCAACAAAAGCGAAAAAAACCACATGATCATCTCTGTTGATGCAGAAAAAGCCTTTGACAAAATCCAGCACCCCTTCATGATAAAAACACTGAGAAAAGTAGGTATAGAAGGGCCCTACCTAAAACTCATAGAAGCCATATATGCTAAGCCTACTGCAAATATCACAGTAAATGGAGAAAAATCGAAATCGTTCCCTCTCAAATCAGGAATATGACAAGGCTGCCCACTCTCACCACTCTTATTCAGCATAGTCCTTGAAACACTTGTCATAGCAATCAGACAAGAAAATGAAATAAAAGGGATCTGCATTGGAAAGGAGGAGGTCAAAATTTCCAGATGATATGATTGTCTATATGAAAGGCCCAAAACTCCACTACAAAACTCCTGGAAATAATAAAAAGATGTAGCCAAGTCACAGGCTACAAAATTAACACTAAAAATATCAATAGCTTTTCTCTACACTAACAGTGAACTTACTGAGCAAGAACTCAGAAAAACAATTCTCAATAGCTCAGCAAAAAAGTAAATACCGAGGAGTATACCTAACCAAAGAAGTGAAGGACTTATGTAAAGAAAACTACATTACATTGAAGAAAGAAGTTATAGGAGACTTTAGAAATGGAAAGGCATCCCCTGCTCTTAGATAGGCAAAATAAATATAGTCAAAATGACTGTACTAATTAAACTGATACATAGATTCAGTGCAATTCCTACCAAAATACCTACAAGTTTCTTCAAAAAACTTGAAACAACAATTCTTAAATTCATATGGAACCAAAAGAGACCAAGAATAGCCAAAGCAGACCTGAGCAACAAGTTTAAAGCAGGAGGCATTACAGTTCCAGAAATCAGGCTGTACCATAAAGCAATAGTTACAAAAACAGTATGATACTGGTACAAAAAATGGACAGATAGACCAGTGGAACGGAATTGAAGATGCAGAGACAAACCCAAATACCCTCAATTACTTAATCTTTGACAGAGGAGCCAAATGCATACAATGGAAAAAAAGACAGCCTGCTCAACAAATGGTGCTGGGAAAAGTGGACATCCACATGCAGAAGAATGAATTTAGCCACACACCTATCACCATGCACCAGAATCAAATCAAAGTGGATCAAAGACCTAGACATTAAAAGCAAAACACTGAACCTCCTAGAAGACAAATTAGACAAATATCTAAAAGACATAGGGGTAGGCAAAAACTTCCTTGGCAAGACACCAAGAGCAAAAGAAATTATCCCCATTATTAACAAATGGGATGTCAAATTAAAAAGCTTCTGCACAGCAAAGGAAACTATCAAGAATGTAAAAAGAAAATCAACAGACTGGGAAAAAATACTTACCACCACCAACTCAGATAGGAAGCTCATAACTAGAATATACAGGGAGCTGAAAAAAGGGAAGTCTACCAAAATAAAGGATCCTATTAAACAGTGGGCAAATGAAATGAAGAGGCAGTTCACTCATGAAGAAGTACAAGTGGCCAATAGATAGATGAAAAGGTGCTCAACATCTCTAGCTATAAGAGAAATGCAAATCAAAACAACGCTAAGATACCATCTCACTACAGAGAGAATGACCTATATCAACAAGTTAAATAATAATCAGTGCTGGCTAGGCTGCGGGGAGAAAGGAACCCTCCTGCACTGCTGGTAGGAATGTAAATTCGTACAACCACTTTGGAAAGCAGTGTGGAGATCTCTCAAAAGACTGGAAATAAATATCCCCTTCGATACCTTGATGTAACTCTCAGTATTCCCTGGGAATATATCCAAAAGAGGCCAAAACAACACATAGCAGAGATATATGTATACCCATGTTCATAGCAGCACAACTAGCAATAGCTAAAATTTGGAAGTCACCAAAGTACCCGTCAAGAGACCAGTGGATACACTGTTATTTGTGCACAATGGAATACTATGCATCTATGAAGTCCAACAGTGTGGAGGCTTTTACAGGCAAATAGAGGAAGCTTGAGAACATCGTGCTTAATGAAAAGAGTCAGAAGCAGAAGGTGAAACATCGAATAGTCTCTCTGATATGAGAGACCCAGATCACAACTATATATCATGGAGCTTAAAATGAAAAACAAAGTGAAACGGGGTAGGGTGGGGAGGGAGGGAAAAGTGGGTAGGGAAAGGGACAAAAGGAAAGTTGGAAAGTCCTTGTCTCCTTGATATGACACGTATGTGCACAAAATGCTCAACTTCATTGTAAACCTTAAATTTTGCACTTATACATATCAATAAAATGGGGGAAAATTTTTTTTAAATGCAGCATCTCTCAGTTGGGGCTTCTTTCTTGGCAGTATAATTATTTAATATAATAACTATACAATATAAGATTTTCTACTCTTCATCTTTAGTTATGTCCTTTTTCTCTCTTTGTATATTTTTTTGTATACAAATCTGCCTTTAGACCTGGGATGTATCTTAGTTTTAAAGCTCCTTCTTAGTGTGCGTGAGGCCCTGAAGCCACTCCTCAGTAGCCCTCCACCTTCAGTAAAAGTAATGACAACAGCAACAATTGTTATTATTATTCCTGGTATGGTCATATTTATTTTTTAGGTGCTTCTGTATGTTTGCGATTGTATAAGTTACACTTTTATTATATTTTATTATTAACTATAGAAGTGATTTCTGAAAGTAGTCTATACATTTTTTAGTGTATGCTAATGTTGCATGATGATGAAGTTTATTTTGGGAAGTTAGAACATACATTAAACATCTTAATCAACTTCAGCTCCATTGCTGTCCTCTCCTTTTCCTTCTCCGTTCCACTTACCCACTTACCCATCTCCAGAAGTGTACCTACTGCTTATTAACTTACATCTCCAGAAGTGTACCTACTGCTTATTAACTTGCAATGAATTGCTTTTTAATGTTAGTCTATCCTTTGAACCATTTTCCCTTATAAAAATATTGACCATTGTCTCAGCATTTCTTTTCTCTGCATTCTTAATGAAACTGCTTGCCTAAAATCTAAGATACAGAATTGACTTTTCCTAGCATTCATTTTGGAGCTGTAGCCAATGTAGGATCAAATCGGGGAGACCTGGGGTCTGAGACAGAGAAGACAGATTAGTAAGATACGGTATGATAACAGTAATAAAGTGAACACCTAACAGAAGGTTAATTGTTGGTCATCACAGGAAGTGGAAAAGCCTGGTTAAATCTGAAAGAATCTAGGGACACAATGTCAGGAAATTTTCAGAGGGGCAAGTAGTCAGTATCAAGAAGAATGTCTAATAATGAAGCTACACCATAAAGTAGTATCTGTTCCCAAAAGATCTTTATGGAATGCCTGCAGTGTGTCAGGTTTCCAGTCTGAACTCTAGGCTCAAAAGAACTATTAGGGTTATATTGTTGAAGTGTCCACTCATCTGCTGTGACAAAGAACTGAATTAGAGTGCCACTCATTTATTTGTAAGCTGTGGGCATATTGGCTGGCTGGCAGGCTCACTTGCTCGCTCCCCCTCTCTCCCTCTCCCACTCTTCCACTCTCCCTACCACATAAGATGGAACCCAGGGCCTTCACAGTGAGCTACATTTACCAGCCATTTTTTTTTTTTTTTTTTTTTGAGGCAGGATCTTGCCAAATTGCTAGATTGCCCAGGTTGGGCTTTGAACTTCTGCTTCTTCATATAAAAAAATGAAGATAATAATACATTAGGCTGAGGGGAATACAGAAATGTTTGTGAAGAGTTCTGTGCCTAGTATTTACTGTGGCAAACATTTAAATATGATTTGGCAGTGGCTTATTTTTTAAAATAGCATTATCTTTAAACCATTAAACTTCACAACCTCAAGTACCATACCTTGATGTAACTCTCAGTATTTAAAAAAAAAAAACCTAAAAGATAATAGACTTTTGCTTGTCATAAAAAAACATACCTACTAACTTACTTCGTTTTGTACAAAAGCTTATCTCTTACCATAATAAACTCATTTTTATTTGAAACACTCAGTTTAAATTAACAAAGAAGTGAGTTTAATAGCTAAAATACTTCAAATTGTATGGGTTCTTTTTTTTTTTTTGGTGGGGGATATAATAAAAAGGAGCCCTGTCAGGTGAAAAATTTGGCCACTACTCACCAAATACTCCTTATATTGGTTTTAACTACTACATGATTCCAAGAGATAACTATCACGTTTAGATATGGTAGATTTCATGATTACAAAGAAATCCTCTTATTTTCTATGCTCGCTCACTCCTCTCTCTCTCTCTCTCTCTCTCTAAAAAACTGATTTTACACCACGGTTCTTTGGAAGTCTGTTTTTATGCTTAATTAACCCTTTCCTGTCATACTTGTTTATCTACTCACTTGCTATAGAATGTGAGGAGTTCAAAAACAAAAATTTTGAATGTAAGGATTAAATGATACTGGATTTTTAGGAACACTTTTTAGTCAGAAAGCATTATAAAAGGCAAGGAAATAAATTTCTACAATTTAAAAGAAATTCTTAGTGACTTTAAGTCTGAAGTAAGTTATTGTATGGGGATTGTATAAAGCGAAGACTATACATATTCATGTTATAATAATAGAAATTTTATAATGCTAAACCTTTTTCCTATTATAGAGATTTGTGGACTCAATTTGATGTATTCAACACATAAGAGTAATAATAAACACATGGCATGATAGAATACACACTTTCTTATAAGGAACATTATATCACAGCCATTAAAATAATAGAGCTCTATATTGTTTATCTTGGTTAAACCTAACCACCAGAAATTGTGTATTTTTAGCCTCCACTTACTGTACTCTCATTAACAATGAGAGGGATATTTGTATCTATGTTTATACTTTTTATCTTCCAACTGTGGACTCATGCTAACCAGATATTTTATATATATATATATATATATATATATATATATATATATATATATATCCAATCCTCTCTTAACATTCTAAATGTGGTCTATACTACTAATGAAGGTTTCTGTCCAAATTGTTTGGTAATCTATTAGAATAGTTTGTTCATGGAGCTACTATATTATTGATGATAATAGCAAAACCTATGTTACTGATATATTTCTAGCTAAATAGTATAAAATTATTGCATCTCTACTTGTCCATCTATATGGTTGTATGTTATTGACACTTAACAATACTATTATTAAGGAAAACTGGAGTAGAGAGAGAGCAGTCTGAGAATAAAGATTAGCATGGAGAGTGTAAAAGCAGAAAAGTATAGGGTAGAGAAAAGCCTGCCAGAACTCCAACCCTACTCAGAGGATAGCAGATAAACAAAAGCACTATAAGTAAATATGAGATGGGTTAGGGAGAGTTATGGATGAAGTAGAGAGAATGTAACTAGAAGTTATAGAAAGATTTACCAAAAAAAGAGTATAAATAGTTAATCAGAGAAGGGGCAATTCAGAAACTAACAAATAACAGGAACAGAAGAAGGTGGGGGGGAAAAAGAAGAAAAGGAGCAAAAAAAACCCAAATCAATTGCAGAAAAAAAATGCATACTCATTTATCTTATGGAGAACCATTGAAATGAGGACAGAGTCCAAAAAGAAAGGGATGAATAATTAAACAAAGGAGAAAAAGCAAAACAAACATTAAAAATATTACTCCCTTATGTTATTTCGAGGTCTCCACTTCCAGAGCCCCAAATCTTGCAGTCTGTATCTTCAGCAGACAGACCTTGCTGTTTCAGCACTGCTGCCAGTTTGACTTAGAGTTCAGTTGAAATAGAGGACCTGGAATTTTCCCAGTTGTTCATGCAGATACCCTGCTTCCAGCCGGTTCTGATGACATCACAGGGGCATAGGTGATCCAGCTGTCCCCCCTGAACTTTGCAGGAGACACTAGCTATGATTGTGAATTTTCCTCTGTAACTTTACCACTGCAATTCCCTAGGCTGATCCTCAGTCCACACGAAGTCTTCAATCACCAAGGCCCAACAGTTGAAATGTCTCCTCATTTCCTCTCCACAGACAGAATGACTTAGCATTCCAGTCCACAACATCCAAGGGATGCTACTGGGGTATAGAGCCCACCAAATTGACCAGCTCTCTTTAGGCCACCAGCCGTGTTGCGTTGCACGCAGTCTCATTACCTGTGCTGTCTTTTGACACTTCTGTATTCCCGATACCAGACCTATCTGCTGGCTCCCTGTCTTTCTCCTTGTCAGAGAGCCTGCGGTCATGCCTTCATGATCCTCACAGCCCTCCCTCTGGTCCTTTGCTCTCTGCTCAGGGCCAGTGAATCCTCTGCCTTTCTCCATTTTCTTGCTAAACTTCTGTCTTCCCGCCTGATTATGTAGAGCCACTGGTGAAGCGACCTCTCGCTATCACCATCTTGGTTCTTCCAATGTCACTTGATCTTTCTGGTTGAATTTGATAAAGTAAGAAAAATGACCATTTTGGAATTGTGTATATATAGTATTAATGGTCTGCTTTCTGCTTTTGTTTATACTACAAAATGAGCATTTTTTAAGTCATATCAAAATTGGTTGGACCCTCATGTTTTCCTTCTATTCCTGGTTATTCTCTAATTCTGGTTTTTGGAAATGATTGTTAAATAAAGGTTACATATACATCCGTGTGATTTGTTAAGTTTTATAAATGGAGAATAGTTTAATGAAATAGAGAGAGAGAGAGAGAGAGAGAGAGAGAGAGAAAGAGAGAAAAAATGAATCACTGTACCAGCATATCAATAAAGAAGTTCTAAAAGAGCCATCTGCCAGCTAATGACTTTTTCAACTGGGTCATTATAATTTAGAAGAAGCATCACACATTTTCAAAAATTTTAATGCAGGTTTTAGTTAGCAAAGGCAGCATACAAAGTGAAAACAGTATGGTAAAAATTACCTTCAGAAGTCCCTTGAGTGTCATTCCTAGGATTTGTTAAACAAAAGTATTGGTTTTCAGTAGGTCCAGTCCTACCAGCTTATTATTTAGAGTTGTAATGACCTTAGTCTCTAATTGATAACCACCAATTGATGCTAATTGGCTAGTAGTAGGAACCACATTATAGGATTTTTAAATAAACCAATCTGTCTCTCTCTTTATCTCTCTCCCACATCCCCTTTCTTATAAGGCTGAGATTAGAACCCAGGGCCTTGAGGTTGCCAGGTGAGTACTCTGCTACAGAGTGTATTTTTTTATCTATCAACATGCTATAGTTGCACAATGTAGTCCTGATCTTGAGCAGTAGCCTTTCATATGAAAAGCATAATCTCATGTAGAACTCTTACCAAAACTGAATTTTTATAACAAATAAGACAGACATTTTCTTCTGTGAGAATAGAGAATTTATAGGTTCATGTCATCATAAGTATTAGTCTGCCTTTTAGTATTGAAGCATTTGTTATTGATGACTCTTTCTCAGAGAAAGCTTATCGTAGTTGTAGAAAGACTGGAAAAAGAATAAGAAAAAACAATATAAAACTTTCTGTAATTTTTGAAGTGATTTAGCTAAATCACTAAGGAAGCTAAAAATTAGTAGCCAAGGGAACAGCTTAGATCTTTAAATCTTTACTTTTACCTTAAGTTAAATCCAATTTTTCAAACAAAATAAAACCTATGTACTGTGTCTTTGAAAGTGTCTTAACCATGCCCTCATCCCAGTTACCTTATATAGAGTATGAGGAAATTTTAAATAAAAGTCATTTTGGTGTGAAATTATTTAAGTCTGTGCATTTCTTTAGAATATTATGAAATTCACTTAATGTATAGATCTTTCGACTTAATTTGGGGAATAGAGATAGAAAAACTTTATTCTCTTTTACCTAACGTATTTACTCTTATTCTAAAGGGTCATAGCTAAAGAGCTTTTATAAGATATTAAGATGACACTATTAATTATTAAAAATATTAAGATGACACTATTAAAAATCTGACTTGATAGAATAGGCTCTCAAAGAAAGAGAATAAAGTGTATTGTTCATATAGAATTTCCCCTTCTCCCTTGCTCTCTCTTCTGTAATAACCTTTATTTAATTGTTGTGTTGGGGTGAGGGTAGAACCGAGGGCACATAGCTGTATACATGCTATGCAGGTAGTCTGCTACTGAGCTACATCTCAAGCCCCTGTTGTGTACGTGGGTGGAAAGGGGTGTGTGTGTGTGTGTATGTGTGTCTTTTTTTTTTTTTTAAGGAGGAACTGACATTGCTTAACTCAATCGTGAACTCCTGAGCAAACTCAAAACATCCATCTGCCACAGCCTCTCAAGTAGCTAGAACTACAGATATGCACCAGTGTGCCTGGTTTGATGTTCTTTTTGATTGTTATTTATTTGTTGTCTTTGAAACTACTTTTCTATGTTGGGCAGGCTGGCCTTGAACTTGTGATCCTCCTGCCTTGGCTTTTCAAGTAACAGAATTGTAGGTTCCTAGAATTTTCAAATCAAACATAAAATGCTCGTTTTTAATTTTGCCCTACAGGTTTTAGTCAGAAGAGGTAAAAGTTGAAAATTAACCTGTTACTTGAAATGCTTTGCATGTTCTTAAATATTACAGTTTTATAAATTGCTTATGCTTATGGCTAAAGTTATTATTTTCTCTTTCTTTTCTTTTCTCTCCTTTCTTTCTTTCTCTCTTTTTCATTCTTTTCTCTCTTTTGTTTCTTTCTTTCTCCTTTTCTTTTTGACAGCTCTCTCTCTGTAGTCCAGGCTGGTGCTGAACTCATTATGTAGCCCAGGCTGTCCTCAAACTAATGGCAATCCTCTTGCCTCAGCCTCCTCAATGCTGGGATTACAGGCATGCACCACTCATGCCCAGTTTATGTGGTGGTGGTGGGGGAATCGAGCTCAGGGTCTTGTGCTTGCTAGGCAAGCGTGTTAACCTCTGAGGTATGTTCCCAACCTTAGAGCTACTATTTTATGAAAATATTTATAAATCATGTCATACTATCAAATTAATTTACATAATTATCTTAACCTTTTAACATTAGTCCTCAGCATCTCTGTTTATTATGTTTCTAATTGGAAATACCATGAGAAATGGGTACAATATGGTGAAAACAAATATGTGCAGTATGAGGAGACCAAATATCCAATCAAACGTAAAAACTAGCCTGGAAAAAAAATTTAACCTCTTCAGTAATTTTCTTTGTCTGTGGAGTTCTGTCTAATGAAAGCCATTTTGCCTTTCTACTTTTGATATTTTTCTTAGTTACGTGTTTCAAAAATAACTAGCAAAGAGCATAGACCTTACACTGTCAGGTCCTAGTATTACGTTAGTTTATTCAGTCCTACAGTAGCTATGGGGAGAAGGTGGCAGATACAACAGTTCCCATCCGTTACTGACTCTGAGGGTCGAAGTGAGTAAGCTAAACTACTGTTACAGCTGTAATGAGAAAGCTAGGCAAAAGCGTGTCTTTCCCACTGCATTGCAGGCTTTTTTGGGTCACATTTTATTAAAGTTGTCATCGTTTTTGGAGCTCAGTACATCAAAAATCATTGACTATGGGGCATGGTGGCATATATCTGTGATTCCAGCCACTCAGAAGGCAGAGTCAGGAGAGTCACAAGTTTGAGGCCAGCTTGGGCAACTCAGCAAGACCCTGTTTCAAAATAAGATTTTATAAAAGGACTGAGGAAGTAGCTTTGCAGGCAGCCCTGGGTTCAATCTCTAGTACAGGGGGAGTGGGGGGATCTTTGAGCAACAAATACCAAAGTATATCAGAATTGTTACTGTGGCAATTCTGCTCATGTAAGAGAACAGTGTACTAACTAAAGTTACCTAATTATTTTTGCTTTAAATTATATCTCAGTATTTTACTAAATAAGCATGGGTGGAAAAGAAACAAATTGATCTGCAATAGAACAATTTCATGTGAGATTGCCCCTAGTAAATGAAACAGTATATCATTGGTGGCCCGTAACTCAGGAGTCCAGTGAAAGACTTTTTTCTGTTCAGAACCATGTCCAGAGTACTGCAGAGAGAAATACAGTTACAACAATCCGTGGACTGACACCCTGCCTTATCCCATGAGGTAGTATGCCTGTCTTTGAACTTGATATCCTTGCTACTTTATTAGCCAGTTGGTGATGATACAGTTGTGGTAAATCTTATGTATGTCATTTGAATGAAAGGTATTTAGTTAAGGTTTAAAATCTCTTAAGTATTTAATAATAATGTTTTCAGTATGTCAAATTCTAGGCAGTTCCTTACAGCAAGGGTCCTCAGTCCCCAGCCCATGGACTAGTATTGGTCCATGGTCTTGGAAAGACCTGGCCATAGGGACAGTGTAAAGGGCAGCAGGTGAGCAGCAAGTGAAGATCCGCCTTGTGTGTTCCTGTTAGGTTCCTTGCAGATAACCTGACAGGAGGCGGAGCTTGGCTCCCCCACTTCTCCTACTTCTGCGGTCAGTTCAAAGCTGTCTTCTAACAACCTACTGAATAACAAGTGCAGTTCTGCCCCACTTGTGTCCTTGAGAGAAAGGTCTTCAACTAAACTGGTTGTTGGTGTCCAAAAGCTTACTTACCCTACAGTACACAAAATATTAGTAACACTTAACTCGATAAATTAATAAAAGTACTACAGACACGTGCTAGCTTGCTTAAGTTTTTTCTTTTAAATTTCCACACTAATTAGTATTTTGTTAGTGTATATTTACTGTATTTTAATAATATGTGTGTATATTTATATACACACACACACACACACACACACACACACACACACACACACACACAGCTTAGATTCACAGTTTGAGAAAAGTAAAACCAGAAGGGGAAGCAGTAAGAGAGGATCTTATAGCTTTAAGGCATTAGGAGCTTAGAGCTTTTTAATATAAATTGTTCCCAGAATCCATGTCACTGCTCCTTATATGGTGCTGCTCTCCCCCCTTGGTTGCTATGACAACAGCAGCACTGCACCATTCATCAGCTTTGGACCTAGGGCTGCACTGCTAGCCTTCCGTGTTACTCCTGAATGTTAAGAAGAACATCCGTGAATCATTCACTGTGTTAACGCAGCGCCATTAGAAACCTAAAGAACCAGTGCTCCCAGCAGTTTGCTCTAATGGAAGGATAAACTAAACTGCGCCACAGAAAAAGATTGGATAATTTTTATTCCAAATGAAATTGCAGAATCTGTATTTGCTGCAGTATTCTGAAAAAATAAGCTTATGTCAAGCAATCTAATGAAAAGAACTCGACTATGTAAGCTTTCTTGAAATCATTGGTTGTTTAAAACAACCATAGTGTTTCTCTGGATACAAGAAGAAGCAGGTGATGTTGCTAGGGGTTTTAAGCCCCACTGGGAAAATCTCTTGTGCATTGGGACCATATTCAACATATACTGTAAGAAGTGTCACCTGTGATACACAGTAAGTTCTGGGCAGTGTGGGGAGCTGGCAGTGTGGATTATTTCTGATGTGTCACGTCTGCTAACAAGTGAGCAGTGAATAAACCTGAAGACAGAGGAAAAATACACAATGTTGGCATATGAGGAAAAAATAAAGTCTGTAAGTATGATTAGTAAAATATTTGTGTGTCATATGGATTTCTGAGCTATATGGCCTACTTTGAGCTTTGTAGAAAAAAAAATATAGCCTAAGAGATTTGACAGTTAGTTTTCAGATAAGCCATGAAGAAACTGTCATTAGGCACATCTATTTAATTTTAATTGTGTGCTGTTTTACTGTTTGTATTTGTATGTATTATAAACTGTTAGAAATAGTAACATATTTTTAAAATGTGAACATTTATTGCAAAGAAAGCTGTTAAAAACTCAATTTTAAAATATAAAGGTAAAAGTCAGATTGCTTATTTTCTAATATTACCATCCTAGAATAGATCTCTACTTCCTGTAAGTATCCTTCTAAGTAAAATAGCATTGTAATATAGTATGGAAACCTAACATTTTATAAACATGCTTCATTACTATATCCATTCTTATTTAATTAACTGGAACGTTTACAAATAAGTGGATATTTAAGAAATTTTTTTGAAAACTTGACATTATTTACTGATTATGTTGTTTTTAATTTTCCCAGTTAAGTTCAGGCTACATTAGAATTTTACCTTTTTTTACATGTGTTTTCACATCACTTGGTAATCATCAAGATAAACTGAATTTAAGAATTGAATTTTCTCAAAACAATACCTGTTTTCTGGCTTTTAACTATTTTCTATTTTTAGTTATTTAGGGTAACTTAGAAATGTTCTAAATGGAGGAAGTTGGGTTTCCAAAATTAGAATATTTAAACTTATTTTCAGTCACTCAAAAAGAGAAGAAAAAGGCATTTTTGTCTGGGTTCATCCTTTGAGTTTTTTATTTTCCTGAGTTGTTTCTAAATGCATATAGCATATATTGTATGTGCCTTAAAGGCATATTCTTTAATTTACACAATTGGGGGAAAAGATTTTGTTAGTTTGTCATTGTACCTTTGATTTCAACTTTTTTTCCCACTTTGAGACATTTGCCTGTTTATCTGTACATATGACCTTATCCAGTGTTTAGGAAACATTTAATTTGGGAATATTGATATCTTAAAGATAATTTAAAATATTAAACTTGTAGTCATGTCATAAATAAAAATTTTGATTCTATTATTTGTAATTAAGTTCAAATAAATTGAATATCCACATTTTAGATGTTATCTAAATTAAAATATGCATTTTAAATTTACATATATGTAATAGCTGTGTACATTATAAATTATATTTCTTTGATTAACCTATCCTCACAAATACATACTCACAAAACAAAGAGTTTTGTATATTCCAAGGTCTCTTAAACTAATTGTTTAATAGTTAAAAAGACAAATTTAGGCATTTTAAAATACAGTTATCATTTTTTAAACAACAGATTCATTCATTTTCCAATTCTTCTTTATTGAGTCCTTTAACATTTTTTAATATTTGGGGCATTGTCCAACATGTAAATATTCCTGAAAGGTCGTATTTAAACCTGTTTGTTTGTAAATTGGCTAAAGAAAAACTTTCTAATAATGCTCCCAGTTTTTTTTTTTTTATGATCCCAAGGATTGAACCCAAGACCTTCACAGTGACACTCCCTGTTTTAAAAGATTTTTGAATCAGTCTTTTTATAATAATTCATCTCTATTAAATTAGTTTGGTAAATCAGTATATCATATGTTAGAATTTCTTTAATAGCTATCTATTTTCATTCAGTTATAAAGAGATTCAAGCTACAAATTTATATTGTAGTCTTTGAAAAAAATTAAACTTCAGTTTTAAAACAGTTTGACATTGGTAGATTTACTTTCTGAAATCTTTTTGAATAGTATTTTTCAGTATTATTTATATTACAAGCAAATAATGTAAAAATCTAAGTTGATAGTAGACATTACCTTTGTTTTGGAGAAAATATTCTACTGAATAAATACATAGAAATTGTAAATGTGAAAAATTTAAGGATTTTTTCCTCAGTTTTTATTGACCAAAACTTAAACATGTCATTGTGATAACACTTCTGAATATTTGAGAATGAGTTAATATCACTAGGAAATACCAACCTTTTCTGTCTGAATCTGTATTGACTTGATAGAAATAATTAGAGATAATTATTCTAAAAGATTGAGTCCTAATTATTATTGTTATTTTCATAGGAGTCAGTCATAATATTCCAGTGACAGATGTATATTCTTTATTCTCCCAACATTATGCAATAAGATATCATCTTAGTTACTTTTCTGTCACTGTGACTCAATATCCATCACGCACAACTTTAGGGAGGAAAGATATATTTTAGCTTACAGTTTCAGAAAGTCACAGTGCATTCACAGGTGGGCAACTGGAAAATGGTGGAATCACATGGTTAAGCCACAGCAAGACTCAGAACCAGAGCCAGAGATCCTCACAGCATGGCAGAACAGAGTCAAGTCCAGGTGGAAAGGCAGAACCAGCATAGTCCCTCCAGGTCAGTTCCCACACATCCACCCTTTCCAGCCAGGTCTCATCTCCCAGCAGTACATGAGGCCTTTGGGAAACACATTGGACCCCAACCGTAGCAGATACTTTCACTACTCTTAAGTTTTGCATCTTAGGATAAGATAACTTTTCTGAAGTTTCTCTTCTATAAATGAGTGAAATAATGCATTTTGGTAGTATTGGAGACGTTAAGAAAGATTTTATATGCATGAAATCTAGTACAGAGTTTGACACAGAGGAACCAAATTACTCATGATACTTAGTGATACTTTCTTTCTCTACTATTCCTGTTTGGACTTTTTCCTTAGGACTGCGTTAAGGGCAAAGAAATTTGAATACTTACAAAAGGATTTGGGATGCTCAACACAAAAGCAAACCTGCAAACTCCTGGAAAGTCTCATTTTTTTCTTGTTAAAATAGCTTACACTTACTTTAGTTTTACCATAAAGCTTTTCCCCATAAAAGTTAAAGTAGAACTCATGCTTCAGAAAGTGTCCCACAATTCCCCCTATTCCTCCTATTCCTTGCATACTCCAATAGACTTTCACCTACCTATATGTGATATTCCCCTGTTTTAAGACATAGTGCTTTGGTCATCTGGTATGGGTATCCCCTTAAAAAAGAGATTCTGAAATACAAGAAACAAATGTGTTATATATTTCTGAAGAAAGAATTAAAATACAAAATTGAAAACATGAATCTGATTGAAGCTGGAAGCCTTACATATTTCAAAAGGGTCAGTAGTGATTTGGATTTAAGCCAAGCCATACTGAGATGAGAAAGGGATCTTTCATATCTGAAATAGAAGAATGATGGTTGGAGAACCTAACAGTTTAGCATTCTTAAACTTCAAGAAGTCTTGCAATAAAAGAATCCATTTAACTGTTACTCTAAAACTTAAATTTTATAACAACCATTTTTTCTTTCATAACTCCTACACAAAATCATGTGGAACAAGTGATCCAAGGAGTGTACTTTTAATAACTGAAGGAAGTTAAGCCACTTAAAAGAAGGGTGGGTCATAATGATAAATACCTGTAATTCCAGCATTCTGGAAGGCTTATGCAGGAGAATTGTTATTTTTGGATCTGGAGTGTCCCCCAAAAGCCTCAGGTATTTGGTTGGAGTGGGATAACTGTGAAACTGTGTGTTACTGATCGGGAAGGCCTGGCTGGAAAGGCGTGAGCTTTCAGTGTTACGGACTTGTGGTCTGAGAAGTGAGGGAGGAGCGCCCACACTGGGGCACAGCTGGCAACTAACTACTATTTAAGTAAAGGAAGAAGGAACGTCGTACAGTTGGGAAAGCTGTAGCCTTGCCAGAGCCTTCAGACTCACTTGGTTCCTGGCTCACTTTAGCGTCTGTCTACAAGGGGTGAGCAGCTCTCCAGCCTCTGCCATGTGCTTCCACGATTGTCGCTGCCTGTGTACAGACTGTGTGAGTTCTTCTGAATCTGCAAGCTAAATAACTCTTTTATTAAGTTGTGTATGTTGGGTGTTCTGTCCCAGAAATGAGAAAGTATTTAAGACAAGGATCAAGCCCAATCTGGGCAATTTAGTGAAACCTTACCTCAAAATAAAGAAAGGGAGGAAGGATGTAGCTCAGAATGAAGGCCTTGATTTCAATCCCCAGTACCACCCCCTCTCCAAAAAATGACAGAAATCATCTTGACACTGTAGAAAATTATGAAGGACTTCATAGCTTACTCAAATTCTTCAGATTAATTCTACTTTATTATCTCATAAATAGTGGCTTTTGTGGTATGGGGGATGAAATGTAGGTAGGACCTTTACACTAAGCTATATCACCAGCCCCATTTATTCATGTATTCTGAGACAGGATTGTGCTGTGTTACCCAACCTGGATTTGAACACGAGACACTCCTGCCTCAGCCTTCTAAAGTGCTGATATTATAGGCATCTGTTACTATGCTCAGCTATTTTTTTTTTTAAGTAGAAGAACGGGGTATATTTTATTATGTGAGTTAGAAAGTGAAATTTAGGTGACTTGAGTAAAAACTTGGAAGTGCCAGGCCTGGTGGCACGGACATATAAGTCTAGCCATGTAATCCGTGACAGTTTAGTGACTTAGAGGGACCCTATTTCAAAATGAAAAGTAAAAATGGGCCGAGGATATAGCTGTGTGTAAAGGCCAAGGGCAAAAAAAAAAAAAAAAAAATTGGAAAGCGAGAATGTATAAGATACACTCAGATGGTGAATATGTCAGTTAGTTAGGATCAGAAATTTCATGCAACTTCCATTGAAGAGGCTTATGAGGTGATATAAATTAAGATGGTAGTAGTGGAAAAATACAGAGAAAGTAATATTTTGAAGAAACAGTTGGCTGACTTGGTTACAGAATCTGGGGATGAGATCCATCAAATATGACAGTCTTTTAGAATTGATGGCCTCATTATTAGGAATAGAGAGATTAGAAATACAGCTGATTTTGAAGGGAGGCATATTGAATTTGAGGTAATAGCTAGGTATCAGTGGAAATGAGGTTTCAATTTTTAAAAAACAAGCCTTTAAGCTGTACATTTGGAAGCTACACCTATGGAGAGTGGTTAATACTATGAATAGTAGGTGACATTTTTTACAAATGAAAATTGACTAGGAAATAGTTCATGAACATTTATGAGACATTTTAATGTGTTAGCTCATTTTATCTTTTCATTAGCACTTTGAATTTATTGTGGTTCTAGTCTTAGTAAAGAAAAAAAAAGACTTCGTCAGGTTAAGATTATTAAGTAGTTTGGGTGTAAGAGATCAGTATTCCAGTCTAGGACTTTTAACGTCAGTGCTTGCTCTCAACTGAGGTAACAGAGTCACAAATTCAAGCCCACCCGGGCAACTTGGCAATTTAATGAGACCCTGTCTCAAAAGGAGGAGGGAAGCTCTGGGGATGTTGCTCATTGCAAACTCTGGGTTCAGTCTCCCAGTACCTTTCTCTTTGCCCATAGGACTAAAATACAACAAGCAGTAGGAAACATACAGGGGCACAGGAGTTGGGAGAACCAAGATAATATAACTCTTAAAGAAGCTGAAGTTTGGGATGGTTTTAGGGACTATTTAAGCACTGCTTTCAAATTTGCAAAGTGTCAAGAATATAATTTTTTTTTTGAGACAGGATCTTACGCTGTAGTCCAAGCTGTTCCTGAACGCACTGTGTAGCCCAGGTTGGCCTTGAATTCACACCACTCCTTCTGCCTCAGCCTCCTAGTACTAGGATTATAGGCATGTGCCACTACGCCTAGCTTATGTGATGCTGGGGAATCGATCTCAGGGCCTTCCTTGCACATGCTAGGCAAGTGTTAACGACTGCTGTGCTATTCCTCCATCCCCAAGAATACAAATTTGTAAAGGAGGATGCATCTATTATAAAGTGATTCTAGCTTTGCTTTCATAACCCTTAGCTGTAGCTGTATTGCCTTGGAGGCAGTAACTACAAAGCCCTTATTTACTTGAGCCTGCTTTACTCAGTTGCCCAAGCTTTCCATAGAGAAGAAACAAAGAAGCATTTGTATTCCCAAAGCAACAGTTATGAACTGTATGGCATTACTTCCACCACTTATTAAATTCTAATAAACTTCTTAAAGCCAAAAATTTGGTAGTTATTGGTGAATGCTTCAGGATGATTGGATATAAATGGAGCTGATTTTATTTTTTGTGCAAAAGAAAGGAAGAAAGTTAATCATTAGAACTACTCCCATAAAGGGAAGGATATCCTGTGAAAAAAATTTGATGGGTGTTTTTCTCCTTTTTTTCATTCTTTCAACAGTCTTAATTGTTTTCTGTAGTGTTATCCAAGATGAATGTAATTTTTAAATGGATATTTATAAACTTAGTCTACTTTCTTGTACCCAGTAACACAGATTGCAATGTGGAACTGTTGCTTTTACTTGCTACATACAAGTAGAAAGTTCTGCCACATCAGTAAAACAAAATAAGAGAAAAAGAAAATAAGATTGTCTCTCTGACAGTGTTTATTATCAGTTGTTGCAGTTGAGCAATTGAATGAAATTGACCATTTATGGCAGAATGGGCAGACTTTGTTGTTGTTGTTGTTGTTGTTGTGTTGTTGTTGTTGTTGTTGTTGTTGTTGTTGTTGTTGAGAAAAGATCATGCCTTGTTGCTTTGGCTGCCTCAAAGTCATAGTCCTCCCTGCCTCAGCCTCTGTAATAGCTGGGATTACAGTTTTGTCCCACCATCCCCTGCTGTAATTATGTTTGGTTGTTTGAGACAGGGTCTTTCTGTGTAGTACAGGCTGGACTTGAACTCACTGGTTAGCACAGACTAGCCTTGAACTAGAGATTCTCCTGCTTCAGCGTCCTATTGCTGCTCTTATAGATGTGTACCACCACACCAATATTTTTTTTAATAATAGTAAATAATTTAAGTTTGGCCAATAGGAAATAAAATATACTATATATTTATATGTAATATTATTGGTATTTTAAATTTGATTGTCACAATCCTTGTACAAATGAATTAGAAAACATTGCAAATTATAGTTTAATAATATTCTACATTAATGGTTTTATGGAGGCTTTTAAGATAATTATGGAAGTATAAAAGCAGCATGGGAAGAAATGAAAAAAGTACACTAAGCCGCAAGTAAAAAACTCTTAAGAAATTTGCTAATGAGAGAATATAATGAGGATACATAATAATATGAAGAAAAATATTCTTTTTTGATAGTAAAATATTCATATTTGAGTGTCATAAATATTCATAATTTCATAGCCAAAGCCACAATATTATATTCCATTAAAGGAGAAAGATTTGGTCAGGGGGGATTATTTCTTATAATATTTTGAAGAAAATGAGTTAGTCTGACCCCTTTATTATATCTGAAGAGTATAAAAGACAAAATATGTGTGGATAAGAAGATAAAGTTATATCTAACCATGTAAGTAGTGAAAAGAAATATATTGGGTTGTCAGAAAAGCCGTGATATGTTTTGTTTGTTTTTCAAAGGTCATTTATATAAAGAGCAAACATCAACCACGTAGCCTGTTTTGTTTGATAACTTTTGCCGCCTTTCTGTGAGTTCTTAATTCCTTATTCGTAGAAGAACCTGTCTTTATTGGCAGAAAGCTGAACAAGGTGCTGATTTACAGCCTCATCTGAATTGAATGTTGTACCATGCAAAGAATTTTGAAGAAAACAAAACAACAGGAAGTCTGATGTTGCAGGGGCAGACGAGTATGATGGGTCTTGCAAAACATCCCATGCAGTCTCCAATAATTTTTGACAAGTGATCACATTTGTGTGTAGTCTCTCAGTGTCTTCATGGAGCACAACTCCTTGACAATTAACAAGCTCTGAATTTTTCTAGGTGCTGGATTTGTTCAAACTGTTCAATTGGTGACCACAAACATTTGAATTGATTGTTTGGCTCCTTGAAGGAGCTTGAAAAACATGGCACCTTTAAAATCCCACCTCACTGAAAGTATACCCTTCCTCTTACGAATGTCTTCTTTCAGTGGTGTTTGAGGTGAATCATCATATGTGGACCAAGACTGTACCACATTGTTGTGAACAATTGACTTCTCATCACCAGTTATCAGTTGCTTCAAAAAAGGATTTTTTTCCTCAGGTTTAATGATCATATCACAGATGTATACATGCACCATCAAATGAACTTCTTTGAATTCATAAGGATCCCAACTGTCAAGCTTACCTATCCCAGCTTCCTCAAGTGAATGCTTTAATGATGAGTGTTCAGTGTTTTTAAAATCTCTCTTGTTGTGTAACGTGGGTTTGACTCTTCATGCCTTTATTTGTTGTCATCAGCCTCAATGGGCCTCCCTGACTAAGAAGCATCATTGAGGTCAAAGTGACCCACATGGAATGTTACAAACCATCATCATTGACACTGACATTCTTGTAGAACATTGTCACTGTAAACCATATGCAACTTTTCACAAGCTTGACATGTGTTCTTCCCTGTATGAAAGTAAAGCAGTAAAATATGGTGAAAATGTACTCTTTGGTTTTCTATCTTCAAATTATTATGAAATTTCCAAAGCTCAGCTGAATTTCTCAGATTTTATTTAGAAAGAAGCTAGAAATGTCTGCTGTCAGATGACATAGCAGTAACATAAATGTGACTAACTCTAGAACTTCCAAAAATGAACTAGCTCCATCTGTTACAAAAATGTGTCAAGACTTTTCTGACAATCCAATAGTTCCTTGAGAAGAATATCAAGAAAATAGAATCTGACCATTCCTCTAGGTGATTTAACACATCCTTGTGTCTTTAAAATTTTCATATGCTTTCAAGAACTCAGAATTCTCATGTGACCTTTCATGTACTAATAATAAATCCAGCTGTCTGGTTGACAACTCGGGCATAGATCATGTAAAGGAGTCCATGTCAAGAAGGAGAAAAATGCAGATTGGCTACTTATCGTAATGTCTTGGCAGTTTGTTACCCAACAATATTTGTTTTCAGAATTTTAAAGTAGAGGAAATACAATCTCCTTTTATGTGTGTGTTTATTATAATGAAAGTATATATGGACACAATTTGTTAAAAATCACTGTGTATAGAAGGCTTAAAAGGAAGGGACAGTATGCAGTCTCAACTTTTTCCCATTCTCAGTTCTACTTACCTGTAGGTGAGTCATTCTATACCCTTTTGCCTTTTCTTCTGGAAGTTACTATTATATTTCAAAATATATACTTCTACTGAAATTCTTTTTTTGTTTGTTCATTTGTTTTTTTGAGATACGGGCTTACTCTATAGTCCAGACTTTTCCTGAACTCACTACCCTATGCCGACGTGAAACACACTGTAAACCACCTGCCTCAGCCGCAGTGCTGGGATTACAGACCTGTGCCATCATGCCCAGCATATGTAGTTCAGGGGAATTAAACCCAGGGCCCTGTGCTTGCTAGGCAAGTACTTTAACCACTATGCCCCCAGCCCTGTACTGAAATGGTTAATTCATCAGTTCTAAATATATCAATGAAACATTCATTTTTTTTTTTTCAGACAGGGTCTTGCTCTGTAACCCAGGCTAGTGCTGAACTCACTATGGGGCCCAGGCTGGCCTTGGACTCAGGGCAGTCCTCCTGCCTCAGCCTCCAAAGTGCTGGAATTGCAGGAATGCACCACCATGCCCGGATTATGTGGTGCTGGGGAATCAAACACTACTTAGCACGTGATAGGCAAGCACTTTAACCGCCGAACCATTCCGCCAGCTCCTCAGTGAAACATTAAATTGCCTTGCTTCCCCTTTTCCTTCCACTGTAGTCATGTCACGTGTTTTGTTGGTATGTTCATAAACTCTTTTTTAAATGTTGTGTTCCATCAAGGATAAGGCATTGTTTCTTGATTATTACTTTTTAAGGAAATAGTAGCTTTCCTGCCCTTTTTTTCCTCTCACTTTCAAGATAGGATCATGTGTAATTTTATAGTGTAAAGATTAATAATGTTTAATTATAATTACATCATACTTTATCTCTAGATTAATTTTAGAAGGTAAAAAATCAATGTGTTTACAGTATTTGATTGTATATTGTTACTTAAAAGGACTGTTAGTATGTTGTAGTTAACATCTTTCCTGAATCATTATTGGTTTTTCTTTTTTAGTTATCTTTTTGTGTTGCCAATAATTTAAACACTTTAACATGTAAAATATTAGTTTCTTTCCCACCTCCATCAGAAACCCTGTTTCTCAGAGACTACCCGACTCTGAGTAGTCTGTTTCTCTGTTTCCTATTATTTCCCTTACATTAAGTTCTTTTAGCTGTTTATCTTTTGACAGTCTCATATAAAGGTACCATTTAATACTGATCCAAGGTGAACCCATTTTTGTTTTGTTTTGTTTGTATGTTTGTTTGAGGCAGGATCTTGCCCTGTTGTCCTGGCTGATCCTAACTCACTATGTAGCCCAGGCTGTCCTTGAAGTCTTAGCAATCCTCCTGCTTCTGAAGGTAGCCTCAGTCACACCCATCTTCCTGCCACAGCTTCCCAAGTGCTGGAATTACAAGTATGCAACACCACGTCTCATTCTCAGAAATCATTTCCTTACAACTACTTCAAATCTTTCTTTCTTTGTGATAGCATAATATTCTATTGTGGATATGTACCACATTTTTTTTATCCATTCACCTGTTGAGGGACATGTAGATTGTTTCCAGGATTCATCTCTTATGAGTTGTGCTGCTATAAACATGAACATGCACGTGTCTTTATGTCCCATCATAACTTTAATAAATTGTTCTTGTTATCTAAAATATTTTATCAGTCTGTTCTTCATACTGGCTACCAATTTAAATATAGTTAACATGTTTTGCTCACAACTCAATATAGGATGGGCAAAAGTGGACAATTGAATCAAAGGTTGTCCTACTGAGATACAGTTTGATACAAAAATATCAATTTTGTTCACTTAGCATCTTCATGATTTTTGCATGATTTTTACTGCTTATAATCATACTTATTTTAACCTAGTATTTTCTCAGGATTTTATGCTTTCACTTAAATTCACTATAAAGAAATTTAAGTAAAAGAAACTTACCAAATCACATGCCATAACTGTTAGACTAAGTAGAACATTCTGTATAGACACTTAAGCTTTCAAGTAGATCTGAGCTATTCTTTATTAAAGCTCTTCTTTATTAAAAAGGAACATTCATTGGCATTAGCACCATATTAGAATTTTCTTCTTGCATATTTAGGATTGTCAGATAATTGAAAAGAAAATAAATAATCTTGTAGCAGTTATGTTAGAATAGGCTAAACTTTGATGCTATACCAAACAACCTTAAAAATCACAATGATTTTTCAGTCTACCCAGGAAAGCTGGGTGACTCTCCAGGACAGCTGTACTTATGTGGTAATCACAGCATTTCAAGCTACATCCTTCTTGGGGCTCCATCTCAGCATACGGCTTTCTTCATGTTTGTCATGTAAGAGGAACAGACCAGACTGTAGAATTACGCAGAGGATATATCATTTTGCTCTCATTAAATTGAGCAAAACTGATGTTAAAATCCCTCCTAAACTGTGCAGGATCTGGTGATTATAGTGGCTCCCATGCCTAGAAAGGAATTAAGACCAGGGTATTGGTAATCACTAGTAATTTCTACCACACTATGTAATTCCATGTTATCTACTTCCATTTCAGTGAATCATTTAAAATCTCTTGTAACCTAAAATGAGTTCTATACATTGACAATTGATAGGATAAATGGAAATAATTCAGTACTTCAACTCAAATACTTGGATATGAGCCTGTAATGTACCACTTAATTACTGTAACATTTTTGACCAGAGGTTTATCAGTATATTATCCTATTTGCAAAATATGTGCTCTTCATAGAAAAATATAAGTATAAAATAAATGTTATATAAATATTAGTTATTATTGTATTTATTATTGCATGACTTTTTAAACCAAGATAATTTGTTTTTCAGAGCAGCAAACTTAGCACTAGAATTAGGTTGTGGTAATTTTCACATTATTAAGAAAGGAGGAAATAATGTAAGTTCCAAATAGAATTATTTTTTTACACTGGTATTTCTCTTTTGGGACGGGAGAGGAGGGACAGTGGGCTTCCTTTCATTTTAGGAGTAAGAGGCTACTAGAGTCCAAACCCAAGCTTTCCCCACCAGGCAAACTTTTAATCATTGATTTATATGCCCAGCCCTTCCACTGGTCTTTCTAAAACAAAATTTAAACATAGTTAGATTCTTTTATATATATATATGTTATGTTGTGTTTTATTTTGTTTTCCCTGCACTGGGGACTGAGCCCAGGCCTTTTACACTGAGCTACATCCTCAGGCATTTAAGTTCTTTTTAAAAATTGGAGATGGGGCCTCCCTAAGTTGCCCAGGCTGAACTCAAACTTGTAATTCTCCCTACCTCATCTCAAAGTGCTGGAATTACACACCCAGCTAAACATAGTTTTTTAACCACTAAACTACTTTTTGAGAAAAATTTTTTTTTACATTTCATTTGTCTTTGAAGTACCAAATAAGATCAGAGCAAAATAAAAATTATATGCAAAACCTTATGGTAAAAATATTATCAATAGATAAAATGTTGTGGAAAAAAGTTTTAAACTTCTTTATTTGACAAAACTTTAAACAGTATTGTATTACTAGTTTAGGCAAAGCATGATGATACTGTTTAAATTGACTGCCTTTATAAATCAGATAATACACATCTCTTACAAGCCTTTAATATACAATCTAGACACATGTGACTGAAATAACTTGATTTTCTAAGTTACTTGCTCCTTTAATAACTTGTTGAATTTTCTGATGAAGTTTGAAAAAAATATATTTCTTCCTGTTTGATATGATTTCCTGACATTACCAACTAGCACTGGGCTTTTTTTTTTCCTGGGGAGATACTTATTTACTAATTTAATTTCTTTATTTGTTCTAAATCTATTAAGTTTTTTCATTTCTTAATTTGTCAGTTTTAAGTATGTATTTCTAAGAATTTGTCTATTTCATCTCAGTTGTCTATTTTCTTGACATAAAGTTAGTCACTTAGAATCTTTTTTATGACATCAATAGTGGTACCCTCATTCATTTATAATTTTGGCAATTTGGTGTTTTGTACAGATTTTTTTGGTCATGCTAGATTAAGGTTTCTTGCTCATCTTTTTAAATACTTCTGATTTGTTTTCTGTTATTTTTACTTGTTATTTTATTTATGCCTTGCTTATTATTTCCCTTTTCTGCTTCTTTTGGAGTTTAGGTTGGTCTTTTCCAACTTTTTAAAGATGTAAACTGGGCATATTTTTCTCTGGTTACTTTTATAACCATAAAACTCTTAATGGAATTTTGGAGGAAGGCAAATTAAGCCAGGTGTGGTGACATATTGTAAGGTTACAATCTCAGCGCTTGGCTGAGATCAGTGTTTTATGAATGTAAGGTCAGTCTATATAGTGAGACCCTGTCTTTAGGGGAAATAAAAGAGAGAGAGAGAAAACAAAACGTGCTACTGCTGCTACTTCTTTATTCTTTTTGATCATCCTGTTTGCAGTAAGTGTGTAACTAAGACAAAAGCTCCTTTGCATTCCATCCTTTCTTCAAGATGTTGCTTGAGCACATTGTTTAGGCCAAAGCATGAGTAATAGTTAATCAACACATGGAAAGGTTTGAAGAGTTCTATTCCCACTCACTTCCAGATTTTAAATCTGACATTTAGATTTAAAAGAAAAATAAAGAGTAAAACATTTACCTTTCCAACTACCCTCCATTTCCACCTTTACTCCTAGAAAATTGTGATACCCAAGTTATTTCCAAATGAATGTTCAGGAAAAATGCCGTGGATATTAGAAGATTGTTCCTATGAAATATCTGTCAAAACTTTAAAAAGTAAAATCTTCTCTTTTCAGATACTTACTTTCTCTATCTCTTCCTCCTTTTTCTTCCCTCCCTTTCTCCTCCTCTCCTCTCTCTCCCTCTTCCCTCTCATGGACTCTCCCTTCCCCTCTTTTTTTGTAGTATTGGGGCTGAACTCAGGGCCTTTGTAATGAGCTATATTTCCAGATCTACTATCCTTCTTTCTTTCTTTCCTTCTCTCTCTCATTTTAAGGCAGGGTCCCTCTAAGTTGCTTAGTTACTGACTCATGCACAGATTAGGGGAAGATAAGTTCATTGTAGCTCACAGTCCCTTTATTGGCCCCCAGTAACAGTAGAAGGATATGACAGAGGTAGAGGTGAGGGTAGTGCGCACCTTTCTAATTTTATATAGCAAACAGGAAGCCAAATCAATTCCCAGAAGAAAGGCAGGAAGCAGCATATAGCAAACATATATCCCTTCCGGGTCCTGTCCCAGTGATCCACCCCTTCTGGTTCCAGCGTCAGACTTCCACTGAAGTGTTCCAGGTTTAAACCTCCAGTACATGCCTATAATCCAGTGCACAGACCTATAATCTACCACACACCTATAGTCCATCCCTCCAGACAAGGCCCCAATGTCTCAACAGCACATGGCTCCATAAACAACCCGTGACATACAGATACATGAGGCTTTTGGAGGACATTGCAGCTTCAGATGACAATAGCTGCTAAATTGTCCAGGCTGGCCTCAAACTTATAATCCTATTCCTAAGTGTTTTATTTTATTTTAATTCTTTCTCAGATTATTCATTAGTTCATAGATATGCAACTGTTCTGTGAATTGATTTTATATCCTTCAACTTTTGTTGAAGTCATTTAATATTGAGACCTTTAGGATGTTCTACATATAAGATGGTAGCATCTGGAGATAATTGTACTTCTTCCTTTCTAACTTGGATGGCTTGTATTTTTAATACTGAGATAAAATCTATTTTATCCTCTTATTACACTAATTTGACAAGTAGTTTATCTTTAGATTAAACTTATTAAATATATTTTATATCTTCAACTCTGTGAAAATACTTTTCTGATGCTGTTGAACCAACCCCCTTAAGCCTCAACTGTCTCTGCGGAGTTTGTTGAGCTGTTACAGATGCAGGCCACAAGGATTACGAATGGGACAGGTTTTCACAGCAACGAGCAGCAAGAGTAGATAGCAGCTAGAAAAATCTGCCAGACCTAGAGATAACTGTAATTTTATTTTGGAAATTTGGGGAAGAAAAGCGTAAGTTGTATACATTGAACCTACATTAGTAATAATTAGAGGGATGGGGTAATAGTGCAAAGCTGGGAAAGCTCTAAAATAAGAGGGAGTCATAAGAAAGTAATTGTTGCTTTTGTATTAGTTGAGGTTAACAAGCCACACAGTTTATATATAAATACGTTGCAGGCCCTTGTATTCAGCCTCGATGGGAAGAGATGTAGTCAAGGAATGTGATGCAGATCTGCAGCTGTGAACTGAGTAACTTCCCTTTACTTTCCTCTTTACAACTTCTTGTACTTGGTTTTTTTTTTTTTTTTTTGGTATTCTTTTTTATGTTTGTGATGTATGATAATGACTTCCATCTTAGGGAATTGGTACATATACATATTGCATTTTGGTAATTTTTACTGGCCCTCTATCTCTTCCTTAGATTCCCTTCTCATCTGTAGAGTCTGCCTTCTTTTTTCCTGTTATCTCTATTTCAGTCTTTAAATTATTTATATTTTGAGTTTCTCATGCTAGAGAAGGCATGAGATGTTAATCTTCTATATCAGATTTATTTCATCATAGCATTGTAGTCTCAAGGTGCATTCTTTTTTAAAAAAAAGACTCAACTTATCCTTTTTTTAAATGTCTGAGTGATATTCCATTGTGTATACATACCACATTTCCTTTATCCTCCGTCTTCTTGTAGTTGTGATTAAATTTAAGTTATCTCAGAATTTTTCATCAGCAATTTGTGTCCTAACCATCATTATATTCATCCATTTCTCAGTTTTCTGATTTTTTCTTTCTTTTCTTTCTTTCGTAAATATCTGAGTCTCTCAGTTTTTCTTCTGCTATCAACCCTTTTCAGAAACAAATGCCTCAATTGTTATTTAAAATTCTTTTTTATTTCTTCTGTTCTTCCTCTCTCTTCTCTTCTCTTCTCTCTCTCTCTCTCTCTCTCTCTCTCTCTCTCTCTCTCTCTATTTCATCTTTCATTTGTTCTTTTAGATGGGGTCTTCTAACTGCAGCCCAGGCTAGCCTCAAATTTCCAACACTCCTGATTCAGCCTGTAATCAATACTGAAATTATAGGCTTGTGACAACAGGCCTAGGTAAAATTTTTGTTTTAATGCCTTTTTGTTTGAATAACATTTACACCATGCTGCTTTGCAGAAGAACCTTAATAGATAGATTTTGTTCACAATTAACATTCCTGTGTGGTATATCTGGTTGCTTTTATCCTCCCATAGGAAGCCCCACCAAATGATTGTGGGAAGAATTAGTATAGATAATTTGTTCTTCCTTCAAAATGAGCCCCAAATGATGAGTCCCAAATGATTTGAAATTCTTATTTAAAAATTATTAACGTTGTATTGCTAAAATAAATATTGAAGAAAAACCTTTTAATGTGTTCACTAATACTCTCACAAACGAGACCTTTTTAATTTTATGTATTTTTTTTTCTTAAAGTCCTTGTGGTATACAAGCCATGTTTGTAGATTCTGTGTACTCCAGTTCTCACAAACATTCGTGTGCAGCAGAGTCACCTATACAGCTTGTTGAACACAGAGATCTGAGTCCCTTCCCTCATGTGTTCCTGACTCAGATCCTCTGCGCTGATGGTTTTTATTTCTAACACATTCCCAGGTGCTGTTGTGCTGATCTTCAGGTACCATGTTTGGAGGCCCAGTCTTAAACTTTACTGTTTAAATTACTTCCTGTACTCATTTTTGTCATTGTCTGACCAAGATTTGTTTTCCCCAAATTTTTCTTTTTATCTATCATGCATTACAATTGCATTCAACTTGAGGAACTAACACATGTGTATATCACATCTCAACCATTTTCCCTCCTTCCCACCCTTTCAGTGCCCATCCCTTTCCTTTCTGTCTTCACTAAATTTACCTTCCTGTTTCGTACCATCACTCTTTTCTATTATACTGCTTTTTTACTTATTTATACTTTGGGTTTCTCATATTAGATAAACTATGCAATATTTAAACTTCTTGACCATTATGCTGTCCCTTTTCTTTTCTTCCTTTCTTTTCTCTTTCTTTTTTTAAATTTTCTTTTGTCTTGGGTAATGGAAATTGAATCGAGGGCCTTCACATGGAGCTACCCCCTACCCTTTTTTATTTAATTTTTTTTGTTTTTAAGTTACAGTCTCACTAAGTTGCCCACTGTGGGCTCAAACTTAAAATCATCCTCCCTCAACCTCCTAAAGTGTAGGAATTAACAGGTGTGTAACTACCATTTTATTTGAATATTGCATTGCTTTTTAAAGTATAACATGTATTTACTTCAACATTGTACTCTCCTCAGCTTTTAAAAAAATTTGATGACACCATTGTTCCTTTTATCTTTCTGTGCTATCTTAGGCATCGTTGTTTTACTTCCCTTCTGACCTCTAAATACTGGAGGTGTAGCATAGCGGCTAGAACACTTACCCAGCAAGCACTAGGCTTTGATTCCCCAGGCCCTTATAAGCCAGGTGTGGTGGCACATGACTGTAGTCCCAGAACTTGGGAGACTGAAGCAGGAAGAATTGCAGAGAGTTTGAAGCCAGCCTAGTATACATAGTGAGTTTAGAACTAACTTGAATTATCGAGCAAGATCCTATCTAAACAAAACAAACACACACAACTCATACTTTGCAAATCATGCTTGAATGTATAGTGATGTTATCAGAGTTCTAATCTAAACAGGGCCTAACACACCAGATCTGGCCATTTGTCCCAAAAATCAAATTGAAAAAACAATGGTGAAAAGTAGGAAAGACATTTATTCATTATAGCCATACTGGGAAATTAAGAGGGACCAGGCATCCACAGACTTGTCTTGGTGGTTACAGACAGGAGCTTAAGATTGAAGTATGAGGAGAAACAAAAACTGGGCAAGTTTATCTGAAGTACACATAGGTAAACAGTCTTAGTCAGACTGTAGTCCAGTTCAAATCATTATCTTAGGTCTGATTCTACCAGGTCCTATTAGGTCAGGGGAAGTCATTATCACCTCATGGGGAAGTCTGATTCCCATCATGAGATGGTTGTTCCTGCTTAGGAGTTCAGCCTTGCTTTGGTTCCTGACATGGGATAATTGACACCAGTTATGGGTACAGTCCCATCATGCAGTGATCTGCCTGCCGGACTATTTCTGGAATCTTAGTTGTTGTTCTTAATCTTAAGTGCCTTCAACCTTGGAAGGAGAGGATTACCAGCTTTATACTACACTCCTTAAATGATTAACATGTCTACAAGCAGAACTGAGCAGGAATCTCACCCACAGTGTAAGGTAGTAAAGGAGTCTAATACAAAATGAAGGCAAAGATACCAAGCTTTTATCCTTTTCTTTCCCCATCAGGCATCTGCAGACCCAGATGCAGAGTCTGCGCATTTTAGCAAAATAGTCCTCTTAAGCCCTTATTTTAAGGATAGTAACAATAATAGCCGAAATAGTAGCCTTCTGGGTTGTACATTGCATACAACATGAATTAATATAACCTTTACAACTCAACCATGTTGTAGATTCCATTTTACCCAAAATAACTGATGAGGAAATTTATGCACAAAGGTTCTTAGAGTTAAGAAGATGAGAATCCAGTTTAAGCTTTCTAGTTTCCAAGCCCAGTGTCTTAATTCCTGTGATATCCTATTCCTTTTCACTATACTGCCATGGTAACATTGCTGCTACATATTGTATATTGAAACCACTTGTCTGCTTAATTTTCTATAGTTACAGCCCTTACTATCCCATGTCTTAATATACTTACAGGTGAACTGTAAGCACTCTACTAAATATTGTACATGTTTTGAATTAGTTGAGCCTCATAATAATCCTACCACTTTGTGGGAAAATGCTGAGACTTAGGCTGAATAATTTGCCTAATTTCTTACAACTAATAAGTGCTAAAGCTAAGACAAAAATCTTTCAAATTGTAATGCTGGTCCTCTAAACCTGTATACACCCCTCCTCATATTTTGCCAGATTTCCATACTCAAGTTTTATTGTACAGCCTACAATTCATGCTCTTATATTCTCACTAACTGATTCAAGAATAATGAAATGTGATACGTGTGATTGTATAAACCTATGATATCTGTGATTGTATAAACCTCTCGAACTTTCTGACTTACAAACAACTGTAATGTGTAATTTAGATTAGAACACCTTTAACAACCACTTTACTAAATAATTTTTATGGCTGTGGGAATGAAACCAAGGGCGTTCACACTGTGCTACATCTCCAGCCTATATTTTGATTTTGGTTTTGAGACAAGGTTCTGTAAGTTGCTAAGTTGTCCAGGCTGCGCATGAACTTGATCCCCTTGCCTCAGCCTCTGAGAGTACTAGGTTTGCAGGCTAATTTAACTTCACTTTTAGATTTGTGCGGTTCCCAGTGGATGAGTTAGGAGTGAAAGTAAATAGAAAAAGAAGAAAGAATTAAATACCACTGTGAGTTACAAAGATCACTTCAGTTGGAATTCCTTGGGAAGGGAAGATAAAATCAGGATGACTTTGAGTTTCACAGATCGAAAGTAACTCCTGGAACAGACTTAATTTTTTTGTTCTGCCATAATTTATTCAGGTTCTGAATAATACCACTATAGTACACATTCTCTTAATAGTCTTCAACTACTTAGTTTTTTCCTTGTGGTCTCTAGGACCCTGATCTTTCTCCTTGACCCCCATCCTATAATTTGTGTACTCTTCTCAAATCTCCTTCAGATTCTTCTACCACCCTCAAATTCTTTCCTACATTTCTACTCTAAGATGCTGTTTCTTGTGTGTCTATTACCCTAAATTTTATCTTAAAATTATTAAAATTTTGAGACATATAGAATCCCTTGACGAGGGACCAGTACTGTCTTTGTCAGAACTCAGCAGGTATAATATTCTGATGCCATGATAAGACATTGACAAAAAATCTGGGAAAGAATTTAAGAGCCTTAAAATTAGAGTCATTTCTCCCTTACTAGGCAATATTGAATAAATAAAACATTTCATTATTCTTGAATCAGTGAGAATATAAGAGCGATTAGCATGTTGGCTGTTAGTAGCCAGTACATAAGTCTCTTGGGATCATTTGTAATAGTGATTTTAAAAAATAACCTAGTATAACACTTTTAGCAGAGGTGAGAGTTTAACTATTCTAAAACTTACTTTTAGATGAGAAGTATACTCTTCTTCACCTTGGTATTAACATTCTTAGTGTTAGGGCTTTGCTGCCAGGGAGAAGAGTAACAGGCCTTATGTTATTGGGGTTTTTTTTAAACATATACTTAAAGTATATGTAGTATATGAAGTTTAAATTATGATTTAGTTGCTTGTAAGTTTTAAATATTGGCACAGTTAAATTTTTATATATTAATTTAATACTTAATCATTTTTATTCTCCAAAAAATAAAATTCTGGCCATTATGATGACAGTGTTTAGAATATTTTTACAGTGTCTTTTAGGAATAACTTAAAATTCCCTATGGATTGGTAATGGCTGAGGATTTGGAAAAACATGCCGAAACTTTTGAAAAAAAGGAACGTGGTCTTACTCAAATGTCTCAATCACCTATAGTTGTGATACTAATAATGTAATGCACAAATCTACTTCAGATCCAACTGATACTTCTGTGCCACTGCTATACTAATCACTTTACTTGTAATGTGTATTTAATAAAACTCAGTTGGAACGTACCAAGGCAATCTTCATGATTATAATGTGTAAATATTTAATTACTTAAATGTATATCGATAATTTGCGTAACTTCCCCGTAACAATTAGTAGATAAAATTTATCTGTGCTTTCAATGAATAAAACATTTCAATTTACAAATTATCCTATATTCCATATTACCATCTTCTGTATAGTAATGAATGAATTCTATGCCATGGAATATCAAATTGGCATGGCCTAGTTAATATCTTAGTTTACTAGCAGTTTTGACTCCATTAGTGTCTGAGCAAGAAGATAATTGATTTTCTTGTTAAACTAGATTAGGCCTATTGGCTAACATTTAATTCTGCTTTTTGTTTTATCACACCTGGGTATTAGAGTACGTACTTCTGAGTAAAGAAAACCTTTGATTATGGTTATTATTTTTAAAAACCCCTAAAACTTAGCCCTATACTGTCCTTAGTTAATGCTTATATTTAATGGCACAGAAAGCCAATTTAAGCAACCTCTGCTTTATAGAGAGAAAATAACAAAATATAAAAGGCAATCACAATTTATGCTTATCATCTGAGTATTAGATTTTTAGCTTTTACCTTATTTAGTGTCTTTTTAACAAAACCCATTTCTTCTATGAAGAACTATTTTCTGGCACAAAAAAAAAAAAATAGGGTAACCTGATCTGAGTCTGACAGAGTGTGCCATTCATTTAAGTGCTTCCATCTGCTGCCTGCTGTTCCCCTTACTCATGACCCCTCTGTGTTTCTCTCTTTCCTTTTCCTCTTCTCTCTCCCTGTTTCTCTCTTTCCTTTTTCTCTTTCCTTTTTCTATATTTCTCTCTCTCTCTCTCCCTCTCTCTCTCTCTCTCTCTTTCTCTCTCTCTTTCTCTCTTTTTATCCTTAGCCCCTCTGAGGAAGGCAAAGTTTGTTGAGAGCCCACGAATTCCAGAATCCGAGCTTGGCTCCCCAACACTCACTTCAGCTCAGAAACTGGACGTGGATGCATACTGCCCTGGTAAGCATGCATGCAAAGTGTCTGCTTTGAAAAAGGGAAGATTGGACCAGGCACATCTTGTAGAGTATTTTACATGTAATACTCATAAAAACCATGTTACCTCTTTTGCAACTATCTCTTAAAGCATATTTTTTTTACTTAACATTCTGTATAGAAAGTAATTTCAAAGAGAATTTTTCAAAAGAATTGAAATAATTTTGAGATAAGTAGTTCTCAGGATTATTTTTATGATTTGGAATAATTGAAGAATTGTGTTGTAGCTATGTGCAAGCAAGAATGTTAAAACAAGAATGCTTATTCAGCACCAGACCTTTTAAATGTGATCTGTTTTGTCTAGTTTTTGTTAGAATTTGGAGTAGTTATAAGTACTTGTGATGTTAGAAACATTAAACGTGAATTAGAAAAGAAATATAGTCCTGAATTGGACTTCCTTGGACATTTTTAGAATTATCTCTTCTTGTAGCTGGTCTGTAAACACATGTGAGACTTCACTAAAACCCTTCTTGTGTGGGAGCCAAACTGAGACAAGCTCATTATCAATGCTTAGATTCTTTCAGACTTACATGTGTTGCCTGGCAACATCCTTTACACTCTGTCTAGAGTGAGTCTATAGCACTGTGTTAGAAATGTTCACAGTTCTGGTTGAGTATACAGATCAGAACATCAGGGAAGGACCTTTCAACACTCAGTTTTAGGTCTTTTGTTTCTTTCTGTTCATTAAAGTTGGCATTAAGCCGTAATGAATACAACCAATACATATTTATAACATTATGGGTCGGTAAAATAAAATGATTCCTGGTTCTAGTGAATTTATCAGTATTTCTAATACAGAACATCATGATACTGTACTCCCGAAGTTAGATAGGACAAGTTAAGACAAAACAGAGAAAACTTGGGTCAACCTTAATAAAATAAAAGACATTTGATTTTAGGAATCAATTTGGAATATTAAGAGACATTTGGGATTATACTCTTAGGGTCTTGAGCATCAGACTTCAACCGTTGTTACAAATAACTATGTTTTCTTTCTAAATCAGTAACAGTTATATATTAGGAACCACCTTTTGTTTCCCAAAAAAACCCAAAAGCTCTTTAGGTTGGCACTGTAGCATATAGAAAAATTGTTTTTCCTGCCTTGAGGTGTGGTCATAACTTCTTAAGCAAAAGAACATTTGCTCTGTATTTCTTCATGTAGAATTTAGTATTATAAAGTAAAATAAATAAATGTACTAATTTCCTGATTTTTCCCAAAGGCCTTTTCTTTCTTTTTTCTTTCTGTGATGCTAGGGATTGAACCCCAGACATCGTACATTGTAGGCAAGTCCCATAACATTGAATTATATCCACCTTACCCTTAGAAACCTTTCTTTTCTGTATGTATAAGTTGACATGATTGCTAGAGAAGCCTAATCTTTTACTTCCTTAATGCCTATATGATAGTCTTAATCTAATCTAGATAGTGTTATTGTCATGAACATACTTATTTGTTAGAATAGCTGTGCTAAATCACCATGATCGATCTTATCGAAATAATTATCTATACATATTTTCCTCAAGCATGAATTGTTTGCTGATTTAGAATTGAGCCAAATAAACCTCTGTTGAGAGTTTTTAAAAGCCAAGAAGAAACTAATCGCCATGCTATGTAGTCTTTTTTTTTTTCTTATTTGAAACAGATTTAAAGCATCAAACATCATAACGATTGGCTTTTTTTGTAATTTAAGTTATTAGAGCCTCTGAAAATAAGTTTGTTTTGAGATAAGAGCAGTAATGTAAGCATTGAAGCAGTTTTCTCTAAATAGTATAAAAAATTAACAGTAAACGGATTACAATAGATTTATAAGGCAAACTCTTAAAGCTTAAAAAGCAGACCAGAGCATGGTACTTTGACATGCTGAGTACTCTGAGCTAAAGTTTGGGAAGGCATCCTGAGAACCAAGATTTCTCTGACTTTCTCCTGTCTTCCAGTCTTTCCTTTCTTTCTCCCCTAAGCAGGGAAGCAGAGCAGACAGGGGCTTTCTTTGAAGTGCTCTCGTCTACCTGAAGATAGATTCTCCAAAAAAGAAACTCAGTTGTCATGAGTCACCTTCAAGAACATCTTGTCAGCCAGGGAATATTAACTGCATCATGGGAAAAGAGAACAAATTTGATACCACACCCAGACAGATGCTGTCATAGGCCGTTACCTGTTCTTCTGAGAACTTTTTCATTTTTCCCAAAAATCACCCACTCTCTAAGTTGCTCACATGTTCTCACTACTTTTCTCTGTGGGGAGGACATAGAGTCTTCTGAATCCTTTTGGGCATTGGGGAGCCACTTTTCTTTCCTATGATGCCCTTGTGAACGTAACAAATTTGTATGCCTTTTCTCCTATTAATCTGTCTACTGTTGGCTTATTTCATAAACTCAATTGTTGAAATTTTTGTAGAGAGAAGGAGTTTTGCTCCTACAAACATCAACCCATGCTTTTCACATTTTTTTACATAGGATACACTAACAGAACAATGAACACACTTTATTATACATTTATACATACTGATGCATTAAGGTTAATGTTCTGATGACTTCTTATCTACTGTCTGAGTCACTTTTTCATTGCTGGGACACAATACCCAACATTTACAACTTAAAGGAGGATAGGTTTTTGCTCAAGTTTAAGGAGATCTAAGTCCATTCTTAAGTGGCTGGAATTGGCAAGAAGAGTCTGGCAGAGAAGAGCTGCTCAAGTCATCACAAGAGAAAGAAATGAGGGCAGGGGGAATCCAGGGCTAGATTATATCCTTCTAGGCAGCGTGCCTACTAATTCCCCACAAACACAGCAATTCACCATGTGTCTAGCAATCTGCCACACGACCTGACCCCACGACCCAGTGGCTCTTGAAATCCTTAGATAAGCTACACCATCCAAATACATGAAACTTTGGGGTGATATTCTGGCTCTAATCCATGTTATTTACCTACTTATTATCACCTACAGATTTAGGGTCTTTCATAGAGGCAGCAATTGTAAGAAATTAAAGGTTAAGACAGTGATTCTGCAATTCCAGCAATTCTTCACAGTTGCCAACAGGATTTGTACAAATGTAGATTTCTGGGACTATCTCCCAGAATTTCTGATTAAGTCTGAGGTAGGTCAAAAAATTGCATTTGTAACAAATTCCCCAATGATAGCTAAAGCTGATGGATTTTTCTACTTTGAAAACCAGTCAGCTAGACTAAAGGATTACTGTAGATTGCTTTAAAATGGTGCAGTAAACTGTGCTGGAAGTTTGTGGGTTTATTCTATTTTGTGGACTTCTGGGGAATAATTAGCAATATTGTTTCTGTATTTCTAATCTTAAACCTTTTGGTACTTTAGGTTGGAATATTAAAGCCTTTGTGACTGAGATATGTACATGTATTTTTTCTTTGTTTGTACCTAGCATTCGTATATTCATATCTAATGTATCTGTGTTGTCTTACATATAAAAGAACTTTGTGAATACCAAACCAAGTCATTAATATTTGGTCCACAGTGCCTAGGGAAATCTTTGGGTAGCTATTGATTTAGAATGTTTTTCTAATAAATAGAACACTTCAGTCTACATAGCACTATATTTTACAATATCTAAGTTTTACTGTTTGTCAAAATTAACTTTGCTTTATCCGGAAAATGTAGGAAGTATTAAATGAATAGTATGATTTGGTTCTGGCAAAAGGAACCATGGAGATGACTGACAATGTTAGCAAAACCAAACAACCAGAGTAGAGGATGTCCAGGGAATTTGTGTTGGTTAATTGTCTGACAGCAGATAGAACTGAGACCTAGAGAATTTAAGTGATTTGTCTAGGATGATAAGGATTTATTGCTGATTGCTCAAATTGGGCATAGTGTAGTCCAGAAACAACATTACTCTTTAAACTTGCTACTGTAAATTCTATAAGCATTCCTTACTCTCCTTAGATTAGAAGGTAGAAATTTTCATTTTTTGTATGATACATGGCTATAATCTTTTTTTATGAGAAGGGTAGCCAACTGATATCAGACATCCTACACTTTGTAACTGATGGTATTGCTAATTATCTGTGTGATTTTGAGTAAGTCATTTAACCCTTTAAGGTCTTAATTTTCTCATCTGTAGGGGGTTAAAGGAATAGCTCGATGGTTAAAGCACTTACCTAGCAAGT
Source organism: Ctenodactylus gundi (assembly GCA_004027205.1). NCBI lineage: Eukaryota > Metazoa > Chordata > Mammalia > Rodentia > Ctenodactylidae > Ctenodactylus > Ctenodactylus gundi. The sequence goes on along the minus strand of PVKB01000359.1, from coordinate 689,272 downwards.
GCTAAGTACCTGAATTTGATTCCCCAGCACCACATAATCTGGGCTTGGTGGCACATGCCTGTAATTCTCCAGCACTGGGGAGCCTGAGGCAGAAAAATTGCCCTGAGTTTAAGGCCATTCTTCTGCATGTGGATGCCTGGTTCTCCCCGCACCATTTATTGAAGGGGCTATCCTTTCTGCAGGGTGTATTTGGCCCTTTTAAAAGAGCAGATGACTGAAGGTACTTGAGGTTTTTTTTTCTATATCCTCAGTTCTATTCCATGGATTGGCTTGTTTGTTTTTATGCTAGTACCATATGGTTTTTGTCCCTGTTGCTTTGTAATGTAATTTGATATCCAGATTTATGATGCCAAATGCTTTTGTCCTATTGCTCTGGATTGCTTTAGCTATTGTGAGTTTCTTTTGGTTTCATGTGAATCTTAGGATTGTTTGCTTTGAGTTTCTTTTGGTTCCATGTGAATTTTAGGATTGATTTTTTCCTGTGAAAAATGTTGATAATATAGGAATTACATTGAACATGTATATTTTGGCAGTATATCCATTTTAACAGTATTACTTCTGCCTGTCGAGGAACAGGAGATGCCTTTCCATTTTATAAAGTTCACTTCAGTCTCTTTTTTTCAGCTATCTGTAGTTTTCATTATACAGGGCCTTTACTTCCTTGGTTGGGTTTATTCCTAAGTGTTTAATTTTTTGAGGAGTTACTGAGAATGGTATTATTCTCCTCAGCTCTTTCTCAGTGAGTTCATTGTTAGTGTAGAGGAATGCTATTGATTTGTTTATATTAATTTTGTATCTTGCAGCCTGAGTGGATTTGTTAATTAGTACTAAGAAGAGTGTCTTGGTTGGAGTTATTGGGGTCTTCTATGTAGAGAATCATGTCATCTGCAAATAAGGATAATTTAATTTCTTCCTTTCTCTTGTAGTTTGGATCTGGAGTATCCCCCAAAAGCTTCATGTACTTACGGATACTGTGTACTGTTAAGAGGTGTGGTGTGTGCTGGTTCTACCCTTCCTCTGACTTGGCTGTATTCTGCCATGCTGTGAGGACCTCTATGTCCAACCCTGCCATATGATTCCACCCTTTCCAACTGCTCACTCATAAATGGACTGTGACATTCTAAAACAGTGAGATAAAATAGATCTTTACTCCCTAAAGTTGTGAATGTCAGGTATTCTGTCCCAGCAACAGCAAAGAAAATAAGACACTTTCCAATACATATTTTATTTGCTTCATTCTTTTACCTGACTGATGTAGCTGGAGTTTCAAATACTGTATTGAAAAGGAGTGGTGAAGGTGGACAACCTTGTCTTATTCCTGACTGAAGGGGAATTTTTACCCACTTAGTATAATATTGGCAATAGGTTTGGTGTGGTTGATGTCTGTCAGTTTGAGGTAAAGTCCTTCTATACCTATTTTTTTTAATCATGAATGGATATGGATTTTGTCAGAGGCTTTTTCTACATCTGTTGAGATGGTTATGTGATTTTTGTTCATGTTCTTAGTTGTGTGTTATATTAATTGATTTGCATGTGTTGAATAATCCCTACATCCATGGGATGAAACCAACTTGGTCATAGTGAATGATATTTCAATGATTTATTGAATTCTCTTCACCAATATCTGAGGAGCTTAGTTCTTCTGTGCCTCAGTTTCCTCATCTATAAGCATACCTAAGTTATAAAAATCAGGCAGGCTTATATTTATGGAGTGTTTATTGATGTGTATACAGTATTATATAAGTACATACTAAATCATGTAGTAACTTATTACCTCAGTAGGTTATGATTTTTCCTAAGTTATGGCTATATCATCTCTATATTATATAAATTCTTATACCATCGTTTGTTAATTTGTGCATAGAAATTTTTTGTAATTATCAGAATAACTTTTTAGGAGAAAGTAAAATGGAACCATGGAATTTCTAGAGGTCTGGAGTGAATTTAATGATTGATTGATTGATTGAGACAAAGTCTCACTGTATAATTCAGGCTGGTCCTGAACTCACTATGTAGCCCAGGCTGGCCTTGAACTCACAGCAGTCCTCCTGCCTCAGCCTCCCAAATGCTGAGATTACAGTCATATGCCGCTTATATCCAGTGCTGGAGAATCAAACCCAGAGACTTGTGCTTGCTAGGCAAGCATTTAAACCTTTGAGCTACACCCCATTCCCCAGCTTGAGGTCTGGAATTTATGAGAAAGTTTGGAAAAGATTGTAATTTGAGGAGAGCAGCATCATCTTTTGATGTTATCAAAGAGTAAGAAGTTTTCATTTATTTGGTGGGGAAAATACTCTCTAAATGTAAATATAATATAAAATATTCTGTTATTTCTGTTCTGTAACAGAGAAATCTTTTTATATTGCCTCTTGGAGGAGAAATAAAGGTAGGAAAACAGGGCCTTTGACATAAATTCAGTGAGAGTTTTATATAGATTTTCCACAGATGACGAACTTTCTTTCAGTATTAATATATAAACATATACATGTGCCTGACCCACAGCATTTGGCTTTAGTGGAGAAGTTAAAGTAAATTCTGAGCTTAATAATAACAGTGGAAATCTTACTTTCTTGGCTTTTTAAGTAGTTTAAATGTAATACAAGATATTCTAACTAATAAGTTGTTATATTTTTGTATTAAACAATATAATGCTACACAGTGTTTGCTGTGCTAAAAGGCCATATCTGACTTCATATAAGTATTTTGTAAAATCTCAGAGGATCTGTACTATTGTGAATGGTCACTAGGTAAGATTAAATGCATTGGTACCCAAAACCTGAAAAATGTTGGTAATGAAGTTAATGTAAACAGATACTCATTTTATATAATTTTTCTATATTACAATTATAATTTATCATTTTTAGTTCTCTGGCTCACTTTCATATGATTTCTATACATTTTAAATGGAAGTAATCTTGTTTTGAAAGCAAGTGGCTCAAGGGGAAAAAAACTACATTCCACATCTCTCAGTGAAAATCTTCGAAAAAGAATGTTTTATGTAGCTGATAATCATTGAAAAATAACATGTATGATATGACAGTGGGCAGAAGTATGTGTATATATAAGGAGAACAAATTAAGAATAAAGGGAGTGTGGTTTCTCAGTATTGTAGAATAAATGTACATTTTGATTGAGTAGTGGGGAAGGAATTCTAAAACTACCTCTGTGGTATTAAATTAGAATTACAGATGTCATGGTGAACTTTTTGTGTGGGAGGGGATACAAATTTAAATGGGTAACATGATATAGATATATACAGATACTGCCTAATTGTTCAGTGAATGAGCCTGATGGAACGATATCTTAATAGCAGTGCACAAAGCTAGTGCACAGCTATTGACCCTCTGAATACCTTTCTCCTCTAGAAGAACCAAGGCTTCTTAAAGAAGTACTTAGTCTATGGCTGGGTCATGGAAATTACAAGATACATCTGAAACATCTTGGGCCAGAAAGCAGTGTTCAGAAAATGATCAGGGTATGTTAAGAGTTCACGTGAAGGGCTGGAGGAATGGCTCAGTGGTTAAAGCACTTGCTTAGCAAGCAGTAAGTCAAGTGCTAAGTACCCGAGTTCGATTCCCCAGCACCACATAAGCTGGGCATGGTGGCGCACACCTGTAATCCCAGCACTTGGGAGGCTGAGGCAGGAAGATTGCCCTGAGTCCAAGGCCAGCGTGGGCTCCATAGTGAGTTCAGGACCAACCTCGGCTACAGAGTGAGACCCTGTCTCAAAAAAAAAAAAAAAAGAGTTCACGTTAATCAAATTAAAGGGATGTACCCTTGCAAAATCTATAATAAGCTTAGCTAAATAAATAATGATAGTAATAGAACAGATTATAATTTATTAAGACGTAGGTATCAATGAGTTCAACTGATGTGCATAGATATGTAGGTAAATGAAGCTTAAAAATAATAAGTTTAGAAAAAATCACTATTGGACAAGCATGATAGTAATTTAATCAAGAAATATTAATAGATGCTGAAAATAATGGACAAAAAGAAGATTGCTTAGCAGGAATTAAGACAGATTTCTTATATACCAGTGTTTATATTGTCCTTATTTCACAAAAGCTAAAAGCTAGTAACAACCTTCCAAAATGCCCAACAACAGATTAATTGGTAAAGTAAATGTGTTACATAATATAATAAAATCTTACCCAGCTTTAAAAGGAAATGAGCCAAGTAGCAAACACACTCATGACCCATGATTACACATGCCTGCATTTCAGGTATATATTTAACAAAAATTACAGCTGTTTGGAAAGCTGAAGCAGAAGGATTTTAAGTTCAGTCCAGCCTGGAAAACTCAGTGAGACTTAGTCTGAAAATGAAATTAGAAAAAAAAAAGTGTTTAAAAGAGGGCTACAGGAAAAAAAGGTACAGGACTTAAAAAAAAAAAAAAGACAGACCCCAACACCATTGTAGTGAGAGACTTTTAACACTTCTGTCTTCTCCAGAAGGACAGGTCAGCTAAATAAAAACCAACAAAGACACAGCAGAACTGAACAATACTATGAAAGAAATGTATTTGACAGACATCTACAGAGTTTTTCATATAACAGCAGAATATATATTGCTCTTGGCTGCCCATAGAGCATTCGCTAAAATAGACCACATCTTAGGCCACAAAATGATCTTAAACAAATACAAAAAAGTTAAAATAATTCCCATCAGGTCACAGTGGAGTAAAACTAGAAATAACACAGACAACAGATACCATTCAGACAAATGGGGACTGAGCTATTGAAGAGTATGATAGAAGAAATTGGGAAGAAATTCAAAAGTTCCTAGAGTCAAATGTATTAGAAACACATCACAACTCAACCTTTGGGACAAATTGAAGTCACTTAATGTTAAGAGGACAATTCTTTGCCATGCAAGCACACATAAAAAGAACTGAGCAGTCTCAAATAAATAATCTAATGGTGCCACTTGGAGCTCTAGGAAAACAAAAACAAAACAACCCAAAAACTAACAGAAGGAAAAACATTATAAAGATCAGAGTAGAAATTAATGAGATGGAAACTTAACAACAATACAAATCTGTGAGACAAAAAGCTGATTCTTTGTAAAGATAAACAAGATTGATAATCCCCTAGCTAAACTCACTGAGCTCACAGAAGGAAAGAGAAAACCCTTATCAATGCTGTTAGAAATGAAAAAGATGATATTACAACAGACAGCACTTATCTGAAGGATTATAAGAAGCTACTTGGAAAATCTGTATTCTGGTAATTTTAAGAACCTAGAAGAATTGGACAAGTCTCTAAATGCATAACAATATCCAAAACTAAAGCAAGAAGAAATAAAACACTTGAAGAGACCAATAACCAACTACAAAATAGAGAAATTAATAAAAACACTTCGAATGAAGAAAAGCTCAGGTCCTGATGGATTCACAGAAGAACTAGACCAGAAATTCAGTGAAAACATAATGCCAATACTCAGCAGACTCCTTCAAGAAACCAAAAAGGAACGAAAGTTGTCAATGTCATTCCTTGAAAGCAGTATAACTTTAATGCCAAAATCAAAGTGGCCCCTCCAAAAAAAACAACTCACAGGCCAACAGGCTAATATCCTTAATAAAGATAGATGCAAAAATAACAAGATAGTCTCAAACATAAAAAAGATTATACATCATGACCAAGTGTACTTCATCACAGTGATGCAGTCACAGTTTGACATATTGCAAAACAGCACAGTAACAGATGCAAAGAAAAAAACATATGATCATCTTAGTAGATAGAATAAAAAACATTGGACAAAATCCAGCATTCATTTAGTAAAGGCCTTGAAGAAAATAGGAATTGAAAGGCTTTACCTGAAACCGATACAAGGCAGCTGTGACAACTCTGCCAATATCATTTTAAATGGGGAAATAAAGCGATTACTCTAAAATTGGGAACAAGACAGTGATTCCCACTGGTACCCTTACTATTCAACATAGCTCTTGAAATTTTGGCCAGATGATCAGGTAACAGATGTAAAAGGAACACAAACTAGAAAATAAGAAATTAAAATACCTCTTTTTGTAGATGATATGCTTTACATCAGAGACCAAAAAGTTCCACCCAAAGTCTCTTGGAACAAAGAAACAAATTCAGCAAAGTGGTAGGATATAAAATCAACACTCAAAAATCAATAGCACTCCTGTATACCAATAAGAAACTCAATGAGAAGGAAATCATGAAATCATCTTCATTCATAATAGCAGCAAAAATAAAATAGGAATAAACCTTACCAAACAAAAATCTCTACATAAAAAATTACAAACCTTTGAGGAAAGATATAAAAGAGGACTATAGAAAATGAAAAGACATCTTGTGTCTCTGGATAGGAAGAATTAATACAGTCAAAATGGCCATATTTCTATAACTGCTATGTGGATTTAATGCAGTAACAATCAAATTACCAAAAGCATTCTTCACAGAACTGAAAAAAGCAACTCTAAAATTTATATGGGACCAGAAAAGACTCAGAATTTCCAAAGCAATCCTAAGTAATGAAGACAAAGCGTGGAGAGTCACAATTCCACACTTCAGAATATACTACAAAGCAACAGTAATTAAATCTACATGGTAATGGCACAAAAACAAAAAGACCAGTGGGACGAAGTTGAGGATAGAGAGATGAGCTCTAACACTACCAGCCATTTGATTTTTTTTGTACTTAGTGAATTTTGACAACGTGAGGTTACTGCCTATATTCCCATTTTATTGATATGTATTTATGCAATACATAATCTTTGCATTGAACTTGAATATTTTGTTCACATATATATCCTGTCAGAATTACAAACCCTTCCCCTCTCCATTTTTGATCCTCCCATGCCCTTTGCCTCCCTACTAGATCCTACCATCCCCCTCATTTTGTTGTATGAAATGACTGTATTCTGGGTCTCTCATATTACACCATTTGATATTTCACTTTCTGCATCTGACTCATTTCACTGAGCACAATGGTCTCAAGTTGCATCTATTAACCTACAAAAGCCTCAGAACTATCTGCCTTTATAGACAAGTAGTATACATATACCACAGTTCATGTATCCATTGGTCTATTGATGGAGATTTTGGCATCTTCCACACTTTAGTTATTGTTAGTTGTGCTGCTATGAACATGGGTATACACGTATCTTTTATTTGATGCTTTTAACTCTTTTGGAGATTCCCAAAAGAGGTATCACTTGATCAAAGGGAATATTTATTTTCGGCCTTTTTGGGAATTTCCATACTGCCCTCCATAGTGGTTGTACCGTTTTATATTCCCACCAGCAGTGTAAGAGAGTTTCTTTTTCCCTACAGCCTCGCCAGCATTGATGGCTGTTGAGTTCTTGATATGCACCATTCTCTCTGAGGTTAGATAGTATCTTAGTGATATTTTGAATTGCATATCTCTAACTGCTGAGAATGGTAAACATCTTTTCATATATTCACTGGCCATTTGAAATTCTTCATCTGAGAACTGCCTGTTCATTTCCTTTGCCCATTGTTTAATCGTATCTTTGAATTTGAGGGGTCTATTTTTCTTTAAATTTCTTGTTTATTCTATTAGCCTCCTATTTGAAGTATAGGTGGTGAATTTTTTTCCCATTCTGTCAGTTCTCTCTTCACTCTGTTGACAATTTCCTTTGCCATGCTTTTTAATTTGATCTAATCCCCTTTGTTGATTCTGTGGGCTATTTCTTTTGCATTGCATGTCTTACTGGGAAAGTCCTTGCCTACACCTATATATATCTTTTAGATGTTTTTTGCTAATTTGCCTTCCGGAAGGTTCAGTGTTTTCAGTTTTAATATGTAGGTCTTTGATCCACTTTGATTTGATTTTGGTTCACAGAGACAGATGCATGTCTAGCCTAATTCTTCTGCATGTGGATACCCAATTTTCCCAGCACCATTTGTTAAGATGCTATTCTTTTTCCAGTTTGTGCTTTTGGCTCCTTTATCAAAGATCAGATAGCTGAGGGTACGTGAGTTTGTCTCTGCATTCTCGGTTCTGTTCTGTTGGTCGGCTTGTCTGTTTTTGTGCCTGTACCATATGATTTTTACAAAAGTTGCTTTGTAATATAACTTGATGTGTGGAATCATACTGCCAATTGCCTTTGTATTGTTACCCAGGATTGCTTTGGCTCTATATGAAATTGAGGATTGTTTTTTCAAAGTTCAGTGAAAAAGTTGTTGGTGTTTTGACAGAAATTACATTGAATGTGTATATCAGTTTGGGCAGTATGTCATTTTGACTACATTAATTCTGCCTATTCAAGAACAGGGGATGTTTTTCAGTTTCCTGATGTCTTCTTCAATTTCTTTCTTCAGTATAATACAGTTTTCTTTGTGCAAGTCGTTTACTTCTTTGGTTAGGTTTATTCCTAGGTTTTAAATCTTTTGATGGGCTGTTTAGAGTGAAATTATTCTTCTGAGCTCCTTGGTGAATTCATTGTTACTTTAGGGGAATGCTATTGATTTTTTAGTATTGATTTTGTAGCCTGTGATTTAGCTGAATTTGTTAATTATTTCTAAGCGTTTTGTGGTAAAATTTTTGGGGTCTTCTATGTAGATAATCATATCATCAGCAAATAAGGATAGTTTGACTTCCTTCTTTCTGATACACCTTCCCTTTCTTTCATTCCTTTGCCTGATTGCTGTGGCAAGGGTTTTGAGGACTATGATGAATAGGAGTAGTGACAGTGGACAGCCTTGTCATGCTTCTAATTTAAGGGCAAAGGCTTTCAATTTCTTCCCATTTACTCTGATATTTGCCATAGGTTTATCGTATATGCCTTCTATCAGTTTGAGGTATGATCCTTTTATAACTATTTTCCTCAGGGTTTTTATCATGAATGGATGTTGGATTTTTGTCAGAGGTCTTTTCTGCATCAGTTGAGATGACCATGTGGTGGTGGTTCTCACTTTTGTTAATGTGGTATATTACATTGATTGATTTACATATGTTAAGTCAACCTTGCATCCCAGGAATGAAGCCAGTTTGATCATGGTGTATGATCTTTCTGATTATTTTCTGGATTCTATTTGCCAGAATGAGGATTTTTGCATCCATATTCATTAAGGAGATTGGTCTATAATTTTCTTTCCTAGTTAGGTCTTTGTCTTGTTTTGGTACTAGGGTGATACTAGCCTCCAGAAATGAGTTTAGTGTTCTTTCTCTTTCAATTTCATGAAACAGTGTGAGAAGCATTGGAGTTAGTTCTCTGAAGTACTGAAAAAATTCTCCTGTGAATCCATCTGGTCCTGGACTTGTCTTTTTGTGTTGAGACTTTATTACTGCCTCAATTTTCTGTCTGTATTATGAGTCTGCCCAGGGTTTTTATATCTTCTTGATTAAATTTGGCATTTAGTATGTGTCTAGAAAGTTACCTATTTCTTACAAGTTCTCTGATTTGTTGGAGTATAATTGTTTGAAATAGTTCCATATAATTCTCTGAATTTCTTCAGTGTCTGTCATAATTTCACCCTATTTGTTTCTAATTGTGTTAACAGGTACTTTTTCTCTTCTTTTGGTTAGTTTAGTTAGAAGTTTATCAATATTGCTTACTCTTACAAAGATTCACATTCTTTTTTGTATTTTTTAGTTTCAATTTTTTCTACTCTAATCTTTATATAATCTTTTATAGTCTTCTGCTACTCTTTGATTTAGATTGTTCTTGTTTTTCTAGGACCTTGAGGTGTATCATTAAATTGGTTATTTGATATTGCTGTGTTCTTTTGCTGTGTGCATTTATAGTTATGAATTTCCCTCTTAAGACTGCTTTCATTGTGTCCCATAGTTTGTGGTATGATATGCTTCCTTTATCATTTAACTTTAGAAAGATTTTTATTTCTTCTGTAACCCACTATTTGTTTAATAGTAAGTTATTTTGTCTCCATGTGTTTGTATATCTTCTGCTGTTTCTTTTGCTGTTGATACCCAGTTTTATTCCACTATGATCTTGGAGTAAACAAGGAACTTACGGCTTATAATAAGGTCTGTTTTAGAAAATGTTCCACGTGTTGCTGAGAATAAAGTGTATTCTATTGATGTTGGGTGAAACACTCTAGATTCAATTAAGTCCAAGTTTTCCATAATTTCATTTAATAAGTACCTATTTTTATGGGTTTTCTGTCTAGTTGACCTGTCTATCTGTGATAGTGGAGTATTAAAGTCCCATACTGTAATTGTACCGGGACCTATATGACCTTTTAAGTCTAATAGTTGCTTTTTATAATTGGGAGCTCCAGAATTGGAGGCATATATATCAGTGATTGTGCTTTCTTCCCATTGTATTGTTCCCTTAACCAGTATTGAATGTCCATCTTTGTCTCTCCTGCTCTGTTTTGGTTTGAAGTCTGCCATATCTGAGAATAGTACATAGCTGCCCCACTTGTTTCTTGGATCCTGTTGGATGAAATATTCAATTCTACCATTTTATTTTCAGTCTGTGTTTTAACTTATGGGTAACATGTGTCTTTTGTAAGCAGCAAATTGTGGGGTTTTGGTTCCCCCCCCCACACACATTTTATTGATATGTATACATGAAAAATTCAAGATTTACAGTGAGGTTGGGCATTTTATGCACATTCGTATCTTGTCAAGGTGACAAGGACTTTCCCACTCTCCTTTTGTCCCTCCCGCTACCCACCTCTCCAACCTCCCCCACTCTACCCCCCTCTTTCACTTTGTCTTTCGTCTTAAGTTCCAAAGGTGTTGTGATCTGGGTCTCTCATAGCAGAGAGACCATTTGATATTTCACCTTCTGCTTCTGACTTACTTCACTAAGCATGATACTCTCAGATTTCTTCCATTTGCCTATAAAAGCCTCCACGCTGTTGGACTTTATTGATGCACAGTATTCCATTGTGTATAAATACCACAGTTTGTGTATCCACTGGGGGTTTTGTTTTTTGATGTAGTCAGCCAGTCCCTATCTTTTGATAGGTGAGTTGAGACCATTAAAATTTAGAGTTATTATTGAGGTATATCTGCTATGTCCTGCCATAATTACAATGCTTCACTGTTAATTGCTTGACCTACTTTCTTGTCTATTCATTCTCCTCTTTCTATTGTTTTTTTCCCCCCTTTGGGATCTTTGGTGCCATTGGTCTCCCTTTCTCTGTTTAAGGTTCTTTATTTGCTGCAGTGCTGATCTAGTAGATGTGAATTTCATTAAATTATCTTTATCATGGAAAATTTTAACTTCTCCTTATATTTGGAGAGATAATTTTGTTGGATATAGCAGTCTTGGTTGACATTTATGCTCTCTTAGCACTTGACTGATACCACTCCATGATCTCCTGGTCCTTAGTATTTGTGTTGTGAAACCTGCAGTTATCCTGATGGGCTTGACTCTCTAAGTCACCTCTGTTTTTCTCCTACAGTTTTTAATATTCTGTCTTTATGTTGGATTTCTAGTGTTTGAATTATGCTATGTCGTGGGGGTTAAAGTCATTTGGAGTTCTATGTGCCTGCCGTAGTTCAGTGTTCATTTCTTTTCTTAGATTTGGGTAGTTTTCTTCCATAATTTCATTGAATATGTCCTTTAAGCCTTTTCTTCTGCCCTCAATTATTTCCTGTACTCCCATAATTATCAGCTTGCTTCTTTTTGAGTTTTCCGTCAGCTATTATAACCACTCTGTTTCTTGGTTTTTTTGTTTTATGGTCTTCACTATGTTCCACATTATGCATTTTATCTTCAAAATTTTATAATCTGTTCTCAGTGTTCAAGTTGATTGCTTATTTTTTCCTATGAGTTTTTCATATCTTGAAGTTCAGCTTTCATTGTTTCTATCTCTGCTGAACTGTTCCCTAATTTCTTGAATTACCTTCATTATCTGTTTATTTGTTCTTTGTGTTTCTCTAACTTCTTACTACTGACTGTTGTTACTCCGGGTACGGCACATCCACTTTGAACTCGCTGTGCATCTCTTTTATGTATTGTGTAAGCTTCTGGGCCCAGAAATCAGCCTCTTTTTTTTTTCTTTATTGTCTATAGGTTTTGCTATTTCAAGATCTCTGGCATCACTTTCTGGCATGTCAGGCCTTGTTGTAGGTGACTTATTACCTTGTTTCTCCATAATTCTGTTGCAGTGAGAATGAGTTGAAGTTCAGACATTGTTGATGGACTCTATCTCTATCCCAGAGATTCTTTTATTATACTATTCCTGCTTTAAATGTTACCTTGACTTTGCTCAGGTTTTAGAATTTATGACTGTTTTTATTTAGCTACTAATTTTGAAGGTGTTCTCAGTGTCCAGCCTTCTCTTGAGACTTTAACTTCCCCCACTCTTCGATGAAGGAGGAACAGAATACAGAACTATATATGGCCAGAAACAGAATATTTGTTAACGTAACTTGGATGTGAAGATCATTAGCAACATCTACATCCACAGTTTGAATAAAGGTTTAAATTTACAATACTATCTAATATTAACAACTTGCTGGCAGAGCCTGGTACCTAATTTAACATTATAACTATTCCACCTACAACATTAGTAGGTGCTGTATACCTTCATTATACATCTAAGTAAACCTAGTATTGACTTACTGAGATGTACTATTGATATCAGTAGTATGACACAGGCATTAAAATAATCAAGCACTATATTGTTTTAGGTGCACCAACTATATCCTTTTTAGCAATATGACATATATCTGTACCTGTATTTATGCTTGTTTCTTAACTCGCTATATGCTTACGCTAGCCAGATATTGATTTATATACATCCAGACCCAACTCGGCCTTCTACTTACGATGTAAACTACTAAAGGTTATTTCTAAACACAGTGTTAGTTAGTCTACCAAAGGAATTTGTTTTTGGTTCCAGTATTTTATTGGTAGTAATATATAGACAAAACTGTGTCAGTAATTTATTATTAGCTTAATAGTGTACAGATAATATATCTTTATTAGTCTATCTATATGTTGTGAATTATTGATCCTTAGCAGTTCAGTTAATAAAGAAATGGAGTAGAAAGAGAGCAGACTAAGATTAGGAGTTAGCTTTGGATACAAAATAGAAAGTAGAGGAGTAGCTATATGACAGAGAAAAGACTGACAACACTCCTACCCAAATCAGAGAATAATAGATAAAGAAAAGCACTGTAAGTCATTAGGGAGAGTTGTGGATGAGTTAGAGAAGAGGATAGCTTCCAGATCTGCTTAAAGATTTATGAAAACTATCTTAAAAAGTTGATCAAGAGAGGGGGAAAAATTTTCAGGAGGTAATTAATAAGGAGATGTAAGGCAGTGGAAAGGGAGTAGAAGAAAAAAGGCAGAAATAAAAGAACAAAGAAAAAATTAATATAAAGATAGAATTAAAATCAGGGAACCCATTTAGTTGTATGAAAAAATAAGAAACTACTGCAAAGTTTAAAAAGAAAAGAAAAAAAGGACAAATATAAGTACTAAACCAACAGACAAAAGAAAGGCCAACGCACAAATTGACCAGCTAACAAAAAAGAACAATGTAAAACAAAACAAAAAAAGTCGGTGACCCTGATGTATTTTTTCATGAAGTGGGTGCTGAGCACTGTATTCCTAGAAATTTCCCAAATGTTTGTGCGTTGTTCCCAGCTAGTCCTAGTGATCTCTACAGGGTGCTCCAGTTCTTTCTGAGCTTGCCAGGTTATGCTACTGAATATAAGTACCATTCCGCCTGTAGACTTGTCTGAATTTTCCTTCCTGAACAAGCAAGCCGACCTTTATCAATGGTTCCTTGGGCAAGCCAAGTCCTCTGGTGTGGAGATCTGGGTGGAAAAGTAGATTCCTCACCCTTTTCTCAAAACTCACAGTCCTTAGTGTGTATGTCTGTTCTGTGTTTGTAGCTTCTCCTGCCTCTTGTCACTATAGCATTTGTGGATGGTACTGATGGGATGAAGGGCTCACTTTCCTTTCTGCCTGGCTTAAGCCATTGCTGCCTGGCTTGATTGGCCCACAGTGTCCATCTCTTATTCCGGGGCTCAGTTAGAGGTATGCTGACCCATATGACTCTCTGTAACCTGCCTCTCACACACAGCAACACCTTCATGGACTCACACTGTTGTGTGAGTGGGAGAACCCCACTTGTGGCCTGCCAGCTTGTGATCACCCAACTTTATTTTTACCTTTATTTCTTATATGATGTAATAGACTTGGTATGTACTTGTTAGGTTCTTCTGTAGTACCTTTTCTAGGGCTTTTATTTTTTTACCATTCTTATTATTATATAAATGCAATACAGAATGTTTACAACCAGCATGAGTATTTTTTGCACATACATGTCACATCAATATTGCAGTCCCTTCACTTCACCATTTTTGGCCTTCCCACACCCTCCCCATCCCCCAGAACTCCCATTATCACACTCATTTGGTTCTATAGAATGCCTGTATCTAGGTTTCCCAAATGAGAGAAACCATGTGATATTTAACATATTTAATCTTCTGCATCTGACTCACTTTACCACTCAAATCATCACTTACCAGCTCAGATTCCCACCCCTGGAATGGGCTGCAGTGGCCATATCTTGATGCCTCTTCTCTGGGTCCAGCAGAGCTGCTTTTGTAGGGCTTTAATTCTGCTGCCATTTTGACTGAAAATCTTGGTTACTCCAGCCATCTGATTTTTGACAAAGGGGTCAAAACCATTCACTAGAGAAAAGACAGAATCTTAAGCAAATTATGTTGGGGTAACTGGATATATACATATGGGAGAGTATAACTCAATCAATATCTGTCACCATATACTGAAATCAAATCCAAATGGATTAAAGAGCTGGATATCAAAAGGGAAGCTGAATTTGCTGGAAGATAAAATATGTAAAATTCTGAAAGACCTAGGAATAGGAAAGGATTTCATGAATAGAATAACAGCTGCACAAGAAATGACAAGATTTAATAAATGGGACTACATTAAACTGAAAAGCTTCTGCACTGCAAATGAAACAACCAACAGGGTGAAGAAACAGTCCACAAAATAGAAAATTTTATCAGCAATTCCTCAAGAAATCAATATCTGGAATATTAAAAAAAAACTCAAAAAGTAACCCGCCAAATAAATGGCTGCATTAAGAAATAAGCAACTAAAATGAAAAGAAGCTTCTCAAAAGGGGGAGAAAAAAAGATGAGTATGTGAAAAAGTCCTCAGTATCTTTATTGCACAGAGAAATGCAATTCAACACTGAAATTTCTTCTCCAGTGAGAATGGCTTACATTAATAACTCAAAGGAGAATAATTCTTGACCAGGCTTGGTGAAAAAGCAGTGTGGAGATTCCTTAGAAAGTTGAAAATCGAAATCTCATTTGACCCTGCAACAGCTCTAGGAGGCATTTTCCCAAAAGAAGTAAAGCCATCATATCACAAAGAAACATGCATATCCGTGATAATAGCAACACAATTCATAAGAGCTAGATCCTGGAAACGGCCTACACGCCAGTCAGCAGAGGAAGGATAAAGAAAATGTATATACACACACTGGAATATTATGCAGCTACAAAGAAAGAGAAATGAAACATTTGAAAGCAAATGGGGCCATTTTGAGTCAGTAATGCTCAGTGAATTGGACCAGTTACAAAGGAATGAGTATCCACTGGTGTCTTTGTGAGAGTGCCACAAATACATGCACAAAAAGATTCTAATGCAAGAGAGAGGGAAGAAAGAGAGGATCTGAATGACTACTAGAAAAGGGAAGAGACACTGATAATGGGAGAGGACAGGGCAAGAAAAGATTAAGAGGGAAGGGAAAAGTGGCCTAAAGGGTTATATATGGATGCAAACTTCCAATTTATAGGTTATAAACATGTTTTTGAATCTGTAGTTAATGTGTATTCAGATTTTTTAAATGGAAAAAGGAACTGTTCCAATGAAAGGAGTAAAAGGGAAATGCTAACTGAATTAACTGCCTAAGACTGAATTGGATTCTTCTGCTACGTAAGACATTCAGTAGGATGTATTTGGGTCAGTAGATGAGGTCATAATAATTTGTAATGTTAGATTCCTGGTTTTTATGCCAGTACAGTGAGTCATGTAAAAAAAATGTCCTTTGTTGGAGAAACAAACATGCCATTGGAGTATGATGGGATATCATGCATGTAACTTTCAAATGGTTAAAGTAAACCATGTTCTTTTTTCAGTTCTTAAAACTTTAAAACACTTGAAATTATTTTTTAAAGGAGTATTTAAAAAATGGTTTTTAAAAAAAAAATGGTTGAAGAACACAAATGAAAAGATTGAGGTTGGGAACTCAATTCCAAGACTAGGACTATATTCGAAAGCTACCTACCAAAGAAATAGAAACATTATTTTATTTGGCCATTTGCAAAAACATTCTCTCAAATTCAAGTGTTTCCAGTAGGAAAGCAAAAAATAAGGAAACCTGCCTATAAACTGGAACCTTGTAATTTTGGATTTAGACAATGAAACTAAAGAAATGAGCAAACTGAATGTAAAAGTGTAGAACTAAAACATTTTGTTTGGAATAATTCATGTTTGCAATGCCTTCATGTTATAGGTGATGTTGAACAGGAACTTGGCCCCCCTCCATCTGTAGATGAGGCAGCAAACACACTCATGACTCGTCTGGGTTTCCTCCTTGGAGAGAAAGTCACGGAAGTTCAAGCAGGTGACCAGTACAGCATGGAGGTACAGGATGAAAGTCAGGTAAGCTTCTTGCTATCAACTTTGTGAAATATGTGTGGATCAGTTTATTCTACCAGGAGAACAAAAATATGTATTTATTTGTATGTGGAATACTTACGTGGAATAATCCCAATTGTTCGGTGCTTTTTTTCCCCCGAGACAAGGTTTTCATTCTGTAGTGCATGCTGATCCTGAGCTTACTATATTGTCCTGACTGGTTTTGAACTGACGGCAATATTCCTTGCTTTTTGAGGTCTGAAATACAGCTCATTTTTTCATTATCACTGTATTTCTTAAGTTTGTGAAACTTCTTTTAGTTTTATTCTTAGCTTTAAATGCACAAAAAGGTTTTAATCCAGAAATTATAGAATGCAATTTTCAGATACCTATGTATTTGCCAGACTAATGATTTGTTGAGCTATAGAGAAGTCTTGACAAATTTCAAAAGTTTAGATTTACTGTGATTACAGTACAATTAATTACAAAATAAATTGGAAAATGATAGTTAATCAGTTTAACTAAGACACTATTACATAGTTATTGAGTCCAAGTAATTAGAAAATATTTTAAACTGCGGTATTGAAAATTAAGTATAGCAAAACTGGTCAGATATAGCTAAAATTTGCTCCAGAAATTGATTTGATAGTGAGTACTCAGAAAGCTTAACAATATGAATAATTTAAAAAGTACTTCACTTTATTATTAGTTTTCTTTCTTTTGGGTATTTCCATTCTTTTCCATTTAAATGTAGCAAAAAGTACTAGAGTCAGAGTCATTTATGTAGCCTTAATCTTTAACATTAATATCTTGTCATGAAGCATTTTATTCAGAAGATGACAAATTAATTTCAAGTTGCATATTCTTTACAAATAATGACGATTCTGTCACAAAATCATTTTGTCATAATATAAAGAATAATTTTTCCCACTATTTTTATTGACATACATGTATAATACATAGTGTTTACAATGAATTTGGGTATTTCATGCACATATGTATCATACCAACTTAATATAAAGGATAATTTTAATAGAATTATATATCTTGTGAGTGATGTTTTAATGTTTCATAGCTTTCCCCACAAGTCTGTTTTTATCCTTAATGCAGATCATTGGATTTGGTGGCTGCATGTCACAATCACCTGGGAAGTTTCTGTAAAATTTGAATGTTTGGTGACTCAAATATTTTTGTTTCTCCTCCGTTTTTATTTCCATAAATGCTGTCTTAACTCCAGAATTATCTTTCATCTCTTTAAATATAGATTTGTATATTAAACTGCCTACATTATGTTTTCTGTGTATGTTTAAAAATAATCTTAAATTAATATGCATTTAACCTTTGCATTTTCCCCTAGAATGTAGTCATTATGTAGAGTTTCCTAGCTAGGCAAATAATTTCTCTTACTTGTGTAGGACCAAAACATTAGGCCCATTCTTGACTTCTCTCTGCTGTACCCTGTTTCATTCTTTTAGGAAATTCTTGGCTCTGTATTCAAATTATATACTAAATCTGATTCTTCTTACTACTTTACTTTGTCTAACTACAAGCCACTTTCATCTATTGCCTGGCCTACTACAACAGCTACAAGATTGTTAGCCCAAACTATACAGTACTTAACATATTAATCTTCTGCAGCTAAATAATTTCACTTAAGTCACCAATCTAATTCAGCTTCCTATTTCTCAAATGGGTCACAGTAGTTAAATCTTGATGCCTCTTCTCTGAATCCAACCAATCCCTTTATTGGGATATTTACCAAAAGTTTTTTTTCTCTATACTTTGCTATATCTTTGTTGCTATTCTTAAGCCTGGCTTTAACCACCAGTTATTAGAAAATAACTACAAGCATGTAGTTCAAAAGACGGGTAAATTTGGGAAAGAAGAAAAAAATAAGTTAAATTTCAAATTCCTTAGCTGAATACTGGAAGGTACATACTTGTACATTCACAGGGTTATCTTTACATCAATCAGTTTTCTTAGGATAAATTTTCATCAGTGACCTAGTAAGTGAATTACTACAGTAAAAAAAAGTTAAAACTATATCATGTTGCTACATTAAATGAGCTTAAATCTATACCACATAAATATACTTAAAGTAACAGATATGAAGGCAAATTTAGTTATTTCAGAATTTTTTAACTTTCATAACTTAGTTTCTCTGACTTGGAAAACCCAGAACACAGACATTCTATAGAACCACATGAAGTGATAGCCAGAATTGGGGGAAGGGATAGGGAGGGGGTAGGAAGATCAAAATAGGAAGGGATTGTAAAGTTGATATGATACATATGTGCACGAAGTACCCAAATTCATTGTAAACACTATGTATTACATATGTATATTAATAAAAATAGTGGGAAAAAAGAATGTTAGCCCAAGATGAGCATTGTTGTATGCCTATAACCTGAGCATTGGTGAGGCTGACACAGGAGAATTGCTGTGAGTTGAGGCCAGCCTCAGCTACATTGTGAGTCTGAAACTAGCTTAGACTGTATGTCAAAATCATAATAGATAGATAGATAGATAGATAGATAGATAGATAGATAGATAAGAAAGCAAGCAAACAAGCAAGCTAGCAAGCAAACTTAGAAGGCTTGAGATTTTATCATTTTTTATTCACTACAGAATCTTCTATACTTAAGGCAGCACCTACTGTTATAGGTGCTGCCTACTTGCTGTGTGAAGGCTCCTCCTCTGCTCCTGCCCCGTGCTATGTCCCCATGCTAGCCACAGCAAGTTATAAATGTGAAGCTGATTCTGTCACTTCCCTGATTTCAGTCCCCATTGTATTATAAACACACAATAAACTCCAAAATCTTCACGCAGGCCAGGAAGGCTCTAACCTGTTCTACTCGCCTCTCCTGCATCATTTCCTTTCTCTTCTCTGTTTCACCCATTGCCCTCCGGCCATGCTGGGTTCCCTGAAGTTCCTGAACACATGAAACATTCATCTGCATTGGAGTTACCTGCACATTTAACTCAATTCCTTGCTTTACCACCTCAGAGAGGTCTTCCTCAGTGACTCCACCTCATAGTACTTACCTATCAGTATGTCCTCATATCTGCTGGTTTCTTTTCTTCAGAGGTCTTGTTAACTCTAGTATATCATATGTTTAATTGGGCATTTTGTCTGTATCTAATACAAGAATGTGAACTTCACAATGGCAAGGCTAATGACTCTTGTTCTTTTTTACTTGGCAGTAGGGATCTGATCCGAGGCGTTTGCACTGAGCTACACTCTGAGCCCTTTCTTTCATTTTCTTTTGACTTTTTTCCTCTTTCTTTCTTTTCTTCTTTCCTTATCCTTTCCTTATCTTTCCTTTCCCTGCCATTGCCCTTTCCCCTATCTCTCTCTCCCTCTTTTTTTCAAACATTCATCATTTTGAGACAAGATCTCACCAAGTTGCTCTGGCCAGGCTCATCTTACAATCCTCCTGCCTAAGCCTCCTAGAGTGCTGAGATCCCAGGTTTGCCTTGCCTTGTGCAGCTGAGGCTAATGACTTTAAAAACAAGTAAATAAATAGTAAACATCAATTTACACTATAGCTGTATCAGCACACCTATACTCTGTGAATAAAAAATTGAAATGAGTTTTAAATATTCGTGTAGATAAAACCAAATTTTACTTTTTATGTCTTGATATTTATGTCAAGTTAAAATATGACTGGCCTAATATGGTGGCCCATGCCTGTATCCCAGATATTTGGGAGCCTGAGGCAAGAAGATCATACATTCAAGTTTAGCCCAGACAACTGAGTGAATTCAGAAGATCCTGTCTCAGAATTTAAAAAAAAGAAATACACAAACACACAGCCTCACACACATGCATGTACACAAGACATGTAGAAAAATAGCTATGTGCAAAGGCCTTAGTTTCAATATCTAGTATCTAATACAAAAAGACTCCTAATAGCAACCAAGTGACATATATTACAATGACTTCTGTATCTTGATTTTATTATAATTAACTATACTTAAAGCAGTGTAATAGAAAAACTATTAAACCAGGAAGGAAAAACATTGTTCTAGTTCCAGCTCTGTCACTTACCACTTTAGAAATTTGTATATATCACTTAACCTCTCTGACCTTGAAATTTTTTTAATTAAGAATAACTGACAGTATTAAGTGCTTACTGTTAATTGGTTTACTTTTTTTCTTTTTTTAGTACAAAGAATTGAACCGAGACCTCATGCATTGTAGGCAGGCACTCTACCACTGAGCTACATGTTCAGCTCCTACTGCACTATTTAGTCTTATTACAACCCAGTGTGCTAGAGTTCATCCATATTCTAGTTACAGATAAGAAAATGGAAACACTCCTTCAGAAAGTGATACAATGATGTTCAATCCAGGCAACCTGCTTCTACAGCCTGTGTTCTTAACAGTTGCATCGTGAAATGCAAACAAAGTATGAAGCAACACCTCGCAAAATTGTTGTGAAGATAAAGT
This sequence comes from Ctenodactylus gundi, assembly GCA_004027205.1. Classification (NCBI taxonomy): domain Eukaryota; kingdom Metazoa; phylum Chordata; class Mammalia; order Rodentia; family Ctenodactylidae; genus Ctenodactylus; species Ctenodactylus gundi. The sequence continues at coordinate 668,216 of PVKB01000359.1, read as the reverse complement.
TAATTCATGAATACAAAAATATTCTGAAAGGTACCAGATATCTTTTAAACAAAAGATATAAAAATGTGAAATGTTACCAGGCCTGATGGTACTGGCCTTTAATGCTAGTGTATTTGGGCTTAGTTTTCAAATAGGCTACTTTATATGTATGTTGCAGTTCCCTTTAACAAAGAACATAATGAGAAACTGTCTAAAATTAAAAGAGGTTGTCATAAAAATAATAGAGTTATACCAAAATAAAACTTGGGATAACTTTAGATGTCTGATGTGAAATATCTGTGTACAGGTCACTTAATCTATCCACATGTTGCTAAAATTGGGTCTGAGAAGTTTTAAAATTGCATGTTGAATTTTTAACTTGAAGGATTCTGATTCAGTAAGTCTGGGAGGCTCGGTATCCGTCGATTTTATTTCACTTATTTATTTAGTTGTGCTGGGGATTGAGCCCTGGGCTTCCACATTAAGCTACTTGCTCAGCCCGCTTTTACTTTTGATTTTGAGATAAGGCCCTGCTAAGTCACTAAATTGTCAAAGCTGGGTTTGAATTTGTGATTCTCCTGCCTTATCCTACCAGGGTGCTGGGATTACAGGCCTGCACTATTGGGCCTGCTTCCTCTTAATTGTTTTAGAGCTTGTTTGTTTTTTTTTTTTTTATCTCACAGGTAATTCTATCATGTGCTTAATTAAGAATCATTTCTCAAGTAGATCAACATCATTGTTATAAAAACAAGAGACTAAAAAGAAACTGAAACTGCTCTTTCCTCTGGAGAGAGATTGTATAATAAAGGAAACTTGAGGGGTTTTTTGTTATTAAAGAAAATCAGTTCCAAATATTATTGATACAATTAAAAGGATTTACTTGAAGGGTAATGAAGATGTCATTTTGCTTAATTTAATCAAATTATCTATGACCTGGGTTTAGCATTTAAATTAAATAAAAACCGGATGAAACAGATGATTAAATGCAAGGGGTTGAACCTGGAAATTATCAGAGTATTAAGAGTTTAAGAATTCTAATAGTCTTATAGATAATCAACACATTCCCTAGTTATTAAATATGAATCCCCAGTTTTAGCAAAAAGAATATGAATAGTCTAAATGTGAAAAAGTAGAAAGGCTTTTTTTAAATTTAATATTTAGATGTGTTAAAATTATCAATGTTTCTTAAGGTAATGTTGTCACTGATGACAGCATTTTGAGAAAGATATAATTTCCTTAGTATTTGACAAAAATTTACTTTTATTCACTATTTCAGTCATTTAATTGAGTAGAAAGAACAGAAGAAAAGTGAATTGTCATTCAGGCAGGTGAACCAGAATATATTATCACAAGCCTTTTTGGTAATTATTCATTCCTTCACATCAAAAACTCACAAAGGAGGCAACTTCAGACTTAAGACTCATGCATGGTACAGTATGATCTCAGTATTTAATAAATTTCTACAGAAAAATTTAGTTTTAGGGGGCTGGAGGAATGGCACAGCAGTTAAAGAGCTTGCCTAGCAAGTGCATGCTGTGAGTTCAACTTCCCAGCAGTACTTAAATCTGGTTGTAGTGGCACACACCTGTAATTCTAGTACTCTGGAGGCTAAGTCAAGAAGATTGCCAAACACAAGGTTAGCCTGGGCTACAGAGAGAGATCCTATCTGGAAAATGGTCTTGTTAAATTGACCTATTTTAATAGATACATTTTAAAAATGAATTATTTTTCCTTTCTTCATTTAGTGTCTCTGAGCAGCTGCCTCTGTATCAACAACATAATTGTTTACATTAAAAACTTCATTTCTTCTCTAATGAATAGGTTTTTTTAATCCAAACAAAGTTATTAACAAGATGAAGTTCCAAGTCTTCTGAAAAGTTTTATTGGTTAGAAAGAGCAAGGAAAACTTGTGCTGAATAAGAAATTTCTGTATTCTATTTGTGAGCGGTAATAGAAAGTACTTGTCACAATCTCTGTGCTCCTGTCAAATTCATCAAGTTTCACTTTAATTGTAGAGCTTCTGAAAAGCAAAAACAAAGCCTAATATAAAGCTGTACCTGTGGAATATTTCTTCTGTTTTTCGTCAAAGTAACATTTTGCCATTAGATATGTTTTACTTTAACAATCAATCAGTTTATCTTGCTTTTCTTCATTTCTGTTTTTTAGACTTCAGCAATCACTCAGCGGATAAGTCCTTGCTCCACCCTGACTAGCAGCACTGCCTCTCCACCTGCCAGTAGCCCCTGCTCTACCCTCCCACCAGTCAGTGCTAATGCAGCGGCCAAGGATTGTAGCTATGGGGCTGTTACTAGCCCAACCTCCACCCTTGAAAGCAGAGATAGTGGCATCATTGGTGAGTTTGCTTGTATGTTAAATATTTTGTGTCTAATTTTTCTTTAAAACTCGTAACAAGGGTATACAACTTTGAAAATTTACTTTTGAGATAAATATATATAAAACTTGTTTGTGTCTTTTTTTTTTTTTTTTTTTTTGAAACAGTGTCTCATTGTATAGTCCAGGTTAGTCCTGAATTCAGGCTGGCCTCGACCTCATAGCAGTCCTCTTGCCTCAGCCTCCTGAGTGCTGGGATTACAGGCCTGCGCCACCACACCCGGCTTATGTGGTGCTGGGGAATTGATCTCACAGCATGCACTTGCTAAGCAAGTCCTCTCACCGCTGTACTGTCCCTCCAGCCCCTTGCTTGTTTCTTTTTAATAATGCTAGAGAAAGAGACAGGAAGAGAGATACTCCCTCCTGCCCGATTAGTCTCATTAGACTATTATCTGATAAGAAGTAGAAAAAAATCTGTATATTTCTTTCACAGATTTTCTCTCTACCATCTCTCTACCAATAGATGTGGTCCAGAAAAATATTCTTTCTTCACTGCTAATAGTAAGTTTTGTGAAAACAGATAGAGAAGTTAAAGAATGGCTAAAGAGCTATGACTTGAGCTGTTTGGGGATTTACTTTGCTCAAATTAGGTAATCATCCTGTAATAAGTTTTAGTAACCCCTTCAGAATTTGTTTTTCTTCTTCATAGTAAGACATCTTTTTTTTTTTTTTTTTTTTTTTTTTTTTTTTTTTTTTTTTTTTTTTTTTTTTTTTTTTTTTTCCTCTCCGTAAGGTAAAAATCTTGTTTCTTTGCTTACGTTTCAGGAACTTTAGACCACTACATTCTATGGAAAGATTGAGTATAAGGTACACTTAACCTAGGAGGCTAAGGCAAAGGGATCACAAATGCAAGCCTAGCCTGGGCAACTTAGTGACTTGGTGAGACTTTGTTTCAAAATCAAAACTAAATGTGGAACAAGGGATGTAGCTTCGTGTGAAGATTCTGGGCTGTAGGATACCAGATTCTGCACTGAGGAATAAGATATAGAAGCTGTAGTTATAAATATATTTTATACTTCAAAAAAGTTATCTGTTAAATGTTAAACAAATAATTTTATGTGTTCTTTTGGTTTGGTTTGGTTTTGCTTTGTTCTGTTCATGCCGTGTAGTCCAGGCTGGTCTTAGGCTCACTGTGTAGACCAGGCTGCACTCAAACTCATGGCAGTCTTTCTACTTCAGCCTCCCAAGTGCCGGGATTATAGGTATGTGCCACTACACCTGACTAATTTTTTTTATATGGTGCTAGGGAGTTAAACCCAGGGCCTTGTGCTTGGTAGACAAGCATTTTAACCACTGTGCTACACCTTGTCCCTCTAACAATCTTTTTCAAAAATAGAAGATCCTAAATCAGGCCTGAAGACACATATCTGTAATTCTAGCACTCTGGGAGGTTGAAGCGGGAAGATTCCAAATTTGAACTCAGCCTGGGAAATTAAGCAACTTAGTGAGACTGTTTTAAAATCAAAAAAAAATTTTTAAATGGGATAATCTTAGGAATAGTATCTACGTTATCTTTAACACAGTTATTAATAGTTGCAGAAAATACAAAAACCTGTGATAAAGGCAATGCTGATGTAAAATTATGTACTGAAGTAGCTCCAATAGCCTCTGAGTAATTACTTTATCAGAACCAGATACAGACTACTATAGGCTCGTTTGTGTTTAGTGAATGGATATTGTCATTAGTGTGTGTTGTTACGGTTCAAGGCCCACTATGAATACCATGTAAGATATTCCTAGCTCAGGAAATCTTTTGTCATATAAAAATTTTTGAGTTGTATTTTCTAGTGCTTTTTTACTTACCTAGAAAATGCAGAGGGACTGTAGTTACTCCTTGTGCCTGTTTTCAAACTGCTGTTCGTATTGTCAAACATGGAGATGAGAGTAAGGAAGAAACAGTGCTGTGACTTCTCTCTCAGCTTCTCCAGTTATCCACTTGTAATGATTCAGATATTGAACGTTGTTCTGTATTGTTAGTGTTTTATAATACCAAAAATGCATATTCTTTAGTAATGGGGTCACTCTTTTTGCACATAGGCTAGGTATGTTTTTAGTCATATATAAGAACAATAATTGTGTAAAACTATATATTTTTCCTCTAAGAAGATAAAATATATACCTACTAAAGGTTCACATTCTCCTTCAGTCTTAATGATAAGTGATTTTCTGGGTATTCCCTAACTGAAAGCTAGATAATGAAAAAAATAATTGTCTAGAGCCAACTTTCATGTAATAAAGAAAAAGTAAATAGTAAATTTTTAAATTTCTGCAATAAAAAGCTGTTTTCATTAAGTTATTTATGGCTGGACTTCTCTTTGGATCCCCAGACAGTGTAGTGATATACGAAACCCAATTAAGCATTTTAGAGATAGGGAATAAATGGGGGGAATGAACGTGTTCCATTTTCCAAGGCTGGAAAACATTACTCTTTAGTACTCTGTGTATGAATTTGTGAATTTACATGAAAATGGACAAATTGATTGCCTTTTCTTTCTTTCTTTCTTTGGGTGTCAGGTGTAGAGAGTTAGCAATACTTCTCAATATATACACAGTGGCTTAATGCAAAACCCTTCTCAATTTATTTTCTCTTTATCCTCTCTCTCATTCATTTGCAGATTTTGGTTTTATCCCCCCATTTTATTGATATGTATAAGTGCAAAATTTAAAGTTTACATTGGTTTTGGGCATTTTGTGCACATACATATCTAGTCAAGGTAACAAGACCTTTCCCGCTTCCCTTTCGATCCATGCCCTACAGCTTTTGTATTGTTTATATAAATCATTGAATATAAGGTAGCCTATGAGTGTTTATGTTGTTCTTTGGGGTATATTTGTGTTTTTAATTTACAAAGTAGCATGTTGCTGTAAACCTTGTTCCGTTTCTTTAAGATATGCATAGCACCTAATAAAGCCTAATTAATTGTTTTTACCTACACTAAGTATGATTCCTCACTTTTTACTTATGAACTTTCAGATTGCCTACAGCTCCTTTATTGTATTTGCAAACTTTGCTGGAGTTTATGCCTAGTTGTATACCGCATCACCCCATTGGGTCATGAGATGTCTGATTATTTAACTTGATAAAGTATTGCCAGATTGTTACCAGTGATTTGTAAAGCTTCTTTGTTTTCACATATTTTTCTTATCACTAGCTACTGTAATTTTAAAACTCAGAAGCCATGAACCACAAAATTTTTTAAGTATAAATTTGTATTACATATTTTTGACTACAAAATTTCACTTGACTGATATGGGGCTATTTATATTCTTTTCCACAACATGAATATTTATACATTACAGAAATATTAAAATACCAAATTACAAAATGTTACTCTTGATCCATAGCGTAGTATATGCAACTTTTTGCCTTTCTAAAATTAGAAAATTTTTGTATTTTAAAACACATTTGGTCCATGAACTTGTGTTATCTGTTTTTGTATTTTTACTTGTAGGAAATATGGTGGTTATAAAATGTGTCTCACTTTACTTTCCATTTCCTTTGTTAATATAGAGATTTCAGCAGCTTTTCACATACTTACTGCCTATTATATACTTGTTATAGGAAGTCATTTAAATAGAAATGGCTGAAACTTTGGGAAAAGAAGATTCTGAAGAGAAGTATAAAGAGAAAAAAAAAACTAAACATAAAATCTTATAATGTGAAAAGATCAGGAAATTAAAAGTGGAAGGAAAATGAGCTCCTGTAACAGAGAGTAAAACTTGGACTAGTCTGATACATAGAGAACAGTGTAGTGTCACCAAAGGCAAGGAAGGATAAAAGTTTTGAGAAAGAGAGAAAGGGGGTGGGTCTCATCAAAAATGACACACTGAAGAAGTCAAAAATGAGGATAATTAGAAAATAAGGAATTTTTCACACTTTCTTTTACAGATTATCAAATCTAACTTTATTTTTAGATGCTATGGAAGATATTAATATGGCTACTGAGTGTATCTCTTATTTTATATATGTATGTATGTATGTAGCATATAAACGCATATTTATAAATCAAAGTTGTAGAATACAAATCAACACAAAAAATGGATTATACTTTTACAAAAAATCCAAAACAAAAATTAAGGAAACAGTCCCATTATAATAGAATCAAAAAGTATGAAATGCTTAAAAATAAATTTAACCATGGAAGTAAACTTGCATACTGAATACTACAGAGTATTGCTGAAGGATTTTTAAATGGCTTACATAAATGGAGAGAGTAGAGTATCCGTGTATTATAAGATTTAATATTCTTAAGACCATATTTACTTAATCTCCAGATTGACAGCAATCACAGCAATGTTCTTTCCAAAAAAAAGAAATACAGGGGCTCAGCAGTTATAACACTTGCCTAGCAAGCTCAGGACCCTGAGTTCAGTTCCCCAGCACCACATAAGCCAGGTGTGGTGGCACATGCCTGTAATCCCAGCACTTGGGAGGCTGAGGCAGGAAGATTTCTGTGAGTTTGAGACTGGCCTGGGCTCTGTAGTGAGTTCAGCACCAGACTAGACTGCAGAGTGAGTCTCTTTCTGAGAAAAAAAGAAATGTGTATAAAATTTATATTAATTTCAAAGGACCCCAGATATTCAAAATAGTCTTTAAAAAGAATAAAATGTAAGGACTCATGTTCCTTGATTTCAACACCAATTGGAGAGTTGTAGTAACCAAAGCATTGTGCTATTGGTGTTAGTGTGGACAGATAGACTAATGCAATTATAATCAATAAGATATAAACTCTTACCAAAAAATGGTCAAAAGATTTTTAACGGGGGTACTAACCATTTAAAGAGAAAAGGACAGTCTTTTCATCAACTAGTAATGGGAAAATTGTATGTTTACATGCAAAATAATGAGATGGACACTTAATCGTACATTATATACAAAAATTTCACTCAAAATATGTCAAAAAAAGTAAATGAAATAGTTAAAACTATAAAATTCTTAAGAGCAAGAGAACATCTTTGGGCTCAATGTGGCAATTATTTTTAGAGATGAGCCAGAAGCAAAAAGAACAAAAGAAGAATATAAAAATTGGACTTTATCAAAATTTAAAACTTCTGTGTATCAAAGGTACTATAAAGAGAATAAACAGTTCATTCAGAAATACTGGAACTCACATGTCTAATAAAGGGTTAATATTCAAAGGATATAAAGAACTACTACAAATCTACAGTAGCTAATTCAACAATGGGCAAAAAACTTAGACATTTGTCCAAAGAAACAAATCAATAAACACATGATAAAGATATTCAGTGTTACTAGTGATTAGAGAAACGCAAGCTGCCGTGAAATGCTTTCTTACATCCACTAGGATGCTTATCATAAAAAAGAAAATATAAAAGTTAAAAGGGTTGGAAAGAATATAAAAATGGTACAGCCACTGTGGAACTGTGGCAGTTTCTCATGAAGTTAAGCGCAGAACTACCTTGTAGTCCATTAATTTTTCTTCTGTGTGTATAGCCAAATGAATTAAAAAGCAAAGTTGGGGGCTAGAAGAATAATATACAGTGGTTAGAGCACTTGCCTGACAAGTGTAATGACTTTAATTCAGTTTCCCGGCACCACATAAACTGGATGTGGTGGGACACACTTCTAATCCCAGCACTTGGGAGGCCGAGACTGGGATTGCCATGAGTATGAGATTATCCCATTTTACAAAATGAGTTCGAGACTAGCCTGGACTATAGAGACTCTGTCTCATAAAAGGAGGCGGGGTGGAAGCAGAGACTTACATAGGTATTTGTACGTTGATCCTCATAATAGCATTATTCACAATAGACAGAATGTATAAACAATGTAAATGTACATAGATTAATAGATAGGCAAAATGTGGTATATTCATACACTGGCTGGTATTCATCTTAAGAAGTAATGGAATTTATCTACATGGGTACAATATGGGTAGACTGTGAAAACATTACACTTAGTAAGATAAGCCAGACACAAAGACAAGTATATGTTACCACTCAGTGAAGTACTATGAATAGAGAAATCATAAGAACAGAAAGTAGATTAAAGATTACTGGAGACTTCAGGAAGATGTGCATGTGGGAAGTTATTGTTTAGTGGGTATGGAGTTTCAATGATGAATAAAAATAGTGAAGCAGAAGGTGAAACATCGAATGGTCTCTCTGATATGAGAGTCCCAGAGCACAACTCCTATGGAACTTAAAATGAAAAACAAAGTGAAACAGGGGGGTCAGGTAGGGGAGGAGAGAGGGATGGGAAGGTAGGGGGAGGGACAAAAGGAGAGTGGGAAAGCCCTTGTCACGTTGACAAGATACATATGTGCATAAAAGGCTCAACTCCATTGTAAACCTTAAATTTTGCATGTATACATATCGATAAAATGGGAGAAAAAATAAAAATACTAGAGATGGATAATATTGATGATTACACAGCCATGTGAGTTTGCATTTAAAAATGACTAAAATAATGTGTATATATTACCACAATAAATTCCTAAAAGAATACTAATTTAATAGGTATATAAGATAGACTAATTATATAATGAGCCCCTGACTATTCCTTTTACTTTATTACAAGAATGATCTTATCTACTGTGCAGTCCTCTGTGTACCTTGCCTTCTCTTTACCCTTACTCTACCTTCAGAGGAAGTTTTAATTTTATTATTTTAATATTTGTGATTTTTATCACTTTTATATTTCTAAATAACATTTAAATTCCATGTTTTTATTTTATATAACTAGAGTTCTACTGAAAGCATATTTATGCAGATTTTCTTTTATGCTTTTGTTATGTGCTAGAGATGTGTTTATATTGTTGTATTTAACTCTTATCCGTTTTTTCTTTTTTAACTATTCTGTTGTGAGCATGTAGTATAATTATTTAAACATTCTGTTAAAAATGTAGCTTGTCAGATTTTTGCCATTACATACAATGATGGAAAATGTGTCCTAAGTCACATGAATAAGCTGAAATGTTTACCTGAAAGTCAAATTGTCAGGTTAATGAAAATGTGTATCTTTCAAGTTGGCAAAATAATTTAACATTTCATGAAACGTTATCAGCCTAAATTGCTTTCAGCAGTTGTTTCATTTGTTGTAGGCTTTTGCAATGACTGGCATTGTGATAGTTCACTTTCCCAATCTGCATGATAGGAACATTATCTAGTTGCAACTTTAATTTGCATTTCTTGATAGCTAGTGATGGTGAATCATCATTTCACATTTCTTAGCCATTCTAGACTAGGTTTCCTCTTCTGTGAAATGTCTGTTTTCATTTTTGGTTCTTTTTTTATTGTAATGTGTCTTTTCTCATAGATTTGAAAGAAATTTTTGCATATTAATGTGAAGCACTAATTTTAATGTAGTCAGAGTTCTTATTTTTATCTTCGTCCTTTCAACTTCGCAAAATACTGCTTTCTTGGTTTAAGTGCTTAAGTTTCTTAGGCTTCATATAAGAGTAGAAATTGATATTTTTCCATACAGTTAACTGGATGTCCCATCATCATGACAGGAGGTTCATGAACTTGAATAGTTTTTGTTTTTTTTAAAGCATTGAAATGAGAACACGTTCCTGTTTTGAGTACAGGTAACAAACCAAAATACTAGCAGTACTCTGAGTTTTGTCACCAAAAAAAATAAATTCAGATACTTTCATGTTAGTGTGGATATCCTAAAATACCACTGACACTTACCTCCACCTTGAATTATAGTATTTATTAGACTTTTATTAGATCTTGTAGCTTAGTGTTAAGGAAACTCACAAATTACGATGGCACTTTTTTGATTACTATATTTAAGCATAACTGTTTTCCTTCATAGTCTTTTTGATTTATTTTGTGTATTTTAGGATTTTATTCCAGAAGTTTTTTTAGCATCACCAGACTGCAATAAGAATTCTGTGGCTAAACCAAAGGGCTTGACAATCCTGAGCAACAGGAGCAAAGCAGGAAATTTTCACAATCCCAGACTTCAAATTATATTACAGAGCAATAGTGATTTTAACTATGTAGTTCTGATTTTTTTAATTGACAAAAAACAGAAAGGATCAATGAAACAGAATTGAGAATCTAGAAACAGCCCCAGGCGTCTTCAGCTTTTTGATCTTTGTCAAAGGGGCCAAAACCGTGCAGTAAAGAAAAGACAGTCTCTTAAATGTTGCCGGGAACACTACAGAAGAATGAAACTAGCCCCGTATCTTTCTCCCTGTACTAAAATCAATCAAAATGATTGAGATACCAAGATATTAAAACAAAAATACTAATAATAAATAAAATAGGTAAATTCTAGAAGACAAAGGCACAGGAAAGGACTTCATGAACAGAACTCCATTCGCACATTTTGTTCTTCCTATTTTCCTTTGAAATATTTTCTGAGTTTCAGAAACTGATTTCCTTTCTTTTTTGATTTATTTCCACCACCGATTGTAGCCTCAGTTTCTTGTCCTCCAAAACTAGCCAAAATGTAGGCCCACAATTAGCAGAGATTGTTCATTAGCATTTCTCAAGGCTTATATGACTAATCTCTAAAAAGGAAATAGAGAGGAGAGAATGTGGAAATTTAGCTTCTAAAATCCGTAAGTTTCCAAAAGTAAATGGTATTTCTAATTTTCCATTATCTAGTGAGGTCTTAAAACCTATCATTTCTGTTTTAATTCTGAGAGTTGAATTTATAAATTTTTTCTGTTCTCATTTCACTTTTTTCTCTTCCATATGTTTCTTCTGTAGCCTTTAACTTTCGGTAACAAAATCAGACTTTTCTTAAAGAAAAAACAAAGTTTCCTTTGCTCTTCGTCATCTTCCCCATTACTTCAAAACCCAGAACTCCATTTAAATTTGCAGAGAGAAAATTTTACTTTTTTATTTTGTAAATACATAAATTCCAAATTCTGTAACACATTAGAGACATGAGGTTTGGGGAGTCAGTGAGAATCTAGGCCTACCCTCTTTTCAGAGATTCATTCATTTCCTAGCTGACCATTGCCCCTCTTCCTACCCTGCCATTCATGTTGGGCCCTTGTATGCCATTATTTTTGTCCATTTTATAAGAGGGGCACCTGTCTATAGTCCATCTTACTTTTAAAACCTCACTTTTAAAAAGGATTATGGATATAACCTACCCATAAGTTACATCTTTTTTGGCAATAGATAACATTCAAATAGAAGAAAAAAATGAAATAAGTATAACTTCCCAAGAATGACATATTTCCTTCTTCTATAATTATTGACAAAAATTATATCTAGATTTTTTAATGTTTTAGTCAATTTATTTCCAGAATTCATTAATATGTTTTTATTCACGTATGATTATTGGAAAAATAGATAAGGTTCTCAAAGACTTTTAATTAATTTTTTAGTGTCTACTCAGAAATGATGTTACAGAGATGAGTTATAAAGTGATGTTACAGAGATGAATATTGCTTCCTTATTTGGGCAGAGTATTTTTCCTGTATTAGTTTCTACTTAGATGCTATTTATTTTATTCTGATTCTTTATTATATGTAAAGGACCAGAAAATAAATGAGAGAAATGGTAGATCTAAAGAACACATTGATCTTTGGGGAACTACTGGGGCTCTCCAGGAATCCATGTAAATTGTCTTAAAATTCTTTGATAAGATTCTAAATTTTTTGGCATTAGTAGGCTCTAGCTCTACGTCTTACAGCATGTATGAATTTGCTTAGTTTGTTTAAATAGAATTGTTGAAATAAAATATATGGGAAAGACAATTATGCTCTGGTATCTTTTACCAGATGTGAAATTGAAATTGGTTCTTAAAAATATTAATACTATCTTGTAGTCATAAATTACAGTAGCCATAAATGAATTAATCTTTACATTTTTAATTTAATTTTACTCTTTATTTTTTTCAGCTACGTTGACAAGCTATTCTGAAAACATGGAACGCACAAAATATGTTGGAGAAAGTAGTAAAGAATTAGGATCTGGAGGAAACCTAAAACCTTGGCAGTCTCAGAAATCCAGCATGGACTCCTGTCTGTATCGTGTAGATGAAAACATGACTGCTTCTACCTACAGTCTGAATAAGATCCCAGAGAGGAATTTAGAAACAGTTTTATCCCAGTCAGTGCAGTCTATTCCTTTGTATCTTATGCCACGGCCAAATTCAGTAGCAGGTAAGTTTGTTTCTTCTAAATAACCATTTTACTAGAGTTTTAAAAAGAAAATAAATTCCTACTCTAACAATATTTATATTTTCTGTTTATCTTTCTTAAACCATCTTTTGTGTTTCAGTAATGTATATGTATATTCTTCAACGATTACTTGAATCTCATACAAAAACACACTCAAAATCAGAAAACCTATCATGTATATCATCAAACTTATAAAAGTCTTTTTTGCTATATCAAAAGTTTAGATGTATAGTTTGAGGTTTTAGTTAGAAAAAAAAAAGCTTTAGTTTTAGCAAGTCATGGTGGCACAGCCTGTAGTCCCACTCTGAGAACCTGAGGCAGGAGGATCACAAGTTCGAATCCATCCAGGGCAGTTTACCAAGTTGAGGAGAAACCATCTCAAAATAAAAACTGAAAAGGGCTGGAGCTGTAGCTCCTTGGAAATACCCAGGGTTCAATCTCCAATACTAAATATAAAAGAGAAGAAATAGTTTTAAAAATTATTAAATTGAAGCATACTTTATTTAGTGCGGCATGTATTTATTATCAGACATCATCATTCATAATTTGAAGGACTGCCAGGCTCACAAAAATTTGGCTTCCTCATTTTCTGAGTTTAGTACTTGCCCAGTGCACTGGCCAACTTACCTTAGAAGAATTATGAGGTGCATACTTTTCTAGAGTAAACCAAACCAGGCACACTGACACAAGGCTGTAATCCCAGCACTTTGGGAGGCAGAGGCTAGAGGATCATTACTTTGAGCCCAGCCTACAACCTAGTAACTTAGGCTTAAACTTTAAAAAGTGGAAGAAAAAGGGAAGAGAGACTAAGTCTGCTGCTCAGTGATAAGGCCCTTGGTTCAAACCATGGAACCCAACATTTTTAAAAAATAACTCAAACGCTAACAAACTCTGTTATAATGGAATAATACAGAATGTGAAGTGACTGAAGTGTGAAGTTATTCTTTAGCACCTACTTGAAAGTGGTATCAAGGGATATTTTTAATATAGCTAACTTACCATTTAATAATTCAAACAAGAAATTTTTGTAGAAATAGACATTCTTAAAATGGATCATCTGGCATTTGTCCAGACTACAAAATAAAAGTTGTGTTAGTCTTTCTTACTTTCCCAGTGAGTGCCTGGATAGTATTATCTCATTGATGCAGGATAATGCAACATTTGTTGTAATCAATAGCTTTTATTACCCACATTAATTTGTTTTACAGATGATAATGGTTCCTGTCATTCCCAGCACCCTTTTCCTTCCAATTCTAAATCACTATTTTTGTACTTGCCTCAGGGAGACCACCATTATCTGTTATCAGTTGTACTTACTTTAGTTGAATTCATCTGAAGGAACAAAACTGCAGAGGACTTTTATATTTTTTATGATTATGCATTTTGTATAATAAGAACAAAGTCACTTTAATATGTCCTTCTAAACATGTTGATTCCTAGCTACCACGTCATATTAGAATCCTAGAATGCTTTAACTTACAAAAAGTGCCAAGCAAATTGTGTCTCTCCGGAAGGGAACCTTCCTTACATACATATATCAGGACATTGAGCTACTCACCTTAAACGGATATGCCAGTTTACTTCCTTACTAAACTAAAATGGTCTTTAAAAAATCATTGCTCAGTTATTTGTGAAAGGTATTTATAACTTAGTAGGAGACAGATACGAGCTTTATTTTACTAACTTGAGCTATGTAGTGAGTCTCAATGAACTATGCTAATTCAGGGCTGTGCATCTCTATTACTACTTACTATTAACCTTCTGTTAATATTCTGCACTGTCACTTCTTCCTTATTGCTTTCTATTCTGTGTGTATCTCTTAGAACCCTTTTTTCATGTATTAATCAAGGACTTCTCATTTGGTTAAAACCTACTCCAGTTCTTCCTCAGTTTCTCATACCCCATAACTGTTTTGACCCCATTATAGCCAATTATTTCCTGACTCTTATAATACCTAATGCCTTAAAGCCTGTATGAAGAGAGGATGGAACAACTGAGCTTTAGTGAATTTTAGTATTTTGCTGTTAGTCTCAAAAATCCATTGGAACTACTTTTAACTAGCCATCAGTCAGTTACAATCCATGCAGCACCTAACAAATCATCCACGTATTCCTGCCCCCTTTCATGGCTGAACTAAACACTCCTCCTTCATGAAGCTTTCCCCAGTGGCAATGTATATTTTTCAGAAATTGATCAGAAACCTTTTATTCAAATTGAAATGTAATTGTGTTGCAAAGAAAAATGGAGATATTAAAAAGTTTTATTTTTCTAAAAGAATTGGTAGCACCTATAGGCCAAATTTGACTCACCCTCTTGTGTATATAGCTTTATTTCAGCACAGCCACACTTTTTTGCTTTGGTCCTACAGTGGTGGATTCTGTACTCACAACAAAGACTATCTGGCCCACAGAGCCTACTTTATTTACTGTCCTGGTTTCTACAGAAAAAGGGTAATCCCAGCCTCCATTCTGAAGTCTTTCCTTTCAAATTATATTTCAGTAGTTAGATCAATGATATAGCTATAAATAATACAAAGTATACTTTGCCACCACAATAATAAAATATACAAAGAAGAGTCTAGAGGATGGGTAAAGTTACTGTGGCTGGGAGAATAAGGGGATGATGATGGGGAAAGCTTCATGAAGGAGGAGTGTTTGGTTCAGCCATGTTTGGCCCAACTTGTCCCTCAGCTGTACTTTCGAAATGTGTTAGCTCATAGGCATCAGAAGAAAAGTCATTTTAATTTTTTATGGAAAAGTTTCAAAATATATTTCTTATGACTTCATGAATTGTGTGGTGAATCAAAATTTTGCAAGGAATTCCATGAAAGATAAACTGCAGCTTAAATGTATTGATGTTAAGTAACAAGGACTCTTAGAAGGGTTTGGAAGGGGCCTCTGGTTTGTTTTACTTTTCAGCTTTTGCTCTTACATTTTGTTTTGTTCTTAAGTTTTTATGATGTGAATTTGGCTAGACTGTCATTATCAGTATGGTACACAGACAACGCCCAATAATGTGTTACCCGCATGATTTGAACCCTCATTTACAGAACTTGGGAATTCTCATTATAGCAGTGGAGAGCTCTCTTAATGTATTGTTTCTATCTTCTTTTATGCTGTTTTTCTTTTACTAAATACATTTTAAAATATTTTCCATGATTGTGCAGAAATATATGTAAATAATACACTGTTTTCACTCTGTGAAAATGTTAACCGTAGGATTTACAAGATTGTGCCCAAGACCCATATACTAATTAGATTTGCTTATTCCCTCACTCTCTAAAACTTTCTAACACGATTGCTTTCTGCAAAATGGCATATGATAGCAGTCAGAAGTATCAGTAATTTATCAGTTACTCCGTAATACGTACTAGAGAATGAGGAAATTATACAGCTCTATTGCAGTGGATAGAATCCATGTTTCTTGTGATTTAATTATCAGGTAAAAATAGCAGTTGAAATATGTTTTACAAATTTTAAAAACCTTTACACAGCAAAAATCATTTTTTCACACAAAAAAACACATTCTTGGATTGTAAGATTTTTCCCCCTATTTTATTGATATGTATAAGTGCAAAATTTAAGGTTTACAATGAAGTTGAGCATTTTGTGCACATAGATATCTTGTCAAGGTGACAAGAACTTTATTTTAGTTTATTTGTAACTTCATCTTACTGATTGATACTTCTGTAAATGGTCGAATTTTTTTCATTTTTATGATTTCATTTTTATTGAAATTCTGACTTATTTGAAAGTTGAAATTTGAATAATGTTGAACATGAAGGCAGCAATGACTTAAAAGCATGCAAAGCAAAAAGTATATAATAATCAAAAAATTGAGATAAATCTCTGGCTTCAATGAGGGATACATGATTCAGGAATTTAAAATTATTATATATGCAATTTTAACTATCTTCTTGCCTAACTATATATATATATATATATATATATATATATATACACACACGCACACACACACACACACACACACACATATAACAATATAATATATAATTGCCTGGTTATATATGTAAAACTCTATAACTGTATATATATATGTACACACATATATGTACATATATTGTTGATGCTGAATTCCAAATTCTCTAACATTAAGGTGGCCCCATTTTCATTCAGAAGCTTCCTATCTGTCTTCCTTTATGCTGCATAGTGTTCCATTGTGTGTAGGTACCACATCTTCCTTCACTATTCCTCTATGGATGGGCAGGTGGGTTGTTTTCAGGATTTGGCTCTTATGAGTTGTACGGAAGGAGCACCCACTAGAAGCCACCAGAACCAGCTGGAAACAATATTCGGCAGTTGGCCCAATTTTTTTAAATTGAGATCAGCTTTTAAAGACATCTAGTTATAAATTTTTCAGGCTTTTAAACTGAAACCTTTTAAGATGTGTTTTTTCTTTTTTTGTTAACGGCCATTTAGCTACTTTGCTGCTTATGGAGATCAGTACAATTGTGGCAAGAATTGTACTTTAGTGAGTTTCTCTATATGTACTCTAACAGTGCATTTCCACAGGATTGTGGTTCTTCCAGCATCTAGCTTTTATGGCCAAAGATATGTAAAACACTTTTTGTGTACTTATTGGTCTTTTGTACTTCTCTTGAGAAGTGCCTTTTTATTTCAGTTGTCCATTTTTAATGGGATCATTTATTTTGGGGAATTTTTTCAGTTCTTTTTATATTCTAGTTGTTAATCCTGTGTCTGAGCAAATAATAGCAAATACTAAGATATAAATGCTAGGGGAAATTTTATGAGAAATATTCTAATTGGGATACATTGCTGTCATTTATAACAGCTGCAAAGTGACGGAGACTGTATTAACTGTGTTTCTACAATACTGTGGAAACAAAAAAGTGAATGCTCATAAGTTCAAAGGGAGAGAGAAGGGTGATATGACAGTAAAGTACAAGCAAAAATTTACTAAGAGGACGAAAAGAAAAGGGAAGGAGAAACCAAGAAGTTAAAAACATAACACATAATACTCTGCATAAGTAGAGCCTGAAGTGGGTAGAAGGAATGACAAGATAACATTGAAAATAATGCAGAAAACCTTAAACATACATGCATAGCAAGAACTATATACATATTGGTAGTGGGTAACACTTAAAAGAGTTTTAAGAAGAGCTATATTATCAAATTTGCAGTTTAGAAGGTGACCATATATGTCCATGTATATAGAATATGGAATGAGGAAAGTATGGAGTTAGATTAGTTAGTGGAAACCTTAAGTTGTTTTGCAAAATTACAGGTAATGAATTGCCTGATTGAAGGCTGTATGTCAATATAAAGAAAGTGAGTTGAGGGATTTTCCTTTATTCTGCCCTCAAAAATGACACTGATTAGTATTTTAATATAGGCAGGTTGAAATAACAAGACAACAAAATGAACCTTAGTCACTTTTTTGCATTTTTATTCGAATATGTATGTATGCAGACTCATTCACATGTTAATTACATACAACTTGGGGACTTTGTGCCCATGTTTCACTTTTTAACCACTTTTTTCATTCTCCCTTACACTTTTGCCACCTTTTCCTCTCTCCCACTCTCCATGTCTCTTCCTTTTTCCAAGCCATCCTTCTCTGCTCTTCTACCCTCTTTCTTACATTAAGATCTTTTTACTAATATTTTTATGGCAGTCTCATATAAGAGATCATACAATACTTAATCTTCAGTGTTTTAATCCATACTGACTCCTGGTGACCCCATTTTCTTGCAAATGCTTCATACCTGTTTTTCTTCATGGCTGCATAGTTTTCCATTGTGTATATATATACCATATATACCACGTTTTCTTTGCCATTCCTCTAATGTTGAGCATGTAGGTTGTTCCCAGAATTTAGCTGTTGTGAGTGGTGCTACTACAGATATGGATAAATGTGTGTCTGTATGACATGATGACTTTTGCTCTTTAGGGGAGATGCCCAGGAGAGCTGCAGTTAGCTAAAATGGGATTTCTGCATTTAACTTTCTAAGAAATCTCCAAACTGCTTTTCATTGTAGTCATACAATCCTGCCAATGGTGTAGAAGTGTTTCTTTTTCCCTGCAACCTTGCTAGCATTTATGTTTTTGAGTTCCTTATGAAAGCCATTCTCATTAGGGTGACATGGAATATGAGAAATAAGATTTGCATTTCTCTGTTGGCCAAAAATATGTAGAACACTTTTTGTGTACTTACTGACTTTTTGTGCTTCTTATCTTGAGAAGTGCCTTCTCATTTCAGTTGTCGTCCATTTCAGTTGTCCATTTTTAATGGGATTATTTATTTGGGGAAATTTTTCATTTCTTTATATATTCTAGTTATAGATGCTGTGTCTGAGGCATAGCTGGCAAAAATTTTCTCCCACTTTGTGGTCTGTCTCTTCACCCTATTGACTGTTTTCTTTGCTGTGCAAAAGCTTTGTAGTTTGATGCTGGTCCGTGTGTTTATTCTTTCTGCTATTGCTTGTGCAGTTTGCATTCTGTACATGAAATCCTTTCCTGCCCCTGAGTCTTGTGTTTTACCTATTTTGTCTTGCAGCAGATTCAGTGTTTCTATTTTGATGTTCTGCTCTTTGATCCATTTTGATTTGATGTTAGTATGCGACCTAATCTCCTTGAACAGTGATCCATGTTTAGATATCTACATTAAAGATTCATATGCCTATATTATGTAATATATAAATCAGATAAAATTCAAACAAAAAATGTGAAAAGGAAAATCCACTTTCTTCTAACTCTTCAAAGGCTAATATTCCTTATGATTCTTTAAAAACGTATGTGTGTGTGTGTGTGTTACATGTGCTTATATTACGTGAAAAGTATAGTATATAGGATATGTGGTGATGCATATAATTAGTTGATTACAATGTATGTAAAGTACTCATGAAGTCCAAAAATCATCTGAATTTAAATAAGTGAATGCATATGTTTTTACAAAGACATATAAAAATGAACATAGCATTTTATTTGTAATAGTCAGAAACTCTGAACATCTCAAATAGTACATCTGTACATAAATACTATTAGCTATAGTAGAAATGAATGCTTGATATCATAATAAATGAGTCTTAAAATAATTATGCTGAGTTAAGCCAGATTTTAAAAATACATGTTACATGATTACATTTCTAGAAAATTCCAGAAATGCAAACTGATCTATAGTAAAAGTGCCTTTATTTAAGTATGGCAGCCACCTTCATGTATAAGCATCACTTGTGTCTCTTTGTGTTGGTCTATGGGCATTGGTAACAGGGAAAGGGCACAATTGTTAATCATTTGGCCATTGTTGTTGCTCTGAGTGATAAACTATCTTTTCATCTCTGACCCAGAAATCTTCCAGCATCTAGGCTTGTTGGTTTACAAGTGTGAAATACCACACTCTCACCATTCTTGACAGTGAAACGCCATTATTTTTGTACCCACAAAATTAAAAGGAATGACATTGCCAACTACTGACAAGAAGGTGATAGCACTGAAATTGTCATTCATTAATGTTAGAAGTACATTAATTATTTGGTACTACTCCTTTGTAGACCTATTTGGCAAGATTCATTAAAGATGTATAAAGCTGTATACATATTACCTAAAACCTACCAATTCTACTCAGGTAGAATGCCCATGAAAAAATAAATGCTCATGTTCACTAGAAGACAAGTACAAGAATATTTACATCGGTTTCATTCATAATACCTAAAAACTAAAAGCCATTCAGATGTCCATCAGCAGTAGAATTGATAACTTCTGTGCAGCAGAAAAAGAATGTACTTCTGTAACAGCTGACATTGTGGGTACATTTCACAGATGTGGTGATGAACATAAGTCAGATTTAAAAGAGTATGTTGAATAGAGGATATATACTTCAGTAAAAGTTTAGAAAAAGAGAACTATCACCCTTCTGTAGTGATAGAATCAAAGTAGCTGTTACTCTTTGGTGGGACTATAGGTGCAGAGTGCTTTCTGCATCTTATTCTGAAGGATGTCACATGGATGTGTACATATATAAAAAGCAACTTAACACATACTTGAGGTATGTAAATCATATTATGATTTTTAAAACAGGGTTGGAGGAATGGCACAGCAGATTAAAATGCTTGCCCAGCAAGTGCAAGGCCCTGAGTTTAATTCTCCAGCACCACATAAACCAGGTCGTGGTGGCACATCCCTGTAATCCCAGTAGTTGGGAGGCTGAGAGAGGAGGATTGCAGTGAGACCAAGGCCAGCCCGGGCTCCATAGTGAGTTCAGGACCAGCCTGGGCTATAGAGCGAGACCCTGTCTCAAAAAAAGGATGAAATATATTAATATATTTGGGTCTCTTGTGTTTGCAAAAGGATTTTTTTTTGTCTTATGATCAGAAATATGTTCCATGAAACTTAACTAGATCTTTGTCTGAAAAGTCTATTTTTAGTGTTGCTAAAAGTAACCAAATAACTTTAACAAGTTGGTAGTTTACTGAAAGTATCCAATTTTATTGAGAGAATAAACCTGAATAATTAAGTGATTTAGGATAAATTTTGGTCATATGTAACATTAAGGCTTGGAGGTTTTTTGGAGTAGCTCAGTTTTCTGAATTTAAATTTAGATGTTTATACATTTTTAAATTAAAATTCTAAAATATGAAAACATTTGAACTGTGGTTTTTTGTTCTTCTCAAAATGTGAATTGCTGTTGTATACTTGATTTCAAGCCTGTGGTGAAAAGAAGTAGACCATCGTGGACTTGTGGTTACATGGCAAATATTATCAGAGTAGGCTCTCTTGGTCATCCTTGATGTCTTCAAAGGAGATTGGCAATGAATTGGAGGGATGTGGTAAGCAGGAAATGTTTGTTCGCAACAGCTGTCCTCAGTGCTTTGTGTAAGAATGGGACCTATCAGGGAAACATACAAACAACAGAAGTCAGTTAAAATACAAACTCTCAGCGACTACTCGTTAATGCTCAGAGCTGCACATCTTCCTCAGAAAAGGATCCTAAAAATCAGGTAAATACAGAATGAGAATATAGGGGAATTTAAATTAATTCAATCAGAAACTGTAATGAAAATTTTATAGAAAATGAAAATTTGAGTCTTGAGCAATCAAAATGTTTGCCTTGTATATCCAGGATGACTTCTTGGCCAGGCAGTAACAAACAAAAGCGTCATTCCAGACCCCCTGTTCTGGTCAGCTAGAATAGGTTGTGCTACTGTCGTCACTTTGCACTAGTGGAGCTAATATAAAAGATACAATTCAAACTGGCTTCCAAACACAGTCTAGAGTTATTGCTGAAATTTTTTATGCCAGATAGTCTCTGCTGATTTTTTCTGTCCACTTGTAATGCATTTATAAATTAAGTTTTAGAAAAAATGTCAATTAAATGCTGTATGAGTGAGTGGTCTGTAGCTGTTGAAGTTTGATAAAATTTCAAAAATATATTTCTCCTTTTATTCTTTTCTTCTTATAAAAATAAGGCTTTTTCATGACTGACTTTGTGAATTTCTTTTTTAAAGGTTTTTTTCTATTATATAAAAAATATTATTACAGATTTGTTTTTCTGCTTCCTCAATTCACATGAACTCACCATTATCTCTAATGCTTGTATCTGGTAGATGTTCATTAAATACAATATTAATAATATAACCTTACAGAATTTACTCAAAAATATTTGCCAGCACAATTTCACTGTAAAAGTGGTACTATGACATGAAACATATCTGTGTAGAGCTGTCATTGGTCTTTGTATAAGATGGTGATATTCAAGGCATTATTACTATAACCACCTCCTTCAAAATTACCTTGTAAGATTAAAGTTAATTCCTCTTCATTGAGTGTTTACATACAGATGAAACACGAAGTGTATGTATAATACGATATTAAGAGACAGGTATTTATTGAGCATCTATAGTATGCCAGGCATTCATGAAAGTGCTTTAGTATCATCAGTTGTCAAAACAGATTCTCAACATTGGGTACCTTGTATTCTAGTTGAATAAATGAAACAAATAATATATGAAGTGTGGTAGTGATATGTGCTGTGGAAAAGGTGAAAGGATCAGCAGTGTATGGAGAAAGATATTATGAATATAATTAGACCAAGCATATTATCTCAGTGATGTCTGATAGGCATTAAGAAAACAAAGCAATGAGGAGGACGAAGATAGAGCCAGACAGATTACCAAATCCAAGTAGGTTTAGTCTGGAATTTATTTCTACACTGACCATTATGTGCAGGATACTCTGATTCAATTTGAAGGCATAGGGTGCTGAAAGACGGGTATCAGATGTTGCTTTTCGCCCTCCAAATCCTGTTACAGTCAGTGAGGGAAGGCAGGTGTAAACAAAGCTGAATAACCAAAGTTCTGACTGGCAATATATGTATGTGATTGCTGAAAGGGAAAAGCAATTAATTTGACTGAGCCATCAATCAGGGAAGCAAGGAAAGTGTTGTCTTAGCAAAGTTTTGACAGCTAAGACTCAAACAATCTGGCAAACCTTTTTTCAGAAAGTAAATTGGAAATGGAAGAAGACTCAAGTGACTGTGAGGAAGTGTTAGGAGGAAGATTTTTAGTCTGGTTTGTCTACTTGTGCTTTTATTTCCTATTTCAATATCATGTTAAGTGCAATGTTTTTCCTAGTAATATAGTGTCAGGGCTTACATGTAAGTTTTTAATCCATTTTGAGTTGTTTTTTGTGTATGGTGAAATAAGGATCTAGTGTCGTTCTTCTGCACATGGATATTGGTTTTGCTCAGAATTATTTATTGAAAATACTGTCTTTCTATGTCTCCTTAGTGCTTTTGTTGAAAATCAATTGGCTCTAGATTGTGTGGGTTTACTTCTAAGTTTTCTATTGTGTTTCATTGTTCATTGTAATCTGTTTTCATGCCAATATCATGTTGTGTCGATTTCTGGAAGTTTTTTTTTTTTTTCTCTTTTTCTTTTCTTTTTTTGAGACAGGGTCTCATTCTGTAGCCCGGGCTGGTCCTGAACTCACTGCTGTAGGCCAGGCAGTAGTGGACTCAGGCCAGTCTACCTGCCTCAGCCCCCTGAGTGCTGGGATTTAGGCATGCACCGCCACACCTAGCTTTATGTAATGCTGGGGAATCAAACTCAGGGCCTTGCGTTTGCAAGGCAAGCACTTTAACCACTGTGCACATTCCTCCAACCCTCTGTAGTTTTGAAGTATAGTCTGAAGTCAGATAGTCTGAAGTCTTCTGGCTTGCTTCTTTTGCTCACTATTACTTTGGCTATTCAGAGAGCTTTTTTGTGTGTTTCTGTCACCAATTTTAGACTTTTTTTCAGTCCTGTGAAAAATGTCATTGGTATTTTAATAGTGATTGCACTGAATCTGTAAATGACTTTGGACAGTAAGCACTTGTTATGGTTTAGACCTGAACTGTCCCCCAAAAACCTCATGCATTTTGATGTAATGGGATAAGATACTTACAGAACCATGTGTTGTTGGGGTTGAGTGTTTGGAGCTTGACCTGGAGGAATGTGTGTTGGTTCTGCCCTTTCTCTTTCACGTGGCTTTATGTCCACCGTGCCATGAATAGCTCATCTCCTGCTCTTCCTCCTGCCGTGTGCTTCTATCCTTGCTGGCCTCCCATAGATGGACTGTGACCTTCTGAAACTGAGCTAAAATAAATCTTTGCTCCCTTAAGTTGTAGATGTCCAGTAAATAAATACTAAGGCAAAACTTTTAACAGTATTGATTCTTCTGATCCATGAGCATGAGATGTCTTTTGATTTCTATGTTGCCCTCTCTTCAATTGCTTTCATCAGTACCATTACAGTCTTCACTGAAAAGACCTTTCATCTCTTTAGTTAAATGTATGTATTTACTTTTGTGGCTGTTATGAATGAAATTGCTTTTTAAATCTCTTTTTCAAATAGTTAACTACTGGTGTATAGAACACTACTGGTTTATGTATGTTAAGTGTGTGTTCTGTAGCTTTGCGGAATTCACTTACTCTAGTAGTTGTTAGGTGGAATCAAATGTCTGCAAACAGTGACAACTTAAGTTTTTCTTTCTAATGTAGATGACATTTATTCCTTCACCTAGTTGCCCTGACTAGGCTAACCAGTACTGTGTTGAGCAAAGGTTGTAGAAGTGGACTTACACTTTTCTACATAAAGATAATACATATTGGTCCTTTTGGGGGTGATTATTATTATTTCAGTGCTGAGGTTTGAACCTTGACAAGCATGCACTGCCATTGAACTATACCCCAACCCTGCTTGTTTGTTTGTTTTGTTATGTTTCTTGTCATAGGAAATATTTCAAGTTCAGGGAGCTGTGATTTATTTGTGTATTACATGCAGAGTACCTTTACTTTGCATTAGCAAGGAAGGTATTTGTTACTGTTTTCTGAGGCCATCTTTAAAAAAAGAGAAAGTAACCAAGATGAGTAAAGGGTGGAAAATATGGCTTTACGGAAAAGAATTAAATCTAAAGGGGGAACAAGAATGCATTCACTGTACTGAGAGTCAACATACTAGGCTCCAAAGCCTTCTCTGTGGTCTGTGGATGATTCACTTTAGACAGTTTATCCACTATTTCCTGTTTTTAAATTGAGGGTATTAGAATAGATAAGGGGTCAGCAGTATTTTTATTCAAACGTCAGCTAGTAAGTATTTTAGGCTTTTCAGGCCAAACAGTCTCTGTTGCAACTATTAATATTGAACACTGATATAAGTAAGTACTTAAGTGAGTTGGCCTGGTTCTGTTCAGGTAAAACTTTATTTATAAAAATTAGCATCAGGCCACATTTGGTCCACAGTTCCATGTTCTTTAAGACTAGTTCTTTTGTAGTATTGGTTTATTGGCACAGGAAAAGAGCATAAAAATCATTATTGTCCTGTGTTGTCAATACCATCCCAAAATATATATACATAACTCAACTGTCACAGTATCAAGTGTTTAGAGTATGTTATGATAGTTTCTAAACTTTGTGTAACCTTGCATCTTGGCAACAGAAGGTGGTTTTTGGTAGAGGCTTCTGCTTAGCATCAGTTAATCATCTCAATTGACCTATCTTGATGGATCTACTGATGAAGCTTGTATTTGAGATTCACGGTGACTTTAAGAACACCTTTGGAGACACATGTACATTTGAATCTTTTATGAAAACTGGGTTTTACGATACAAAGGAGTCATACAATGGTGAATGGTTTATATCTCTCTAGTAAAATTAAGGGAATATTTGTGTTCAGAATATTCAGGAAGGGGCCAGGCCCAATGGCATAGGCCCATAATCCTGGCACTCTAGGAGACTGAGCCAAGAGGATTGCATGTTTGAGCCCATCCTGAACAACTTGGTGAGACCTTGTCTCAAAATCACAACTTAAAAAATGGTCTGGGGATGTAGCTCAGCGCAGAGTCCCTGAGCTTGATCTGGTTTTTGTTTCCCTTTAAAATAAATGACATAATTTAAGGAAAGCTTGAATATTTAATAGATGATCATTTCCCTTCTTTTCACCTTATTAATATATTTTTAAGTTCTTCTTTCTTTTATATAAATAAAAGAAGCATCTTTACTATCAAGAGAAAAGTGTAAAAGTTAAGGAACTAGAGAGACCAATAATACATAACACTTTTGCAATGATGAAATATGCTATTTAAGAATATCAAGCATTCCTGTCATTCAGTATGTTTAAGCATAACCTTTCCAACACCTGAAAGGGAGCAGAGTTGAGCATTACACAGGCATTGGATGGGACAAGTTTTAAGATTCACTCTGTTCCTAGAATTCTAATAGGAACATAGCCTGGAATGATATTTGCTACATTCTTTTATAAAATATTTGCTCATCTTTTTGCTTTAAAACTAATTAAGGCACAAACCTGACCACCTGGGAGGCTAAGCTGGGAAGGATAGCAACTTTAAGCCCAGCTCGGACAACTTAGAGAGACTGTGCTCAAAATTAAAATAAATAATAAATAATGAAGGCTAGAGATATAGCTCAGTGCAAGAGCCCTGGTTTCAAGCACCAGTATCACAAAAAGAAGTTATATATATTAAGTGAATAAATGAACAGATCGGTGAGTCTCATTACCTAAGGTCAATCACCATGAACAACTTGTTTGTGCTGGGTGGAGGCTGGGAGTATAACTTAATTTACTGTCATCATGCCTGTTTCCTATGCTAAGAGAATTCTAGGCTGTTTCCTCTTGCTTCATAATCTTTTATATAAAGCAATTCATTTACAATTAGCTATTAGATAAGATGGTATATATCATTGATAATCATTTACTATTAATCTCAATATGTGATATCGTTTCTTCTACACATTAGAGAAGTGCTAATTTTAGTGGGAAAATATTTGAGTTACAGAAGTCAAAAATATAATCTTAGAGTGATTTTACTTAAAAGTAGCAAGTGAAATAAAAGTTAATTTAATTGAATTTGTTCTTTAATTTGCTATCTTAGTTACTTTTTCATTGCTGTGACAAAATACCTGACAGTCACAAATTAGGGGGGGAAAGATTTACTTTAGACCACAGTTGCAAAAAGTCACAGATCATTCATGGGCAGCCAGCAACAGTGGGAGCACATGGTGGAGGTAGAGGTGGAGACAGCTCTCTCTTACATTACAAACAGGAAGCCAACTCTGAGGAAGGGACAAAGTTGCATTTATCCTTCCACATCATGTCCCCATGATCTGTCCCTTCTTGGTCTAGCCTCAGTGTTCCACTCTTTTCAGGTTTAAGCCCCTAATCCATTCACCACTCACATGTGTAATCTATAATCCACCACATACCTGTAATCTAATACACAGACCTGTAATCTAGAATCTGCTACGTGCCTATCTTCCACCACAAACCCATAATCCACCCCTCCAGACCAGGCCCCAGTCTCCTAACAGCACAAGATTCCATAGATAATCCATACCATCCAAATACATGAGACTTTTGAGGAAAGTCCCAGATCCCAACCACAATATTTACTTTCCAAAAAAATGTTTTTGCACTAGAGTAAGCCCTGATTCTAAAATTCAGGTAAAAAAAAAAAAAAGTTTTTTCACTTAATTCTAACTAAACTTTTCTGTCTTGTCAGCCACTAGCTCTGCCCACTTGGAGGATCTTGCTTACCTGGATGAGCAGAGACATACACCTTTGAGAACTTCTCTTCGAATGCCAAGACAGAGTATGGGTGGCATGCGCACACAGCAAGATTTAAGAGGTTAGAACTGCAAGGGGGGTTTGGGGATTCCTTGGGATCCAGTGGAAATGGACAGAAGTCAAAAGTTTCTTTTTATTCCTCTATTTCAAAACCTTGTAAAGCATCCTTTAAGTGAGAATCTCTTTTAGAATGTAACTAATTCCACAGATAGATTGTAATCATTATTATATTAAGAATTAGAAGTCTTGGATGCCTGGTGTCCGTTCTAGAAGCCATTACTGACAGTTTTTCAGTGTTGGCTAAGCAAACAGAAACATAAAATAATTGGATTGCTATAATTACCATACCAAACTTCAGTCCATCATAGTTACTTCGGTCATAGTTTTAGCTCCTGTTTTGTGCATCCTGCTTGCCATTTCTTCATCTTTCCACAAACCAGTAACTTGGTATATGCAGCTGTGTGTTTCTAGTACAGAAAATGGAATTATGTCAAGCACTATTTTAGATTGATTTTGTCCAAAGCCTAAAAAATTTAACCAAAAAAACAAATAATTTGTGCCGAGTCCACAATGCACAGCCATAGAAAGAAAATTAGAATTACTGATGTTTATAGATCTTTATATTTGTTTGAAAATGTGCCACAATGAAGTCACTTTGATTTTTATTTCTGAAAAAAAAAAAGACATAAAACATGATTTTCTTTTCTGCTTTGCTAGTCTTTGAGTAATGGATATTGTACTGGATGGAAAAGAATTGACAGAATTTTAATTATATTATTTTTGAGAATCCTTCGTGTTGAATTCTACTGATACTTAATAGCACCTGTCTGCTTCTAGTATCTAAAACATCAGTAAGATCTTGACAGATACATTTTGGTGAGTTTGTTACACGCACATAACAGTCATATCTGTAATAGAGCACAACAAAGATATTTTCCATTGTATTTTTGCTTCTACCTCAGTGTACAACAAAACAAACATCTAAAATACTTCCAAAGATTTTTCCAAGACAGAGCTACTTTATAAATCTCTGCCTAAATAAATCTCTGCCTAAATATGCATTTATAATGGTAATAATTGCACTGCTCTTACAGAAAGTGTCTCACTTAGGGGCCAAAGACGTAGCTCAGTGGTGCAGCGCCTGCCTGGCAGGCGCAAGGCCCTGGGTTCAATCCCTGGTTCCAAATCGAAAAAAAAAGACCACAAAAAAAGAAAGTATCTCACTTATTTACATTAGTGAGTAAGCTAAAGTTTGTTCACTGATACAGGTGCTATCAAATTAGTGTTTCAGTTCTTCAAGGATGTCCTTTTTTATATATCTTGAGTCTCACTCTGTAGTCCAGAATGGTCCTGAACTCATTGTGTAGTCCAGACTGGCCTCAAAACACATGGCAATCCTCCTGCCTCAGGCTCCCAAATGCTGAGATGACATATACTACCACCGTGCCCGGCTTCTGTATGTGATGCTGGTTAATCAAACCCAGAGCCTTAGGGCTTGCTGGGTAAGCACTTTAACTGTTGGGCTACACCCCCATCCTTGTCTTTATTTTTATAAGAGCTCTCCTCTTAGTAGTCTGATTAGATCATACCATCCATTGATTGATTCGTAAGAAACAGGGTGTTTAATTAGTTAGCTTTCTAAAATTCAGAGTTTAGAGGCCCAGGAGAATAATCTCTGAAAACATGTTTTCTTGATTACTGTTTTCAAATGAATTATGTGGGTTATGATATGACTTAAGATACATTAAGAAGTAAAGAAAACAAACTTGGACAGACACTTTCCTTAGGTTTCTATAAACTTAGGTGGTAAGCTTTTATAACATGTGACTATTATATCTAAAACAGTATATTTAGGAAAAAATCACATCATCTTTTGGTTTAATTTTTCAAAATATATATTTTCTAATTTCACTTGAAAGACATACAAATTGCAGTCATAATTCAATTTTACAGCTTTTCGTTTTGATTATGGTTGAAATACAGTTATATTCCCCCAAAAGAAATAAAGTGCCTGAAAACATCTTAGTATGCGTACAATATGTATTTCTCCATTAAATTGTTTTCTTTTCAGACAGTGACTCACTGTGTTAAGTTGCCTCAGGTGGGCCCAAATGTGAGATCCTCCTGCATTAGCCGCCCAGAGTAGGATTACAGGCATACATCACCATGCCTGATTTAAAATAATTTTTAAATTACATTTCCAGTATTATATGAATTTATGGCTTTTGAGATGATAGTTAATGGTCATGTACATATAGTGTAACCAATGGATATTTAATTTAGTGACAGTCTGAAATAATGTCTGATGGATATATGTCTGACATAGAAAAATTTGAGATGACAAGCATTTCTTGGGAGCTCATCTGTTTACCGCAATATTTCTCAAACTTTTTGATTTCAAGACCCAGTTAACTATTTTAAAAAATTACTGAGGACCTAAAAATACTTTATTTTTGTAAGTTAAATTGGTATTTACTATATTAGATACTAAAACTAATATTTGAAATATTAGTTTTTAATTGTTAAGTATAATAGATTTTTTAAATAAAAATGTTTGAAATAGTCATGCTCATAAACAATAGTAAAGTCATTTGTTACACATTTACATCACATAAACTATGAAAATTTTCACTATGCAGTTGTGAGAGAATGACAATAGAAGGAAGTAAATAACCCCCTGGTATTACAAAATAGTTTTAACTTTGAGGACTATCTTAGTTACTTTTACATCATTGTGACTCAATACCCAACAGGCACCAATTAGAGGAGGAAAAGTTTATTTTGGCCCACAGCTTCAGAAAGTCACATTGCATTCATAGGTGGGTGGCTGGAAAATAGTGGAATCACATGGCAGGGCCATAGACACAGGTCTTAATGGCATGGCAGAACAGGAAACAACACACCCACAGCCAGTTCAAGCCCCTTTCTGCCAGGTCCCACCTCCAAACAGTACACAGTATCTATAGATACATGAGGCTTTTAGGGGACACTCCAGATTCAGACCACAACAAGGACCCTAGAAGGTGTCTGGAGACCCACAACACACTCTAAAATACTCACCAATTAAAATCATGTCATTGTACCTCCAATCCATTTACAGAAATACAAAAATGTATATTCTGAGAGATTATTAATAATTGTAGGAGAATGTGTTTCAGAGTATAGGCTAGTTCTTTTAACAATTACCGAAATAATAACTTACTTCGTTTTTTAAAATGGCAACAGTCTTTTGGCTGATGAGTCACAAGTTGTTAGGGTATTCTCTGAGCTAGAATTTGAATCTGCAGATGGAGTATTAACATTAACAATTGTTTTGTTAATAGAAGTCTTTTTCTTCTTCTTTTTTTTTTTTTTTACTTTTCAAGACAGCTGTTTTGAACAACTGTTCTACCAAAACTGGTGTTTTCAAAAACCTAGCCAAGCAATAGGAAGTTCACGTAAGTGCATTGTCCAGGACCCTTTTGCAGCAAGTTAGTAGATTTGTAGCTGTCAGCCACCCAAGAGCAGGGTCTCCAGTGCCAAAGTCGTTGCAAGAGACTGTGTACTGGTGCGGAATATATAGCTGGTTAACATATTCTCAGTGGCATGTCTAGCTCTAAAGTCTGTCTTTGAATGATACTAAGTTAAATTAATTTAGCTTTTTAAACTTCTTCCCATTTTTATTAATATATATGTGATACATAATGTTTACAGTGAAATTGAGTATTTTGTGCGTGTATATTATCACATCAACTTTACAGTCCCTCCCCATTTTTGGCCCTCCCACACCCTTCCTATTCCCCCTCACTCCCACTATCACACTCATTTGGTTCTATAGAATGCCTGTATTCTGAGCTTCTCAAATCAGAAAAACCATGCTATATTTAACCTATTTAATCTTCTGTGTCTGACTCACTTCTCCACTCAAATCACCACTCTTTAGCTCAGCTTCCCATCCCTAGAATGAGCTGCAGTGGCTAAATCTCTATGCCTCTTTTCTAAGTCCAGCAGAGCACTTCATTGGAATATTTGCCAAAAGTTCCTTTTTTTTCTATATCTGTGTTGAGATTCTTTAACATAGCCTCAGCCACCAGTCCACATGAGAACAGAAAAATAACAATGTAATTCATAAAGCTAGAAAATGTGTGAAAGAAAAAGAGAAAAGTTAAATTTCAAATGCCTTAGCTGAGTACTGAAAGGTAAATGTACATTCAAAAGGTTATCATTACATCAGTCAGTTTTCTTTGGATAAATTTACATCAGAGACCAAATAAATGAGTTATTATAATGAACTTAAGTCTATATCAAATTGCTACATTAAATGAACTTAAATCTATATCACATATGTATATTACACTTAAAGCAGTAGATATAATGGCATACTTAGTTATTTCAGAATTATTTAACTTTCATAAATTATTTACTCACATTTCACCAATTACTAACATTTTGCCAGATTTAGTTTATCATTTTATCTACCTCTCCATCCATAAATTGATAAAGATATATTTTTAAAGATCTTATACCAATTCCCCATGTTGAATATAATTATGTCTTGCAAACTAATACATTAGTATAAATAATAATTATGTGGGGAAACTTCATAGACCTTATAAAACAGGTGGTACTATTTTAGAAGTATACCAATCAAAAGATTCAAATACCAGTCTTTTTTTTGTTATACTTTGTCTTTAGATGTTTCCTTTTCTCCATATTTTTTGGTGCTGCTTGTCTCTCTACCTCTCTCAAAGATTCCTTCAAATATTTTCTGCAGTGCTGGGTTAGTGGTCGCAAATTATTTTTGAAAAAAAATAAAGAGGGAAATTGGTTTTTATGAATAAGAACAGTCAATCTGATGACAGAACATATAAAGGGAACCAGTGGAAGTTTAAATACACAAAGCAAATCCTAGCATAGTGACTTCAAATAGTAGTATTAACAACTTATTAATAAGAGCATAACCTGCCTGATGTTAAATTCTAACCACACTGTTCTGCTCAAAAAGATTATACTTAATTGATTTATGCTTTGTTTCTCAATATATATGGGTTTCCTAAGGACTTCACTAAATCAAATTACATAAAGTCTTTTCAGAGGGTATGTACCTTGTTAACTGCTGTTCTCAGATACAAGGACAGAGGACATATGTGCAGGTGACAGTCTGATGACTGATGACTGAATTTGTGTGTAATCAGCCCTGGCAACTTGGCTTTCTCAAATCACTGAGTTTAATTTACATCAAATAAAGCCAGTGCTTCATACCATTTATAAGTTTCTTACTTTTCTGAAACAATGAGTCCATTATGAGGCTGACTAAGGTACACGTCAGGAATTCGATGTTCTTGCATTAGCCCGCTGAGTCACACCCCCTGAGGTTGTTTAGTCATCTTGACTGTTGCCTGGCTGGCTCTCACACTTAAAGGGAGATATATCCATTATTTTTTTTTTGTTGTTGTTGTTCATTTTATTTTAAAAATAAGATTAAATTTTCTTCTTAGGTAAATTCAAAATCCAGAGATAAGGTTTCATGCATAAAACTACCTGTATGTAAAGTACATGAAGAGTTGAAAATGCAGTGCTTAAACTGATTGCCTTTGAATGTCTCCTAGAAACTAGTCTATTTTTTTGAGTAGTTTAATAGTCTGTTAGGCAGTTTACTACTTACTAACATAGCTCCAGATATGCATAGATCTGGTTTCATTAAACCAGTTGGATTTGGTAAATTATTTCTTAGTGTTCAGAAACCCAAATAGGAGCTGATACATAAAACCGAAAATTCCACCAGACCTGTAGGAGAGAATCTGTAAACTGCATAATCTTCCAATAGGCATAGAGAATGTGTGAACCACATAATCTTCCAGTAGGCATAAATTGACCTCTGGCATTTAGCCGTGCACTATAGGGAGTCCCAAAGGTTGTCATACATCTAAAAATAATAAAAATATATATAACAGGAATTTGCCTCAGAGTTTCACACCATTTAATGTCACCCTTAACACTCCTGAAAGCCCACTCAGAAATATGTGTGACACATAAATTATGACTCATTCAATGGAGTTCAGATGTAGTTGATGTCCTTAAAATTTTGTGCTTTTAGGAAAAAGAAAAAGCCAATGGTCTATGTTTTAAGAGACTTCCAAATTTATTTGCTTATTTTGCTCTCCAATAAAATGTCTATGAAGTATAAGATTATGTAAAAAAATAATAAAAAGATATATAAAAATTTTGCTCAAAATTAGTTTGTCATAAAATTTAAAATAAAAATAAAATTAAGCAGCCATTAATTTCAGTGTATAAGGTATCCCAAAAGTCATTGTACATAAAAAAATTAAACTTTTTGAGATACGCTTCAAGTAAATTCTGATTATGTCATCTAACTGTGAAATAAGTCACTGAAATTATTTTTAAATGCTTTAAGTAAAGAAAAATAACATAACATTAAGCCATTTCAAAGGGGTTTATTTTTTGCTTGTCTTGTATCTGTTTTGTTTATTTATGAACCTACAGAGAACAGAACTATTTGATCAAGATATAAAAAAAACTTTTGTATGTTTCCATTTTGTGGGAGGGAGCAATAGAAATGCTTTCTAATTCTCAGACTCTGCTATTCTGATTTTTATCCTTTGGTTTTTTGAGACACGGTCTCACTGTGTATCCCATGCTGGCCTCAAATTGACAATCCTCTTAACCTCATACTCCACAGAGCTGGGATTATAAGCATGTGCCCATCATGTCTGGCTCTCTTCATTTTAAAAAAGTTTTTAATTTATAATTGATAGTAAGAGTTCTTTCCCAAAGAGGAACAAGAAGGAATGAATAAAATAATTATAAATTTAGTTACAGAGTATGAAATTGAGACATAAAATTACAGAGTCACAGCTAGAACTAATAGCTGACTGAGTTCTTAGCCAATGGACTAATGCTGTATGATCTTTTATCTTTACCACTCAATGAAGGTTTCAGGGAAAAGACCCCAAGAACCACTCATTTACCAATTCCTACTGTTTTTAGAACTAGTAATATCCCAGATCAAAACTACTGCCTTCTCTGTCAGTTTTTAAGAGTGCTAAGATTACAAGTGTATGCCACTGCACCTGACTCTGAAACTGTACTCTTAAACACCATACTGTCGAGGTCATCTATAATATAAAATACAAGACAATATAAAATATCGTTGTAGCAGTATATTTACTTTTTGCAGATACTAAGACGTCTGGGTGTTGGGAATGGGAAAGTATTGTGTATAAAAACTAACTGTGTTCTCATCAGGAGCTGTGATCATAGAGGGCACCACCATGATTCATTAGCCCAAACTCTCACCTGCCACTCTATTTCTTATCTCTACTAATAGAGCCTCAGTTTTCCTCTCACTTAAGCATTACATCTTGGAACCACATTCTAAATATTAATGCCTATATGTAGTCTGCAGATATATTCTCCCATCCTATAGATTGCCTTTATTGTGGTGTAAGTGATTTTGCCTGACTATAGGCTGACAAAAGTGTTCTGAGCATGTTTAAAGCTAGTTAGGCTAAACTATGATTTGATGCATTTTTAAAATTTTTATTTATGTATCATGTCCCTTTTTCCTTCCTACCATCTCAACCCTTCCCACATCTCCTTTCCCTCTCCACATAGTCTGTCTTCTTACTTTCTTCCATCTCTCTTTAAGCTCTCTTTTACTTTTTTTATGATTTGATTCTGTCACATTAGAAAAACTGTACAAGATTTAACTTTCTGTGTCTGATTCATTTTGCTAGGCCTGATAGTCTCAAGGAACATCCATTTTCCTGAAAATGACTCAAATCTATTTTTCTTTATGGCAGGGCAGTATTCCATCGTGTAAATATACCACATTTTCTTTACCTATTCACTGTTGTTGGACATACTGGCTTTTTCCAAGATTTCACTATCATAAATTGTTCTCCTATAAACATGGGTGTGCATGTATCACTCTTCTATAATAACTTTAACTCTTTTGGGGAAGATTCCCAGAACAGGTACAGGTTGGTAAAATGAGATGCCTATTTCAGTTTTTTTGAAGAATCTCCATATTGCTTTCTATTGCTGTTGTACCAGTTTGCAGTCCTACCAGCAATGTAGGAGGGTTCCCTTTCTGGTTTGTCTTTTGATTTTTCAGGAGTTTCTACATATATCTTTGAATTTAATTCCATTGTGGCCAAAGAACATGCTTTGTGTGATGAATCCTATTAAATTCATTCAGAATATTTCATAGTCCAAAATATGATCTGCACTGATAATTGTTTCATATGTTATTGAAAAGAGTCCACTGTTTCACGGTAATCCTATAAAAATCAAGAATTGGATTATTATTTTATTCATAGCTTCTATATCTTTGCTGATTTCCTATGTACCTGATCTCTCAATTATTTACATCTCTGAAAGAAATATTTAAATTTCTGACATTTTACTTATTTTTCCCTTTTATTTTTGCAGTTCTTATTTTATATTTGCACCTATTATTAGGCATATAAATACATTTAGAATTGTTATGTCTTATTGAGTTGATCCATTGATAATTACGAAATTATTCTCTATCCCTGATGATACTCTTCTGAACTCTGTCTGATAATTAATATGAATACTCCAACTTTGTATTGATATGTGTTCGAATATTTTAGTTATCTTTCTGTTTTTACTTTTTAGGCTACTTTTATATTTCTTTTTAAAGTAGCCTTATATTAGCACTAAGTTGGGTCTTTTTTTTTTTTTTT
Source organism: Ctenodactylus gundi (assembly GCA_004027205.1). Classification (NCBI taxonomy): domain Eukaryota; kingdom Metazoa; phylum Chordata; class Mammalia; order Rodentia; family Ctenodactylidae; genus Ctenodactylus; species Ctenodactylus gundi. The sequence goes on along the minus strand of PVKB01000359.1, from coordinate 631,920 downwards.
GTCCAATCTACCTTTAACTTTTTTATTATTTTAAGAGACTGGAGGAATAGCACAGTGGTTAAAGTGCTTGTCTAGCGAGCATAAGGCCCCAGATTCAATTTTCCATCACCCCATAAATTGAGCATGGTGGTGTATACCTGTAATCCCAGCACTAGAGCAGCTGAGGCAGGAGGGTTTGCCATAAACTCAAGGCCATCCTGGGCTAAATAGTGAGTTCAGAACCAGCCTGAACTAAAGAGGGAGACCCTGTCTCAAAAAAATGTATTTTTTTCCTTTTTTATAGTACTAAAGATCAAGCTAAGAGCTAAGTTTATCCCTGTTCCCTTTTTCTTTATTTCTTTGAGACAGGATCTCTCTAAGTTGCTAAATAGTCTAGTCTGAGCTCAAACTTGAGATCTTCTTGCTTTGGCATGCCAGAGTGCTGAGATTAAAGGCCTGGGCTACCTGGCCCAGCTACCTTCAACTTTTTAGTTAAAATATTTAGACCCTTTACATCTATTTAATTATATTAACTTGAGTGGATTTAAATCTACCATTTTTTGACTTTATTTTCATTTATCCCAGATTCTCTTTTCCTGCTATTTCTTATTTTTCTGCCACTTTATGATTGATTGTGTCTGTTTTAGTTCATTATTTATACTATTATTATACTATACTATACGTTATTTATACTATTATAATATTTATTTTGCTCTATTATGCACACTGTGTACATAATAACTTACTGTAGTGTATCCTTAAGTAATAGTATACAATTTTATGTCTGGAGCAATAGTTAAACAAATTTTATCCAGTATGCCTTCAGGTTTAAAGATTCACTAGGACTCATAGAGTCCAGTATCCAGTCATTTCCACATCTGTGCATTATTATAGTGAAAAGACACAAATCAAAATCAGGAAAGGGAAGAGTCTCATGGAGCAAGTCTGGAGAAAACTAGATGCAAGTTTCCAAATATTCTGTTTTAGTTACTTTTTCATTGTTGTGATTCAATACCTGACCTACACAGATTGGGGAAGGAAAAGTTTATTTTAGCTCACAGTTTCAGAAGATCACTGTCTATTCATGAGCAGCTGGCAACATGGAAGCACATGGCAGAGGTAGAAGTGGAGGCAGTTCCTCACAGTGTTGCAGACAGGAAGCCGAGTCTCAGAAAGAAGGGAGGAAGTAGAATATGTCCTTCCAGGTCTTGTCCCAGTGATCCACTCCTTCCAGGTTTAAGCCCCTATTCCTCCATATGCCTGTAATCTGTAATCTACCACATCTGTTGTCCATCACACACCTGTAATCTACCACACACCTATAATCCACCACCCCCAGACCAGACCCCCATCTCCTAACAGCATATGACTCCATAGATAATCCATAACATGTAAATACATGAGACTTTGGGGGACATTCCAGGTTCAAAATCACAATATATTCTATTCTACTGAAGTCATACATCATCCTTAATTCATTCAGCAATGAGTTATGATACATGGGTGAGATATTGTCAACTGGGAAGAATTACTAGAGATTCGGTGCCCAGGATTTTTACTGGGAATATGATCAAAAAGGTCCCATTAGCTAACACAAACTAAAATTTCATACTCCCAAAAGAAAAAAGCAGGTAAACCTCGTGTTTACATAAAAGTAGTTTAGGTACAATGTGTCAATCCTACAAGCTCTGGAAATTGTCAAGAACACCCTGAAATCCAAGTACTCAGACTGAAGTTAAGAGCCAACCTTGCAACAAGCTTTGTAAAGAAAAAGTTTCAAGCCTGTTACATTAACTCTTCTCTATACAATGCATATTTCCAGTTTCCCCTCCCAGTCTCTGTGTTGTTATAAAGCATTTTACTTTCATAATCACACACTATACAAGTTAGTTACCTTTCAAAAGAATTTTAACTAAAAAAGAAAAAGTCCTGTTTGTCCATACAATTACTGTTTTTGGTGCCCTCCATTTCTTTCTGTTAATTCATATTTCTGTCAGGTGTTTTTTTTTTTCTTCTGTTTGAAGGACTTCCTTTAACATTTCTCATGCTGTGGATCTGCTGATTATAAATTTATGTCTGTAGTTCAACACATTTTTTTGAGGCAGGGTTTCACTCTGGTAGTCTAGGCTGGTCCTAACTCACTGTGTAGCCCAGGCTGGCTTAGAACTCATGATAGTCCTCCTGCCTCACCCTCCCAAATGCTGGAATTATAGGTGTGCACCTTCATGCTTAGCTGTTATGTGGTGCTAAGGAATTGAATCTGTGGCCTCATGCTTCCTTCCTTGACAAGCACTCTAATCACTTAACTATTCCCCTAACTCCTCAACACATTTTTGCAAGAAATTTTTACTGGATAAAGAATTCTAGACTGAATTTTTTTTCTTTTTTTTTTTCTTTTCGGTCTTTCCATAATTTCAAGCTACCTTCTCAGCTGCATTTCTGGGACAAGAAATATGTCATTCTTTCCTTTTCCTCTGTACTTAGTGTCACATTTCTCCTCTGTATTTTTGTTTCTGTCTTTATTCTTGACTTTATAAAGTAAGCATTTTATGATTCTGTTTTATCTCTTTTCTATATCAGCTATACTTTTTTCTCTTTCTTTAATGGTTCCCCAGAGTTTGTGTTATATATTTACAACTAATCCAATTCATTATGTGTACCTTGTAATAACAGAATACGTCTAAATTCCCCATTCCCCTTCCTTATATTTTTGCTATCATTCACTTGACTTCTAGAAACATGCACACATGATACACAAGGTATACACACACAAACAGAAGTATACACATGAATAACATAACCTGATATAGGGACTTTTATTATCTTGAGTGACTTGTTACCTGTTAGAACAATTAAAAATTAGAAAAATAAGTGTTTATGTAACTTTTACTTACTCATTTAATACTTTTCCTTTCTTATCCAAGTTTATGATCTATACTATTTTTCTTCTCTAAAGAACCTTTTCATCAACACTCCTTGTAAGACATGTCTATTGGCAAAAAGAAAAAAAAAACTCAATCATCTTTTTACCAGTGTGTGTTTGCAATACATAATAGTTGATTCATTTCAGGGAATATATATGTACACATAATATATTAGTCATTATTTATCCCTTTACTCTTCTGCCCTCGATCCCCAATTCCCTGACCCTCATCTCCATATTCAAAGAATCTGCCCCCTGTTTACTACTATCTCTTCTCTTTTTGGTCTTTATATTCTGGGTTTCTCATATAAGAGAAACTGCAATATTTGACTTTCTGTTGGGCAAATTAACTGAATAGACACTGTTGTGGTTTGGGTCTGAAGTGTCCCCCAGAAACCTCCAGTACCTATGGATAATTTGTCCTATTGTGAGTTGGGATCTAGCCGGATAGGACAGATGTCTGGGGCATGACCTAGAGGAGTGTGTACTAGCTCCATTGTGCTTGGCTTTGTTTTGCCAAGCTCTGAAAGAGCTCTCAGGCTGTGCTTCTCCGGGTAGTTCACCATTTCTTCACACATGTGTGGACTATGACCTTCTTCAAAATTTATGCTTTAAATTTTAGGGGAATATGCCCAGGAGTCGTATGGCTGGGTCAAATGAAATTTCTGTTATTATTTTGGAGGAATCTCCATTCTGGTTTTACTAGTGGTTTTACTGTTCACATTCTCACCACAGTATGAAAGTGTTCCTTTTCCCTACATCCTTGCCAGCATTTGTATTTTGTGTTCTTCTTGATACCCATTTACTTAATCCTCAGAGTATCATTATTAATTCTACTTTAAAGATGAAGAAACTAAAATACTGCTAATATAAGTAACCAGCAAAAGGTCACACACCTAGCTAGTGACAGAGACAGACAGAGACAGGATACAAATGAAACAGCCTACTTCCAAGTACAGTTTATCCACCCTGTTTCCTTGCTCACCCAAAAAGTAAGTCTGCCTTATTTATTTTTTTAAACAGCAATTATCTGGGATGACCATTTTCTAACCATTATCTTTAGACTTTATAGGGCCTGATTCATTTGTTTTATATTGTTTAAAAACTAAAAGTTTTCCTGTTTTGGGAATAGATGCTTCCATTAGTCTTATCCCTGCATACTAAGAATAAACATAAGACTTGATTGTTGCCCAGAAATACGTCGAATTAAAGCAGGAATTAAAGACTTGATTGTTGTAAGTAGACAACCCTTTGAAAAACTCAGATGCTAGATAATTTCAAATTTAGTTAGCTGTTTCTTAAGAACGAATAATCCTGTGTTTTGTCCTGTGTTTTTTCTTACTTAGTTTTCAGCAGATTTTGTCTAAAGTACATGTTTCTGTCCATTTCAAGTAGAAAATATCATGCATGACATGAACTTTAAGAATGAGCCTAGGGGGTCTAAAAGAATAGCTAAGTAGTTAAAAGTGCTTGCCTATCAACCTCAAGGCCCTGAGCACCACATAAAGCTGGGTGTGGTGGCAAATGCCTGTAATCCCAGCACTTGGGAGGCTGAAGCAGGAGGATTCTCATGAGTTCCAGGCCAATGTGAGCTCCATAATGAGCTCAGGACCACCCTGGACTTCAGAGCGAGACCCTGTCTCAAAAAATAGACCCAAAAAAGAATGAGCTTACATTTTTTCGCTCTGAGGAAGAGGTGCTTCCAGGCTTGACTTTGTAATCATTATGGGTGTGCGTGAGCAAGTACAGTCGTGCTTTTATTTTCACCAGACTTTGTGTTACACACACCTTTTCTTTTGCCAGTCCTATGACTGACTTCTTTTAAAATGATTCATGGTTGTTTTCCATGAATAAATATTGTTTAATCAAAATCCTATTAAGAGTTCTTTTACCTGGCTTTGCTTTTCCTCACCCCTCTTGCAGCTGTTTATATTTACATTTGGGCTGGCAGATCTGTTACCTAATCTTAATGCTGTCTTTTATCATCCTTGTTATTGTTGTTATTTTAACTTCACTCTTTGCATTTAAATAAAAGTAAGTTTTCTCTGTAAGCCTGGACATAGAATTAGTGATAATATTTCCTAAGAAGAATTCATTTGTTACCACAGGTATAATTTACATTGTAGAGATGCACACACTGACTGAAAACTAAAGTGATTCTTAAATCGCTTTCAAGAAACTGCATCTGAAAACTTTTATGTTCCATTGAAATATCTTTAATCTCAATATTTTATTTAAAATTTTAGATACGCAAAAGAGTTGAAAGATTTTATAAGAATTCTATATCTACTACCTTGATTTTACCCTTAAAATTTTATTATCTGATTTTTATAAATCCATTTATCTATCTTTCTCTTGGCCCAGCAGTCATTTTTACGCGTTTTAAAGTGCAATGCAGGTATCCGTACACTTTACTAAAATGTTCTGAGAAGCAGTGAGTGTGGGGGACTTCCTCCTTTCTTGCTGCCCTTGGACTTCCCCTTCTGGGTGCCAGGCAGAAGAAAGCCAGATTCTATTAAAAAATAATATGGATTAGATTATCTTTTCACCTTAATTTCACTGTAGTTGCAATAGTAACTCTTACCGAATTATTTCTGTGGTTTCTGCCATATAAAATCTCTCAAAACCAAGCTGATATTTTTTTTAAAAAATGTATTTAGGAATGTGAAGCCCTCATCTCAAGAATATTTATTGTTTCCATGGCCTACAATTCCAGTTAACAGTCCTTTCTTGTTCCTGAACCCTAAAAGCATACTTGGATACTTAGAATGTATGATTTTCTTTTTTCATATTGATCTTACAGAAGGCTAATACGTTCTGAGGTACATGAACTGTTTCTGGGCAGTTCTTGGTATCTGCATTTGCTTTACCATATGGTACTGGGCTAAATTAATCTGTGTTCTTCTCTTAAGACTTTTGTGAATTGAGTACATTTTTAGAAAAAAATTTAAATAACTTTTTAAAATGTCAGAGCTTTCTCAGTAGGACAAATATAATGACACATTATATCAATATGAGAATAAGTTACCTTAATAGAATTTTTATCTAAAACCGAAGCCTTTAAGTTGAATCAGTAATTACATTTTTTTATAACTTGTCATTAGTCATATTTATGAAAGCCTTTTGAAACAAAATGTAATCTTGGATCTCAGGAGCTAAGTATGTGTAGAAAGGACCTCCATCTCTCAATAGTTCTTTTCTTTGGAAACATCATCTTTGGCCAAATATATAATTCCTGAGTGGAAGTGCAACGAGAGGTAGGAATGAAAGGAACTGGATTAGCCAGTAAGTTTAGCCTAATCAATTCTAGTCATTCATAGGAAAAGAAATGTCATGTTCAATTTAATGGTCACTTTCTAAAGAGAAGATATAATATAATAGAAAAACCTAATCCTGAAACTAAGCATGTAACCTTAGGTCTCTTTAGGCCTAAAAAGACTCAGCTATAAAAATGCTGCAAGAATTTTGTGAAACACCACATCGTCTCCTCTGGCCAAAGCACCCTACACCTGAGCCAGGCCTGAAGGAGGATGGTCTTTCCTTCTCTTCCATCTCCCCACCCAAGGGGTGGTGATTCGTGCCTGTTGATCTTCCTACTTCCTGCGCTTTCTTGGAGTTCTGAGACTGCTCATCTACCTGTCTATTTGTCCAACAGCAGCAGTATTTCTCAAATACTCAAAAAACCCCAACTGGGTTAGCCACCACCTACTCTCAAGTGACATCATTGTAATTGATAAAGAGCTCCAAAAATCAGTCCCTCCAGTGAAATAATCGTCCAGCTGGCAAAAACTGAATGAACTTTTTTAGAGCTCTGGAATATATGGAAAACTTAAAACGAACTTAAAGGCATACTTAATGAAGAAACAAACATTGCTAAATTTCAGAATTTGATGGAATCTGTCAGACCACCATCTGCCTGGCAGTATAATAGAACAGAGACCTCAGTGACTAATATTCATTTAAAAAAAAAAAAAAGGCTTCAGTCCTGGAGAGAGCCAAGTTTGGTGACACACCTCTCTAGTCCCAGTGACTTAGGGCTTTGGCAGGCAGATCACTTCAGCCTAGGAATTCAGAACCAGCCTAAGCAACATAACAAAACCCACCTTACCTCTCCAAAGGGGGGAAAAAACCTTGATAAAGTCACTAAATAAAGGACTGCAGTAACAAAACAAGCAACAACAGCAAACCCTGGGAATAGGGCAGAATCTGATATCTAGAGTTACCACATGATATTCAAAATAAAGTTCTCAACAAAAAAAAAATCACAAAGTGAACAATTAAACAAGAAAGTTTGTCATGTTTACTGGGAAAAAATGAATTGACGAATCATCTCTGAGGAAGCTGAGATGTTAAACTTAACCCAGATAAAGAACTTACATCAGCTGAATTAAATATGCACAAAGAATTAAAAGAAACCATAGTAAGCAAAATACTAAAGTATACCAAGAGAATGGTATATGAACAAATAGAGTATATTAATAAAAAGATAAAATTAGAGAAAGGAAATACAGTTTGAAGCTGAAAAATACACTATCTAAAAATGAAAAATTTACTAAAGACTTTCAGTCACAATGGTGACAAAGCAGAAAGCCTTCAAAAACAGCTTTGAAGGAACTCACCTTTGGAGAGAATTGTGCTACACAACCCAGGATCTGAGGCCACAGCATCCAGTGGATACCACCACCAATGCCACCATGGGTCAATGCCACCTATCATCACCCACACCCCACACTCGCCATCACCCGTGGCAACTCCACATGCCACTGGGACCCACCAAGAACAAAGGCAACCCTGAACCTGCCAAGAACAAGAGAACACCCCTGGACTTCTGGCTTGACTGAACTCTGAGTCATCTAGGCAGCAGTGGGGAGAGGCCCATCTGCATAACAATTAGGATGAAGGAACTCTTGCATCTTTCCCCATGGATTTCCATGGATTACAGATACAAGCCTTTGGAAGTAGACTGGTGTTAGAGTTCTGTCTGGCTTTTCTCTACCCTATAAATACTTTTCTGTTTTGTATTACAGTCTGCTCTCTCTGTACTCCAGTCACCCTTATTAATAGTATTGTTAAGTGTCAAGATCACAAATACCATGGGGCAGGGGTTCATTGCTTTTTTTCTTTTAGTTATTTTTCCTCTTCTTTTTGAACTTTGGCCGCATGTCAGTGGCTAAGGGTATAATGAGCATGTATTTTTTTTTCTGCTGTTGATTTGGATTTTTTTCTTTTTCTCTTCTCGTTCTCCTCTGTTTCTGTCGTTAGTTTTTTAATTTCTCCCTCTCTTGACTAGCTTTGTATGCCCTTTTTGAAAAAAATAGAATACTATAGAATCTAAAGATATGCTTTCTCCATATCACTCATAAATCTCCCTAATCCGTCTTGTTCCTGCTGATAGTGCTTTCATGTATCCATTTCTTTGTACTCTAGTCACCCTTGTTAATAGCATTGTTAAATATGAAGAACACAGAGCCATATCAAAGGACAAGTAGGGAGGCAATAATTGTATACTATTTAGCTAGAAACAGATCAGTACAATAGATTTCTCTCTATATTATCAACAGTAATTTAATGGCACTATGAACAAACTCTTCTAATATGTTTTCAAACAATGTGTAGAAACTTTTGTTAGTAGAATAAATCATATTTACAAAGTTAAGAGATGTTTGGGTGTATATATTGATATCTGCTTATTGTAAGTATGTAACTACTAAGTATTAAGTTTAAACATAGATATAAATATCCATCACACTGTTAAAGCTGATATAGTGTGTGGAACCTAATAAGGGTGAATAACTTCTGATGGCTTGTTTAGCCTAGATGAGCAATACTGAGGTCTATTATTTTAGTGATTGTGACATAATACTCATGTAAACGGGACATTTTGATAAATCAACATTAGGTTTATTTAGATAGATACATAGCACTTGCCTAGCAAGCATAAGGCCCTCAGTTCAATTCCTCAACACCACATAAACTGGGCATGCTGGTGTACACCTATAATCCCAGCACTTGGGAGACTGAGGCAGGAGGATTACCATGAGTCTAAGGTTAGCGTGGACTATACAGTGAGTTCAAGACCAGCCTGGGCTACACAGGAAGACCCTGTCTCAAAAAAAAAAAAAAAAGAAAAGAAAAGAAAAGGAAAGGAAAAGAAAAGAAACTCTGCTTCAAAATAGAAGGAAAAGTTAAAATTTTTCATTATAATACCTAAAGAAATTCATGATCACTAGAAAAGTATTGCAGAAAATACTTAAAGGAATCTTAGAGATAGGGAAACCAGCAGTATGAAAAACTCCAGAGAAAAGGAAACAACAGAAAGAAGAGAATAAATTGACAGAAGTGTAGATCAAACATTCAACACTGAAGCATCATAATGATAACGAGATGTGGTAAATATACCACTATAATAACACTGAATGTAAATGTTCTGAACTTGCCTATCAGAAGACATAGACTGGCTGATGGGATCAAAAATAAAATCCCACAATTTGTTGCTTACAAGAGACACACTTTACCCATGAAGAAACACGTAGACTGAAATAAAAGAAAGAAATCAATACTTCATGCAACTAGACGAAAAAAAAAAAGCAGGAGTAGCTATCCTTTTCTCAGATGTAGCACATTCAAACCAAAACAGATCAGAAGAGAAAAGATTGACACCATATACTGTTAAGGGGAACAATTTAACAAAAGCAGTGACAATTATCAGTGCATATGCTCCCAGTATGAGAGCACTCAATTTCATAAAGCAAAAATTACTGGATTTGAAAAGCCAAATAGACTCCAGTACAATTACAGTGAGGGACTTTATTGCCTCACTATTACAGATAGACAAGTAGACAGAACATCAACAAAGAAATATTGAAATTAAACCACACTGTGGAAAAATTATATCTATTATATCTACCAAGTGTTCCACCCAACATCAACAAGAATACTTTTTCCTCAGTAGCACTTGGAACATTTTCCAAAATAGACCATATTGTAGGCCATGAGGCATGCTTAAATAAGTACAAATGAGTTGAAAAAATTCTGAGCTTTCAAATCATAGCAGAATAAAAGTGGAAGTCAACACCAAAGTAAAATATTGAAGCTATAAAAATATATGGTGACAGAATGATTTATTACCGAACAAACAGTGGGTCATAGAAGAAGTCAGGAAGGAAATAAAAACTTCCTAGAGTCAAATGATGATGGAAGCATATCATACTGAAGCTTGTAGGACACAAAGAAAGCAATCCTAAGAAGGAAATTGATAGCTATGAATGCACACATTAAAAAAAAAGAGCAGTCCTGAAAAACAAAAACAACTTATTAATGTAGCTCAGGGTGCTAGAGAATCAATAACAATCATCAAAAATCAGTAGACTAAAAGAAATTATAAAGATCAGAGCAAAAATGAAATTTAAACAAAAAACAATACCAAAAATGACTCAAAAAGTTGATTCTTCAAAAGATTAAGATTTATAAACCTCTAGTTAAACTAACTAAAAGAAGGAAAGCAAAAAAAATCAATACAATTAGATATAAAAAGGGTGAGATCACAATGGACACTGCTGAAATTCAGAAATTGTAAGGAACTATTTTTAAAACTTACACTCTAATAAATTCAAGAACTTGGAAGAAATGGGTAAATTTTTAGGTAAATACAAAGTAGCAAAACGGAACCATGAAGATACTAAAAACCCTGAATTGACCCATAGAAAACAATGAATTTGAGAGAATGATAAAGTCTCTACCCACAATGAAAAGCCCAGGACTGGATGGTTTCACAGCAGAATTCTTCCAATACATCAGAGAAGAGCTATCACCATTGCTTCTCAAAATGTCATTGTTCCGTGAAATTGAAAGAGGAGGAACGTTGCCAAACTTGTTTTTGGAAGGAGCATTAACCAAACCAGACAAAGACTTAACTAGAAAAGAAAACTATAGACCAGTCTGTTTAATAAACATCAACACAAAAATTCTCAGATACCAGCAGATAAAAACTCAGCAAATCTTTAAAAAGATCATACACCATGATCAAGTTGGCTTCATTCCTGGGATTCAAGAATGGTTCAACATATGTAAATCAATAAATGTAATACAACATGTAAATAAAAGCAAGAACAACAATCATATAATTTCAATAGATGCAGAAAATGCCTTGACAAAATCCAACATCTATTCATGATTGAAAAAAAAATACCCTAAGGAAAATAGGAATAGATGGACTAATAGAAGCCATATATACCAAACCAACTGCAAATATCATTGTTAATGGGGAGAAATTGAAAGCATTTCCCCTTAAATCAGGAACACAACAAGGCTGTCCACTCTCACCACTCCTATTCAACATAGCTATTAAAACCCTAGCCAGAGGAATCAGACAAGAAAAAGAAATAAAGGGAAAAAATATTAGGAAGAAGTTAAACTATCCTTATTTTCAGATGACATGATTCTGTATAGAGAAGACCCCAAAAAAACTCTACCATGAAGCTCCTAGAACTAATTAACAATTTTAGCCAAATTTCGGGATACAAAGTTAATACCAAAAAATCAACAGCATTTCTCTACACTAATAATGAACTTACTGAGTAAGGGCTGATAAAAATAATCCTTCCTCAATAGCTTCTCCAAATATTACATACCTAGCCATAAACCTCTAGAAAGAAAACTATATTATGATGGAAAAAAAGAAATTGAAGAGGACATTAGAAAATGGAAAGACAGCCCTGTTCCTGGATAGGTACAATTAGTATTGTCAAAATGGCTATCCTGCCAAAATTGGTAGATTCAATGCAATTCCTATCAAAATATTAGGAACTTTTTTCACAGAACTTGAAAAAACTATCCTAAAATTTGTACGGAACCAAAAGAGTCCCAGAATAGCCAAAGCAATCCTGAGTAACAAGACAAAAGTTGGTGGCATTAAAATTCCAGACGTCATTTTCTATTACAGTGCAACAGTAATGAAAGCTTTATGGTACTGGCACAAAAACAGACAGGTCACTCTGTGAGACAGAACTGAGGATACAGAGGCAACCTCAAAGTACTCTCAGCTACCTGATCTTTGACAAAGGGGCCAAAAATATACCCTGGAAAAAGGATAGTCTCTTCAATAGATGGTGCTGAGAGAATTGGTTATCCACATGAAGAAGACTGAATCTAGATACACACTTAATGCCATACCAAAAAAAAAAAAAATCAAACTAAAGTGGATCAAAATCTAGATATTAAAACTGAAACATTTAATCTTCTGGAGGACAAAATAGGTAAAACTCTTGAAGGTATAGGCGTGGGCAAGGACTTTAAGGACACCTCATGCAAAAGAAACAGCTCCCAGAATCAACAAATGATATATCAAATTTAAAAGTTTCTTCACAGCAAAGGAAACAAGGTGAAGAGAGAACTGACAGAATGGAAATTTTTTTCCTAACCCCACCTCAGGCAGGAGGCTAACAGCCAGAATATATAAGGAACTGAAGAAAATTAGACTCCTCAAAATCAAAACCTAATTTAAAAATGGGCAACTGAAATGATTAGACAGTTCTATGAAGAAGTTGAAATGGCTAGCAAATAAATGAAAAAATGTTCGACATTCCTTATGCATTAGAGAAATGAAAAAACATCATGAAGATATTATTTCATGTATGAGAATGGTGTATACAAAGAACTCAAACAGCGATATATGCAGGCCATGTTGTTGTGGGGGAAAAAAACATTTTTATTACTGGTAGGAGTATAGATGAATTCAACCTCTATGAAAAGCACTGTGGAGATTCCTCAAAAGGCTGAAAATAAATACACCATTCAACCCAGTGATGCCTCCTCTGGGTATATTTCCAAAAGACTTAAAAGCAACATATAACAAAGATACATGTACATTCATGTTTATAACAGCACAACTAACAGTAGCTGAATTGTAGAAATGCTGAAATGTCCATCAACAAACCAATGAATACCAAAAATGTTGTATATGTATGCAATGGAGTACTAATCTTCCAAAAGACAGGTAGGTTTGAGGCATTTGTAGGTAAGTGGATGGACTTTGCAGACATCATGCTTAGTGAAATGAGTAAGGCTCAGAATGTTAAAATCACATGGTTTCTCTCATATGAGAAATCCAAAACGTAGGCATTTTATAGAATCAAATGGGTGAGGTATTGGGAGTTGGAGGGAGGAAGGAGAGGATCAGAAAAAAATAGTCTAAGTAGCCAACAATATGATGTTGGTTAAATATAAATTAATGATTTAGTTAAACAATGAAATGTTCTGCATATACTATAAATGAGTTAGGAGACTAAAGCAGAAGAATAGTAAGTTTGAGGTCACCCTGGGAAACCTGGTGAGACCTTGACTTAGATATAATAACATTTAATAAACATAAGGCTGAGTACTTGCCTAGCATGTACAGAGCTCTGGGTTCAATTCCAAATACCGTAAATAAGTAGAACAACAACAGTAAATGTAGATGTATGTGTTTGATGGAGAAAGATGTTCATTTTATATTACTAAATGAAAAGGCAGTTAGAAATAGCATTATAATATAAGCCTTTTTATTTTTAAAATAGCTACATATGGTACAGATAAAACTCAAAAAGAATATATGTCAGTAGTTTTTTTCTAGCTAGTGGAAGAACTGTTACTGTTTTCTCAACTTTCTATAGTGAATACATTTATTACTCATACAAAAATAGTAAAAGTGAAATAGAGAAAGCAAGTCTGGTGTGATGGCATGTACTTGTAATCCCAGCAGTCTGGGAGACTGAGTCAGGAGGATTGCAGGTTTGAGTGCAACTTGGACAACTTAGTGACTTAGCAAGACCCTGTCTCAAAACAAAAATGGAAGAGTCTAGGAATGTAGCTCAGTGCAAAATCCCTGGATTCAATCCCAAATAGGGAAGGAAGGAGAGATGGAGGGGAGAAGACAAAGAGAAATTTTTCAAAAAGACTTCCTATGAACCAGAAATGTTACTCCTAGTATATAGCCAAGAGAATTGAAAACATATTTACTCACAACTTTGTACATGAATGTTTTAACACCATTATTTACAATGACCAAAAAGTGGAAACAACCCAAATGTCCATCAATAAATATATGGGTAAACAAAACTAAAAATGTAGTGTGTGTATAGTGGAATATTGCTCAACAAGGAGAAGAATGAAGTGCTAGTGCATGCCTATGAAATAGATGAACGCCAGAACATATTTAGTGAAACACAAGAAGCCATATAAAGTATGGTTTTATTTATATGAAATATCCCAGATATACAGAAGATACAAATGTTGCTGGTTGGTAGGGACTAAGTAGGGGGAGAAATAGAAAATAACATTTTATATATGTTCAGTTTCTTTGGGGGATGGTGAGTGTGCTTAAAGATTGGATAATGGTAATGGTTGCACAGCTTTGTCTTAACTTGTCACAGAATTCTAGTTAGTTTTGTTTGGTTTTGTGGTGCTGGAAATCAAACCCAGGGCTTTGCACAGATTTTTTTTTTTTTTTTTTTTTTTTTTTTTTTTTTGAGACAGGGTCTCACTCTGTAGCCCAGGCTGGTCCTGAACTCACTATGGAGCCCAGGCTGGCCTTGGACTCCCAGCAATCCTCCTGCCTCAACCTCCCAAATGCTGGGATTACAAGGATGTACCACCATACCTGGCTTTTTATATAAATCAAACTCAGAGCCTTGCACTATCAAGGCAAGCAAGCACTTCAACCGTTGTGCTATTCCTCCAGCCCCCAAGTTATAGTATTTTAAAGAACACATTTTACTAACAAGATATGAATTAAGAAATTATAATTGGGCATGTAGCTGTATCTCCACAGCCTACCTTCTTTTTTAATGAAATATTTGAACATTTTTAAACTGATAATTGAAACTGTTGGCTCCGATTATCAGAATTTGACTTTATATTTTTAACTGTTTCCACTGTTTTGGGGATATCATTCTTTAAATGCTCAATTACTTTAATGGCTTTCGAACAGTTGTAAAGAGACCATATAGGGATGGGGGGGGGGGTGTTGTGTGATCGTTTTCAAATAAAATTTTATGTTGTATAATTGGTTTAAGTATATTCTATTATTGAGTAATGTCAATTATGCAATATTATTAGATCTCAGTTTTCCCCTCATGATTTCCCCTTCTACTCTACCTACCTTCTTTCCACCCGTGGCCTTTCTTGTGCTCCAAAATATAAAATATTGTTAGAATGCAGTGACTTTTTAATACTAATTCTTTGTATAAGCATTTATTGAGCACTTGCTGTATGTCAAGGAATTATGCTAAGGTTAAGATTCAGAAGTGAAGTACCTGGTTAAAATTATTTATCCTAGAGCTAGTTGAATAGAGCACTTAACCCAGATAAAGACAGTGAGGCAAGACTTCTTTTAGCACTAGTATAATTAGAAGGTTGGTATTTGAAATCAAATCATATCTATTCTGCAGTTCTAGAGTACCGATGAAAGTATAGCTCATGCTTTGTCCCTAGCACATCTCATAATTATATAAGCACAGAAAAAAAAATGATGAGAAAAGCCACGTAATGTACTCTCACAGCATGTGTATAGGCAGAAATTGTTCTTTTAAAATTGGCATAAATGCAAGCAGTACAGATGCAGTGACACTGAGTGCCATTTTGGTTTCTGTTTCCTTGATTAATAAACATGTGTAAGACCTTTACCATCAAAATTTTAAGGGCCTTTGCTTCCACTAATAAAGCAAATATACCTATTTAATCAAAAATCAAAATACTGTCATAAACTTAATTGCTGTTCTTATGAGTATTTTTAAAGAAACAAATAACCCTATTTACTTTGTATTGTTTTCTCCAGAACAAGTGTGTATATATATGTATATATACATACACATATATTGGTGCAGCCATGTTTGCCATATTTTAATCCTTACTCCTTGGTAAAGATCTGCTTTCCTAAGCTGTCCAGATGCCCCAGCATAACTTACCCTCATCCCAAGAACTCCCTCTCCCAATCTCCCCACAGTCCAGTAATTAAAAGGCATATCCTCAGAGATATCAAGAAGACTTTAAAACCCTTCATCATTACTCTTGCATCTATGCTGATTGCTGGCACCAGAGCTATTCATATTCTTAAATAATTTTTAATTTTTATATTGTGAGTGAATCATTACTGCTTTATTGGTGTTTACATTCTGTCATCTGGAGTATCCAATGGATCTAGCACACATATATTGTTTCTCTGTGTAAAATCAACATTCAGAGTTTTTTATTATTTTCTGAATAAGCCCATAATATCATTTTGTAACTCTAATATTCTCCTAAACCACATCGCTTTTTTTTCCTGTTTCTCTCAATGTTGACAGTTTGACCTAAGTTCTATGTTCTTTGATTGTTCTTTTCAGTTCGCTTTGCACCTTACAGGCCTCCAGATATCTCCCTGAAGCCTCTGCTTTTTGAAGTGCCCAGCATCACTACAGAGTCGGTGTTTGTTGGCCGGGATTGGGTTTTCCATGAAATAGATGCTCAACTTCAAAGTTCAGATGCCAGCGTGAACCAAGGAGTGGTGATTGTGGGAAATATTGGGTTCGGCAAAACTGCTATCATCTCCAGACTGGTGGCCCTCAGCTGCCATGGAACACGGATGAGACAGATTGCATCAGACAGCCCACATGCCTCCCCCAAACGTACGTATTCTTTTTCCAGCTTTCTTGGCTCTGAAAAGTTTTGCTAATATATCTATATTTGGTTTCACATCCTTTGATTTATTGCATTGTTTTATTTATTGCATCAAGGATCATTCTGAATTTCAAGAAAGAATGTAATAATACTTTGTGTACATTTAGTCCACATTTACAACAGTTACCTAACAGTGACTAAAGAAGTAACTTTTCTCATGGAATAAATTCATGATTTTCCCCCGCTTCCTATATGGCTAGTATATTCTTTGGATAATAACTACAGCACTTGATTCTAGAGCCATTTGCGTCCATCACTGTCAGATTTTGCTTAGCTCATGCCCACTTATTCTTATAAACCAGCACAGACTGCCTGTGGCCTTCATGTCTTTACTATTGATATCAATGTTACACTGGTTGGACTTGAACTTCATTAGTGGGTTTTTCTTACTTCCTTGTTAAAAGATGCTAGAGTTCTCTTAAATATTTAGGTTTCTTTTATCACTAATGACCATGCCAGGGTCTGGTTTGTCTTTAAAATACTCATATGGTACTTACTCATATAGCCAGACAGTCTCTAAGTGCTTTACAAATATTAACTTATGCAATTCTTTATCAATTCAGTGAGATAATTCCTGTTGTTTCAGTTCACAGATAAGTAATCTGAGACTCAGAGAAGTTAAGTAAGAATCTCAGGTTTTACAGGCAATAAATGGCAAATCTGAGCAATCTGGTTTCAGAAACTATCTCTTCCCGCATTTCTATTCTGCCTCTCCTTACTGACATTAGCTCAAGTAAAGAAAATAGATGGGAACATTCCTGATATATGAAATCACACATAGAATTGATCTGCCTGGTTTCTTTCTTTTTTTTTTTTTTTGGGTGGGGGGGGTTAAAACAAAAAAGAAAGTTACTGTGCTAGCCCAAATCAGTAATTTGGCCTACAGCACACATTCAGGTAACAGCCACTAGAAATGGTTTGTGTGAGAGAACAGTAGTTACTGAATCTAAAAGCTTAAGGAACTCACTGAATAATCTCCACATATCTTGGCTTTTTATTACAGTGAGTTAGCATCAAGTAGGTATTTGTCTGCTTGGTAAACATCAGATATCTAACATAGGAAAAAATAGTTCCTAAAAATAAAAACTGATTGAATTAAAATATCCTGTTTATCACAGTGTGGTAAGAAATGATATGGAATAATTCCTAAGGAAAATATCATGCTTATATTTTAAATGAATCACTTCTAAGGTAAATTGGCATGGTACTGTGGGAGCCATAACCCAGGATTTGTTTCTAATGCTGAAATTGACTGTACAATATCTTGTGACCTTGAGATTTTTACTTTAATTCTTTAGATCTCAGTTTTCCCATCTGCAAAATGGAGAAGTATGATTAATTGATATTTAAGAATTGCTTCTAGCCAGGTGTGGTGGCACATACCTATAATTCCAGCACTATGAGAGGCTGAGGCAGGAGGATCGAAATGTAATCACTTAGCTAGACCGTATCTCAGATTTAAAAATTGAAAAAAAGGTTGGGAATGTAGCTCAGAGAGAAGGCCTTGAGTTCACTCCTCAGTACCACAAGAAAATAATTGTTTTTCTACTAAAAGAAAATTAGTTATTCTGAGAATGTCTTTGTGGTTGAAAACAAATTTCCACACCTATTCCACTATTTTTCTTTTGATTGCTTAAAAATAATCTGTCATTCCAAACTACTTGTTCCAGTACTCTTAAGAGGTGAGTGTGTCAGGAGGCAAACCAGACAGCTAATAGTCTGTCCAGCCCCTCACTGTTATCACTGTTGCAGATAACAGTGGTAGATTCCTGCACTGCAGAAGGTGAATTTCAAGAGCAAGAATAGCTGTTTTCAGAGAAAACAGTTACGTAGAGGTCCTCATATAAGCCTGAAAGATCAAGAAATAATAGAAAGTAGCCCATGTACTCCCCAAAGAGATTTTTTAAAGGTAGCTAAAAACTTGGGATGACCACTGGCCATCCTTCAAGGTCCAAGTTTCTAGACCTTGCCACAGGCAAGGGATATGTCTTCAAGAAGACTCAGATTAGAAATAAGTAAATAAATAAAAGTAACTGTAGTCCATTAAGTTATTCTCTAACACCCATTGCCTTTTATCTCCCAAGAATGTCAAAATACTAAGACAGGTACAATTCCTAAACTTCTATTGTTGAGACTATAGCTTGGGCCTGATAGTTAATTTTCAAAACTGGGAGTCAGGGAAGATACAGTCTATAGTGGTATATTTTATCAAGATTACACAGAACTAGGGCTGCCATTTACAAAATAATTTTTGTGATAATCTGTTGATGTTCAAACTACATTCTACAACTACAGTCTTAACAAAAATAGTCCTTAAAGAAGAGTCACAGATAAGTGACTGATACACTGCAAGCTATTTTTTAACTTATGTCTGTTACTATATGAGCTAGCACTAAAAATATTACGGCAGCAGAATTTTCTTCGCGGATAAGTAATAATGTCAAAGAGCTGGCTTAATATTTTGAGCTTAACTTGTATTAAACTTAGGCTTATTTGGAGTTCTACTAGCTTTTCTAATCCTTCGTCATTGATACCAGTGATAGAATTATAATAATAATGAAAATAAATGTAAAGTTACGGAGCTTTTGACTTGCCTAGGCATCATCTGTTACTCTTGCTTCTGCCTCCTCCACACTGAATAGTGCTGCTGAAGGAGTTGTAAGCAGCTTAGCAGCATTTCATTGCTTGCTTTTTCTTCCCCCACAGACAATCCTCCCATAGTGCCTCTTGTTCACCATTTCCCTGGTAAGGTATAGAAAACTGTCAAGGCAGGCACTAACCTGTCATCCTGCTTTCTGCCTGCTCTCCCAAATCTAGTTCCTCCATCATTCACTGCCACTATCACCCACTTATCCCCAACACACACACATACAGATACAAGAACAAAAATAATACGAGAAAAGAGATCTATTGTGTAACTCAGATACTATTACATTAACAACAGGTATACTGAGTACAGTAGTTAGGGAAGTTCTGTTTCATACATACTGTATTTTCCTAGCACTAAAAAGTCTCACTGTAGTTACTCAAATTTGACATTTGGCAACAGCTGCCCAGCCCTGAAACAGCTGCTCAGTAACCCCTACTCTTCCCACTCTGCTCACTTTAGAAGTCTGTTTTGCCAGTTTTCTGTGCACACTACCACCTACTTGTTAACTGTTCTGTGAATACCACTCAGGAAAAAAGAAAGCATCACCAAAGGGAGTAGCTAGAAGACAAAGTATCTGGACAGTAATTACCCACAAAATTCAAATTCCTCACAAAGGGGAATGGAATTATGGGAGAGAATGAACACAAAAGTAGTACAGTGACAGACAAATAACTGAACTTTATCTCAACTCAAAATGCCATGCATTTCTTCTGACTTATTTCCCTGCCATCTCCCATAACCACCAACCTGCATCTATTCAGAATTCTCTCCTTATCAGTAAAAAAATCCAAATTCACTCTTACTGGTAGGGAATTAAACAAGGACTGCTTTTCTCTACTCCTTCTGTTAGCCATTACATAACAATAAAAATATTTAAGTGTGACCTTATTCCTAAATATAGTCTATAGACTTATCAGTAGATAAGAGCACATTTTCCCAATGTCTTAGACAAATGGAATTTTAAATTTTTTTCTGGAATCAGGTGAGCATGGTGGCACTTATCATGGTCCCAGCTCCTCAGGAGTCTAAAGCAGAAGGACCACAAATTCAAAGCCAGCCTGGGTAACACAACAAGACCTCATTAAGAAGAAAAATCTTATGGCACTATTATGTATAACCTGTAAAGCTCGCCCATTTAAAGTGTTTGATTCAGTCAGACACAGAAGGGGTAGATATTGCATGGTTTCTCCAATATGAGAAATCCAGACCATTAACAAATAAAAGCAGTGTAAAAGAGAAAGAGAAGAAATTATGAAGATAGACTTTGTGGAGACAGAAAGGGGATTTGGGGTGGTGAGGAGGTGATAATGGAAGGGAAGTAAAAATGATCAAGATACAATGTGTAAATGTATCAGTTTCTCAAGCTGATGTTATTATATGTCACAAATACTATCAATAATAAAAGAATAAGAAAATTTTAAATAAAATGTTCAGTATTTTATTATGTTTATAAGGTTGTATAACAGTTACCATAATCTAATTATTTTTTTGAGACAGGGTTGGTCCTGAACTCATTGGTGTAGCCCAGGCTGGCCTTGGACTCAGGACAAGCATCCTGCCTCAGCCTCCTGAGTGCAGGGATTATAGGTGTGTGCCACCACGCTCAGCTTATGTGGTGCTAGGGAATTAAACTCAGGGCCTTGCACTAGCAAGGCAAGCACTTTAACTGCTGTACTATTCCTCCAGCCCCATAATCTAATTTTAAAATGTATTTACCCTGCTAAAAGAAACCCATGCTTCTCAGTAGAAAAATCACATATCTCCATGTTGCCTCTAATTCCTACCTCCAGCCTCATGAAACTTCTAATTGACTTTCTATCTCTGTAGATTTCCGTCTTCTAGGCATTTCACATGAATAAAATTATAAACTCTGTGACTTTTTTTTTCAATACTGAGGATTGAAACCAAGACCTTCACACTAAGCTACATCCCTATCTCTTCTGTATTTTTATTTTGAGACAGAATCTCATTAAATTGCCTAGACAGAACTCAAACTTATGATCTTCCTGCCTCAGTCTCCCACAGTGGACCACTATGCCCAGCTTATGTGGGGGTTTTTTGTACTAACTTCTCTGACTTAGCATAATATTTTTAAGAGCCATCTATGATGTAGCATGTATCAATTCTCATTTGTTTTTGTATACTACCACTGCAAGGACATACCACTTTTTATCTGTTCGTCGGTTGATGGTTATTTGTGTTGTTTCTACCTTTTGCCTATTATTACTCATGCCTTTCTGAGTATTTGTGTGTGAATTTTTGTATGGATGTGTTTTTATTTCTTTTGGATGTTACAACTAGGAATGGAACTCTGGAGTCATAAGACAAATGGAAACTTGCCTGTAGTTAAGAGTTGTTTGATTATCTGATGCAGACGTTTCGTCTTTTGATCCAGATGTGGATGCTAACAGAGAGCTGCCACTCACACAACCTGCTTCAGCTCACTCATCTATCACCAGCGGAAGCTGTCCGGGAACTCCAGAAATGCGCAGGCGGCAGGAGGAGGCTATGCGAAGACTAGCCTCACAGGTACAATATAATTCCTGAGTTGGGTCATGGTAGTTCCATTTTAACATCCAGGCACAGGTAGGGAGACCCCTAGCAAAATTAAAGTATATAAAAATATACCACATGAATATGGAGAAAAATTTCTAGGTGTTTTGGGTTTGGTTTTAACTATTCCTAGAGAAAAATACTTTATTACAATAATGGGAACAGAAGGCTAAAGTTCAAAATAAAGTCGTTGGTCTAATCAATAAAAAAAGGTTGGAACTCAAAGACCTCATATGGTTTTCCTAATTGTATAATCAACTTTTTGAAAATTTTATTCCTAGCTCAAAACTCTTCCTAATATACTGCCTAGATTTTTTAAATTTAGTGAAATTCTTATTTTTCCAAAGTAACATGCATAAAGTCAACACTCAAAACCAGCAGTTCACTTCCTCTGTGCAATTCATCCACTCCCCGAAAGTACCCACTTTTAATTTTTAGAGCAGTTTCTGTGGTTTTTAACCTTTGTATCTCTAATACTCATATGTTGCTATACCTTTTTTTATTAATTTAAATATTCTTTTGCTTTTTCTTATAAGTATAGCTCTTTCCCCTTCCTCTTAATCTCATCCCTGTATAGTTATAACATGATATATGGCCAGATTCTTGGTGTAACATTTTCAATACTAATACTATGCCCTCATTTTTTATTCTGTAGCCAAAATTAACATTTTATTCTTGAAAAATTATTTTTTCTGGCATTTATGAAATGTCTCACTTTAAAATTTGCTATTTTTTTCTTTAAGCATTTTACTAAGCCATTCCATAACCCTTCATAGAGCTTCATGAAATGCCTCTCAATGCCCTTTTCCCACTTACAATTACATTTTCTTTTCTTGGAGTCCTCATGGAGGCCTCAGTCCAGACCCAGGATCCTCCTAAGGCATACCACCTGCTTGTTACTCTAAAATTTCTGGCATTTCTCTTCTATATTTGATTTCATGTCATCTTACTAACTTTAATCCTTAGTTTGGAATATTTCTGTTTTATCTTTTAACGAGGATAGAGCTTACATTTTTTGAGACTTAACATTACAGAACATAATTTATACTCATAGTTTACTATTTGATTGGCATAGTGTATCACTCCAGTTAAAAGTTATTCTTGCTTAGAATTTTAGCATGACTAATTGTATTAAGATTTCGATATTTCTGTTGAATACTCTGGTATATTTCTGATTCACCAGGTGTGTGCAAAGGATTTTGAATAAGAATTTTTCTTTCCAGAAGACTTGAGGATTTTTTTAGTCATACCACCCTTGAATTTTTTCCATTTATTATATTGGTGCATAGCAAGTCCTGCAGATACTCCTTAATTTTGAAAAATGATTTTGTATTTTTACTGAAAATTTTCTCTGTTCTTTCCTTCTACAACTATTAATCTAAAATTACATTTCCTATTCCTACGTGCTAGTTTTCCTAACTCTTCTCTCCTGTTTTCCATACTCTAGTGCCTGAGATTTCTTCATTCACTTCCCACAACTTTATTCAATATTTATTCTAATTCTTTCAAAAATTACATTCTCTACCTTTCTCTATGTTTAGTATCCTTAAGTCTGGATTCTCTCTAGATTCTCAGTGGACTTATAATTTCACAGTGGGCTTATAATTCATTTGTGTGTGGGTCCTGGGGACGTGGTCCTTTTGTTGGACAGTATTGGAATGGAGAGATAGGCATTTGACTTCATATGTAAACATCTCAGAAACTCTGTTTTCAGCTCCATTCCTTACCCTGACCTTTCCCAGTACCTGCTGTTTCTAATTCCTATGATTTTCTGAAATTTCACAGATGGTCTGTAATATTGGACAAATCTCTTTTCTTTATGGAGATATCATCTGTTTCCCCCAGCTATGTTATTAATTATCTCTACTGATTAGTATACACTTGTCTATAAATGAACTTTTGAAAATAGTCTGAAATTCTTGTTCCTAACTTTTAACTTTAAAAGATATCTCTGCTGTTTTCTAAATATTCCCTGTGAAGATGTTTTCTAGCATCTATTTTGGAGCAATTAGAATGAATTTTTCCCCATTTTATTGATAAGTACAAAATTTAAGGTTTACATTGGTCTTGCACATTTTGTGCACATACATATCTTGTCAAGGTAAGAAGGCCTTTCCCACTCTCCTTTCAACCCTCCCCCTATCTACCCCCCAGACCCCCTAACTCATCCCCTTGGTTCCCTTTATTTTTTACTTTAAGTTCCATGAGATAATTGTTATCTGGGTTCCTCATATCAGAGAGACCATTTGATATTTCACCTTCTGCTTCTGACTCACTTCACTAAGCATGATTTTCCTCAAATTTCTTCCATTTGCCTACAAAAGCCTCCAAGCTGTTGGACTTTATAGATGCATAGTATTCCATTGTATATAAATACCACAGTTTGTGTATCTGGAGCCAAAGCATACACTGGGAAAAGGATAGCCTGTTCAACAAATGGTGCGGGGAAAATTGGTCATCCATATGCAGAAGAATGAATCTAGTCATACACCTGTCACCATGCACCAAAATCAAAGTTAATCAAAGACCTAGACATTAAAAATGAAACACTGAACCTTCTACTGGACAAATTAGGCAAATATCTAAAAAGACATAGGGGTAGGCAAAGACTTTCTTAATAAGACACCAAAAGCAAAAGAAATTATCCCCATTATTAACAAATGGGATCATGTCAAATTAGAAAGTTTCTGCGCAGCAATAGAATGAATCTTATAGACATAGTTGAATCTGAAGAGCTTTCAGCATCAGTCATTCAGTTATTCATTTAGAATATATGCTCAGAGCAACAGTAATATAGAACTAAAAAGAAATTAGTGAACAGACACAATCTCTGTTATTTAGCTTACATTCTGAGAGAAAAGGACAGTAAACAAATTTGTAGTCTGTCAGTTGATGGTAAGTGTTAAGAAGGTCACAGAACATGAAATTTCTACTTTGTTACTTCTTAATACCTCTCTATCAAGAGAAGTCTGAGATACTTGACAAATATCAATTCAGTATTTTAAATATTTTAAAAAGAGACTGTATCTTCTTTAAACAAATAAAATTCTTTTGTACATAGAAAGGGCATATTTTAAAGTTTGTATTAATTTATATTATTAGTGTACAAGAAGTGGCTCCTTAGGTTAAAATTGATGTTTACATCAGTGTGCAGAAAACGTTAAAGTATTTTAAGTAGGAAATTATTGACTATACACAGCTGGGATGTGTATTTTAAGTTTCATGATTTTTAAAGCAAAATAGAAATCTGTACCTGGGTATAGGATATATGTAAACATTATGCAAGAAAAGGCCTCTTAGATTAAAATTGAATGTTATTCCAGTAGTGTCAGCACATGTTACAATTCAGCTATGCAACTTTGTATTGTGGAAGTATTGAGCACAAACCATCAATCTTGTTTCTCACCTCTAATTAACTAGTAATCAGACATTAACTTTTTCATAACTTTTTTATCACTGCATATTGATTTATAGATTTATGGGTTTCATGTCGGCTGATTTATACATGCCTGTAGTATCATAATTTTATAATTTAACCCTTCCTCAGCACTAGCCCTGCATTTCCTTTCTAGTTTCACATGGGGCGGGGAGGATATTAGGTGCATATAAAATATTTTTATTGTATCCATCTCTCCATTACTTGTCCCTTTTCCTGCCCCTTATCAGACTTTCATTTTTTAAATGGTATTTTCAAATCCTTATTTTGATAGATAAGCTAATATACAAAACTTCTTAGAACCCCTTGATTTGACAGAATTCTTTGTGTCAGTTCTGGTGGATCAGTAGTTACCACTGGTATTTCATAATGTCCTTGCTGATTCCTGTGCTGCTAATTAACTGAGAACACAAGACTTTCTGGAACTTTAAAACAATTTTATTTGTTGAAGACACATTTTTCATTTGAATTGTAACCAGTTTTGCTAGATAAGCATCATTATGTATCTGCAGATAACATTGCATGTTCTGAAATGTGTCCAAATAGAGAGAAACAGAGATCATATTCAGGAACTTTCCTAGATAGGTGAGTTTAGCTGTAATAACAGTAATTTTTCTGGGTTTTGGGCATGGGGCTACCATGTCTTACACTCAGAATTCACAGACACAAGGCAATAATGACTCATTTACTGCTGCATCTCATTATTACATTGTTTCTGTTACCTTATCTCTTTGTTCTTACCTTAATCCTAGGAGGTAGTCATTATAGGTGAGGAAATGATAACTAGTGATTAATGGTCTTTCCAAAGTCATACAGTTAATAAGGGGCAGAACTAGGATTCACAGCAAGTACTTACCTTTCTAAGATGAGTACTATCATTATCCTCATTCTGCAAATGAAGACACAGAGTCTTGAAGAATAAATAACTTGCCTGGGAACACTAGTACATCATTAAGTTGAGATTTAAACCTAGATAGACAGGCTCCAGAACCTATTTTTTTTTCTGAAGTAGAATACCTGTTAGTGTGACAGGAAAGATTTTTGTTTAGTGTTCTTTTGGAAAAAACATATCAATCAGTGAATGTGGTGTCAAATTTTTAAAAATATGACCTAAAGTTTTTATTTTAAAAAAAGGTCTTATACAACTAGAAGCTCTTGTCTCATTAGACAAGTTGTCACTGGCTTGGTCCTTAGAGTAAGAAGCTAATACATATGAAATAAGCTAACTAGAGAAACCACCTAGTTTAAGGAACTGTAACAGAGATACAAAAAGCAAAAGGTTGATTTTTCCTAAGGAAATTTATGTAAGAAAAAAGTGAAATGTCACTCTTGCCAAGAAATTAGTTCTGTACCATATCAGGATGATGTCAAGTAATCATGGTGTTTGAAATTGTTGTTGTCACAGAAATAACAGATTCAGCAATCCTATAATATTGAGCATGTTAAATATGATATGAAGATATAACCGAGACACACAGTGCACAAAAATTAAGAGAGGGAAAAAGGGTAGGAGAATATAGAACAACAATGAAATATAAAGTTTAATTTTATATTCCTATGACTATTTTTGAAAATATTTATATTGAGGGGAAGTGAGATGCAAACTAAATAGCAAATAACCTATTTATAATCTTTTACTTAATTTGTCTATGACTTTCCTACTATGAAATTTAATACTGAAGTTTTACAGTCGAACCTATAATGAATCCACATTCAGGGTTTTGAATATCAAGAAGCAACCTTGTTCTTTTATTTTCTAATTTCAGTGTTTTGAAAATCTGCCTCTTGCAATAAAATAGATCAGTGTTTAAGTGTTCACCACTGTATCACTAATTCCTAGCATAATGCTTGGCAACAAAATGTTTACTAAACAAATGAGAAACTCCAGACTGTGAATCCAGACTCTGAATTCTGAGTAATCTGTGTAAAGCATATTTGCTACTGAAAGCCAGCAAATGATTCCTTCTTGCCCTTGAGTGAAGTCCAGGCTTCCTATTCAAAATAGCACGTGAGAGACTGATAATATAGTTCAGTGGTAGAGTAGTTGCCTAGCATACACAAGACCCTGGGCTTGATACCCAGCAGTGAAAAAAAATGCATAAATACAGTAAAGAAAATATCACATGAACTGTAATGAAAGGATCTTTGTTTTATGTATCTAGTGCCAGGCTAGATATTTTGGACCAGCTAATTCTCTGTATGTGGATTTGAGGGAGTGTCAAGTGTGGTGCAGTATATTGTAGTTAAAAATAATGTGGGTATTTATTATCCTAGGATTCTCTTATCCCCTAATTATGGTAACCAAAAATGTCTCTAATAATTACTGAATGTTCCTTGGGGAGGAAAACCAATACCAGTTGAAAACCTACCATTCCCAACTCACATTAGCTACACTACGATTGGTTTTAATTCCCTGAAAATATAAGTCTGTGTTTTGCCTCAGGCCCTTTACACACACACTTTCCTCTACCTGGAATACTACTACTACCCCTACATTCACTCATCCTTCATATCTCAGTTTACATATTGTTTCTTTAAGAAGCTTTCTCTGCCTCTCCTCAGTTACAGTAGTGTACCCCAGCTTTCTGCTGCCCCAGTACCCTATATTTCCTCTTTTATAATACTTAATGTTCTTATTACTTGTTTTTTTTTTTTTGGTTTGTTTGTTTTTTGTTTGTTTTGTTTTTGTTTGTTTGAGAAAGGATCTCGCTGTGTAGCCCAGGCTGGTCCTTAACTCACTATGGAGCCCAGGCTGGCCTTGTACTCACAGCAATCCTCCTGCCTCAGCCTCCCAGTTGCTGGGATTATAGGTGTGTGTCACTACACCGGCTTATGTGGTGCTGGGGAATTAAACTCGGATACTTAGTGCTTGACTTGCTTTAACCACTGAGTCATTCCTCCAGCCCCTGCTCTTATTACTTATTTAATTGCCTCTTTTCCAGCTAAACTGAGAGGGCAGATAGGAATTATATTTTCAAACCTTAGCACAGTGCCTGACATACTGTTTTAGTTACTTTTTCATTGCTGGGGAAAAAAATACCTGACATTCACAACTTAATTGAGTAAAGATGTATTTTAACTCACAGTTTCAGAAGGTCTTACAAAATCCATTCATGGGGCAGCCAGGGATGCAGAGGCTGGAGAGCTGCTTACAGCGTTGCAGACAGAAGTCAGGTGAGGCAGGAGTCATATATTAAGTCTGGAGACTCAGGCAAGGCTAGATCCTTCCCAGAAAGAAGCTGCAACAATGTTTTTTTTTTTTTTTTTTCTTTTTTCCTATATGCAGTTCAAGCTGCCATTTGGGCCTTCCATAAGGAAGGTGGGTGGCCCTCCTTCACTACCTGGTCCACAAGTCAAACACACACACCACTACCACCCCTGACAATCTCAACAAGTTGACACAGTCCTTTCAGGTCAAACCCCAAGTATCTGCTCCTTCCAGCCAAGCCTTACCTCCCAGCAGCACAAAGTTCCACAGTTTTCCACTACATCGAAATACATGAGGCTTCTGGGGCACACTCCAGATCCAAACCATAGCACAGACAGTGGAGGTTAAGTTAATATTTGTGAATGAATATAAGTCAGTATTTTCTTCGATGAAATTTTAAGACATTTGGTTAAGTGCTGAATTATAATAATGGTTCCCAGCCAACTTGTTATATCATATCAGAGTCAAATTCAGTCAAGAATAAATCTTCTTAGAGAGAATTCCACTAGTCCTCCAAGAAAAGAGTTTCATAAACTATGGATTAAACATACGTAAAGCTACATTTCTTTTTGTGCCAGACTTATATGAATCCAGATGAACTTTCTCTTAAGATTTATATTTTATATTGGTCCAAACTTCCTCTGACTCAAGTAATCAATAACCAGTAATTGAATAGTAACAACCTACAGAATATAGTTAAAGTCTAGAATTGTGACAAAGCTAAATGTTACCCTGAGCTCCTCCACAGCTAATTAAACAACAGGGTTTTAACCATACAGCTTGAAGCATACTACAAAGTCTGTGTAGTCAAAAGAATGTGGTACTCATACATGAATGAATAGACTAGGGTAATAAAGTAGAAAATTCAGAATTAGACCGAAATGCATGTGGATACTAAGTATCTCACAAAGGGAGCATCTCAGGTCACTGGAGAGAAGATAGACTTTCTAATTTAATAGTGCTTGGACAACCAACTGACAAAAGATAGATAATAGATCTCTCATACAAGAATAAAATTCAAATGGATTAGAAATGTAAATATAAAAGATGAAACTGTACAAAAACAGTGGAACTATAAAAATAATAGTGGAAAATATGAGTGACTTCCTCATTAAGCCTGGTGAAAGAAAAAAGATTAAGATCTAAATCTAAAGGAATAGAAGAAAAGATTAATAAATTTGACTTAATAAAAATTACTTATTTTCTTATTGCTGGGACAGAATATCCAACATCCACAATTTAAGGGAGGAAAGGCAAAAAGTCTCAGTACTTTCATAAGCAGATGGCAGTGGTGGAAACACATGGCAGAGGCATAGCTGTAGACAAGCTGTTCATGGCATAGCTGACAGGAAGCCAAGTGATCAAGGAAGGATGGAGCTAGTGTGTAATCTTCTTGGTATTGTCCCAGTAATCTGCCCCTTCTGAGTCAATCCCATGTGATTCCCCCCTTCCAGGTCAAGCTCTGGTGGTCTGCGCCTTCTAGCCAGGCCCCACATCCCTGTTGGTTCCATAGGTACATCCAAATACATGAGGCTTTTGGGGGACATTCCAGATCCAAATCATAACATATAGCATTAAGCTAAAAAGATTTTGCATGACAGAGGAAATGGTGTAAAAAGACAACCTACATAATGGGAGAAAATATTTGTAAACTATCATCTGATAAGATGGATATCCTTATATATCTAAAATTATAGAAGGATCTTACATTCATAGCAAGAAAAAAATTCGACTAAAAAGTGAACAAGGACCTTGCTATAATTAAGACCTGGAATGTTCACTAAAGGCCCATATGTTAATGCTAGTCCTTTGCTTGGTACATTGTAAGTACTGGAAACTTGAAGAGATGAGACCTGTTGGGAGTTCGTCTACACTTTAAGAGCATGCCTTTAGTAGAGTTAGGAGCATCCCAGCCCGTTCATCTTTCTCTTTTCTTTCCTGCCCATGAGATAAGCAGTTTTGTTCCACCATGTACTTTTGTCAGGATATGTTGCCTTGCTACAGACCCAAAACAATGACTGGAACCTCTAAATTGATTATCTAGGATATTTGTTACAGTAACATAAAGCTGACTATCACAGACCTGAAAAGATGTTTCTCAAAAGAAAAGATGTACAGATGGTTAAAAAGTACATATTAAAAAGTACATATTAAAAACATGAAAGGTGACAAGTATTGACAAGATGCAGAGGAAAGATAACTTTTGCACATTGTTGGGTGCACTGTAAATTAGTATGGCCATTATAGAAAACTGAATGGCAGTTCCTAACAAAACTAAAAATAGGGCTAAGGACATAGCTCGTTGGAAGAGTGCTTGCCTAACATGGATAAGCAAGGCCCTGGGTTCGACTCCTGTCCTCACAGCTGGAAAAAAAAACACTGAACTATCATATGAACTATCATATGAATTATCATATGAACCACTAATTCCTGTTTTGGATACATATTCAAAGGAAATGAAATGGCACGTTGAGGAAATATCTATACTTCTGTGAGGAGCTCTCTCTCTCTCTGGCTCTAGCCCCATTCCACCATTTTCAGCTGTCCACTTGTGAATGGCCTGTGATATTCTAAAATTGTGAGCTAAAATAAATGTTTCCTCCCTAAAATTGCATATGTCCGATATTCTGTCCTAGAGACAAAAAGTAACTAAGACAACAAATCTGGGAGGTTTACTGCTGCTCAGTCCATTTGATGAGGTTTATGACAGATTTAGCATATCTTGGAGACAACATTAAAATATTTTAAATGCAGGCTGACTGACCTCCAGTCTTTCGTCTACATGGGCTGCTGGACTCCCATTCCCTTTCCTCCCTCACAGAAGTAAAGTAAAATTTACTGCCTTCCTCTAAAGAATTAGTACAACTCTGGTCAGTGTCAGATATATTTTGCATAGTTATTTTAACAAAAATTTTAGAGGTTTAACAAAGAAAACTTGAGATGTTTTAAAAAATAATATGTGAAAGGCATTAACTAAAAATGAAAATTAGATAAGTTGTTCGGAGCGTCAAAAATTCACCAGGAAGAAAGATTTTATATTTTACCTGATGATTTATTGGAGGTAAACTCATTCTGAACTATTCCCAGCTTATAATAATAGTGACTATATATTGAGGGGTGGGAGGCAGCAGGGAGACAAGATAGCTTCCTCAAAGCTGTAGGCAGTTCCTTAGAAATCTGTTACACAGCACAGAATATTGGGCCTGGTAGTCACTCTGAAAGGCAGAGGCACAGAGGATTGCAAGTTAAAGCCTAGCCTAGACAGTTTAGCAACTTTCTCAAAATGAATTTTAAAAAATGGGCTGGGGATGTAGCTCAGTGTAAAAAGACTTGGGCTCAGTCTCCAGTACCATTAAAAAAAAAAAAGTTTGAAGAAAAAAAAAAATCTGTGTTCCAAGCTTATTTCCTATTTTTGCACACAGGAAGGTTCTGTCTAATGTCAAAGACAATTTTTGAGGAAATGCCAAATGTATGTTTGTATGTGTGCATATGTGTATATAATCATGTTATTCCATGTGCTTTGTTGTAAGGTTGACTCTTCTCTGTGCTGAGTAATTGTTAGTGATACTAATGTACATAATGTACTGATGTTATGGTTTTTCTGTCTTGCTTTGTATTATCCAGAGAGAAATTTTAAGTTTTATATATAAATTTTTGTTAGGTTATCATATCAGATGTATACAATAGAAATATTATATCACATGTCTGATCTTAAGGTAAAGTAGATAGTTGAATATGCTGTTTTTATGTTGTCTTAAGTACTTTTTCGTTGCTGTGACAAAATACCTTACGTGCACAGGGGAGGAAAAGGGAAAGAAAAGTTTATTTTAACTCACAAGTTCAGAAGATCACAGTCCATTCATGAGTGGCCAGAAACAGTGGAAGTATGTAGCAGAGGTAGGAGCAGAGGCAGCTCCTCAGGGCATTGCAAATACAGAGCCAGGTCCCTAAAGGAAAGGGAAGTATCATACATCCTTCTAGGTCCTATCTCAGTGATCCATTCCTTATGGGTCCAGCCTCAGGTTTGCCCCTTCCAGGGTTAAACCCCTAATCCATCACACTCTTGTAATCTATAATCCACCACACACCTGTAATTTAATCCATGAGCCTGTAATGTATAATCTGCCACATCCCTGTCCACCACACATGTATAATCCACCACATGCCCATAATCCACCCCTCCCGACCAAGCCCTCATTGTCTAATGGCACATGGTTTCATAGGTAATCTATAACATCAAAATATATGAGCATTTTAAGGAAATTCCAGATCCAAACCACAATATATATTTACTAAAAAGTAGGTTAACTTGAAGAAGTAGAGGAAATGGATACCAAAAAACATAGCTCTTGCCACTAATACGCCTGTTTACATTCTTACTTTTCTTTTACAGGTGGTTGCCTATCACTATTGTCAAGCAGATAATGCATACACCTGCCTGGTACCAGAATTTGTCCACAATGTTGCTGCCCTGCTCTGCCGATCACCTCAGCTGACAGCATACCGAGAACAGCTTCTTCGAGAGCCTCACCTACAGAGCATGCTGAGTCTTCGGTCTTGCGTTCAAGACCCCATGGCCTCTTTCCGAAGGGGCGTTCTAGAGCCCCTGGAGAATCTCCACAAAGGTACACATGAGATCCAAAGGAGCTGTGGGTCACCTCGGTCATGTTATAGACGTGATTATTTTTATGACATTATCGAAATAAATATTTCATACCTGATGTCCATCTTACAAGATACAGTTAAGAGAGGAAAATATTTATTTGACTATAAATATCTAAACAGCTACTCCCTCCTTTATAAAAAAAATCTCAGTTTGATTTCATATACATTCATTTTTCTTATACTAAATATATTCCATTACTTTGTATGAAGTTCAAACAAATTAGTAAAGCTGTAACTCCAACTCAGTGTTGTAGTTTCTCTGGTTAGAAGTGCCCCAGTCTTTATGTAATATTATTACCATATCAGTTCATGTAAGACATCCATGTTTATACAACCCTCCGTTTATACTAGAAATGACATAATTGTACTCTTTGAGAAGCATTTTAGAAGGTATAAAGATATTTCATAGTAGATAAATTACATCAGTAAAGGTACTTTCTAAAAATGAGAACAAAATGAAATGGACTCACTCCCACTCACACTCCTACTTCCAATTTTTCTCTGCAACTCTGTCAGCTGTGGCATTAAGTATAGCCATCTCCTTAAAAATGGTGCTTATCTTTATAACTCTCCATTCCCCTGCATTTTTAACTGTTTTGTCAGTGCTGGAAGCCAAAGAAGGGGTTTAAGTAAGCATGGCATTCCTGAACAAATTCTTTTTATTCCTGAGAAACTTGCATACCTCTGTCAGTGGTTTCAAAAGTACTGTAAAGAAGTATTTATAACTTTTCTAATCCTGACCATCATCATCAGTAATCTCCACTTCATTACTGATTACTTAGACATCAAATTTCTCTATCTTCTCAGTTCTGATGATCTGTTTCCACTTCTATTACATTTTCTTCTACCTATTAGCTTGACTATCCCCGGGATTTTTTCAAATCTTGAAATTTCTCCAAAAATATTTTAAGCATATTTTCTTATATCTTACCAATTCTACCTTCATCATGTTTCTTATATCCACTTGACTTAAATTTGTTCCTGCCGTTATCACCCCACGGCTATTCAGTTGCCTGAAACATTGTGTCTGTATTGCTACTTCCTTCTAGTCTTCTCTAGTTTAGTGCTTCTTTCATACCATAACACCTTTAAAATTATAAAAATTTATATAGCAGACTGAGATAAAAATTCTTAACTACTCATGCATAGTTGGACAACTGGATATTACTTGTCCTGAGACTACAGCTGTGCCATACCCCAGATACCCTGGGGCATACAAATTGTTTTTTG
The DNA here is from genome assembly GCA_004027205.1 of Ctenodactylus gundi. Classification (NCBI taxonomy): domain Eukaryota; kingdom Metazoa; phylum Chordata; class Mammalia; order Rodentia; family Ctenodactylidae; genus Ctenodactylus; species Ctenodactylus gundi. The sequence continues at coordinate 597,584 of PVKB01000359.1, read as the reverse complement.
GGGGGTTTTTTGTATATACTGGGTCTCACCTTCTAAGTAGCTGGAACTACTACAGGCTTGTGCCATCATGACAGCTAAAAGATTCATTTTTAAATGTACTTCTAACCCATTCGTGTCATATCTGATGGGAAAGCTCTGCCCCAGTCCCTCCCAGCCTTCTAGGGCTGGAGGAATAGCATAGCAGTTAGAGCACTTGCCTAGCAAGCACACAAGGCCCCTGGATTAGTTCCCCAGCACCACATAAACTGAGAGTGGTGGCACATACCTGGACTCCCAGCAACTTGGGAGGCCAAGGCAGGAGGATGGCCATGTATTTGAGGTCAATTTGGACTACAGTGTGAAACCCTATCTCAGAAAACAACAACAAAAACCCTCCAGTCTTCTAAACATTATATACTGCTTCTAGATAAAGCCTCATAAAGCATTGCTCTGAGTACTCAGTGTCACAATTTAGAAATCAATGATTCTCTTCTGCTTGATGGCCTGGATCCAGCCTACTTTGTAGTATTTACTTTTGTCCCTTTGAACCCTGTGTTTACATGGAAACTAACATGTTCACCAGTCCGCGAACGCTCTACATTTTCTTGCTTCTATATATTTACTCACTGATTTCTCTCTTAATATACCTTCCCTCACATTTCTGCTTGTCTGAATTCTACCCACTTTCAAAACCGAGTTTAAATGCTACCTCACGCTTGAAAAAACTGCTGACTTACCTTCCTTGGCCAATCAGAAACAGTGTCCTTCCAAATTGACTTTTTAATATCTCAGTTATGATAGTCATGTTACAGTCTATATTTTATCACATACATTTATTGAACCTATGCTTTATGCCAGATATGATAGTTAATTTGTAATATATAAAATGACTTATTTTTGTACTGATCCCTTTGAATTGTACTTCATTGCTACTAAAGTTAAAAAACTTTAGTCTTATTTACCTTTATCTTTAGTAATGGCTACCACATCTTGAACATAGTAAATGAATCAAAAAAATGCATTTTGAACAATAATCCAAAATATGTATGCATATCATATCAGGGATTCAAAAACTAACAAAAAATACAGAAATAAATCTCAGATATACAATCTGGGTTGGAGATTTTTAACATCTCTCGGTAACTATTAGAACAAGTGGATAATTAGTTAGAAGAATACCACTATCAACCTACTTAATCTAATTGACATTTATAGAGCACTACCCAATAAGTGTAGAATATACATTCTTTTCAGGTGTACGTGAACCATATTCTGAGCTATAAACAAGTTTCAAATTTTTCAAAAAGTCTCACCACAGCTTTTTCTTTAAAAAGTACCCAAATATTTAGAAATTAGCACATTTCCAAATAATCACGAGTCAAAGAAGAAATCACAAAAGGAATTTTTAAAGATTTCAAACTGAAAATGAAGTCATTTGTCTGTTTCTGACTTAATAAACTAGAAAATGAGAAAAATAAATCCGGAGCAAGAAGAAAGAAGGAAATAATAAAAGCAAGAGCAGAAATGCATGAAATTACAATAAAGAATTGAAAACAAGAAATGGACAGGCTCTCCCAAAACTAAACAGGGAAATGAGAGAAAAACAAATTAATAGTATCAGGAAGGAAAAGGAAATAGCACTACTATTCCTAAAGATGTTTAAAAAAAAAAAAAAGATCCTTACAAGTAACTTTATAAAAATGATTCAACGAATTACCTGAAGTGGGAAATTTTTTAAATATAAATTTTAAGCGATAAACCCAGAAAGAATATTGAAATAATACTCTGTTAAATTTAACTGTAATTTTTTTAATTCCTGCCATGAAAACTACAGGTTCATATGGTTTTAGGGATGAATCATGTTCACCATTTAAAGAAATAGTATCAGTCGTATACTTATGTTTCTAAAATAAAGAATGGAACATTTCACAGTTTATAAAACAAACATAGTAGGCACCAAACAGATAAGGGTCTTCCAAGAAAAGAAGATGGTAGGCCAGTATTGCTATTACTGTAATAGCAAAATCCTGAAAACTGCCAGAAATCTGAAAGACAGGGAGTAGGTTTTCAAGCTCAAGCCCAACCTAAAAAAACTTAACAGTTTAACAAGATCCTGCCTCAACTTTTTTTTTAATTAGTTAATTATTTTAGTAGAAAAAATGGGGGTGTAGCTCTGTTTTTATAGCAGCACAATTCATAAAACCAAATCCTAGAAACCGCCTACCTGCCCATACATACAGGAATGGTTAAAGAAGATGTGGTACCTATACACAATGGAATACTATGCAACCATCAAGAAAGACATATATGAAGCACTTGAACGAAAATGGAGCCACCTAGAATCAATAATGCTCAGTGAAATGGACCAAGCATAAACAACTGACTATAGATGTGTATCTGTCTTATGAAACGCACAATCACGTTTTGCAATCACGCGTTTTACATGCCAACAAATGCCTTCAGAGGAAATGTTACAGTGGAAAAAAAGATGAAGGTAGATGACTTATCACTTATGACCCAGCTTCAGATGTCACATAGCCTCACTCTGCAGGATTCTGTTGGCAGGGTAGAAAGGGAGGCAATGGTCAGTTAGGAAAGGGGTGAACCTCTGAAAAAGGGATGGACATAGACTCTCATTAATTCCCCAAACCTCATGGTTCTAATGTGGTACAGAATTTGGAGTTAATGTATTTATCAAAAAAAGTTAAATTTTATGTCATGTGACTTTTTTACCAAAATTAAATAAATATTAAATATTTATTTAATAGAAAAAAACTGGGGATGTAGTTCAGTAAAGGCCCTTGTTTCACAAACCTCAGTAACACACGCACACGCAACACGCACGCACGCGCGCAGACTAATAATCCTTCTTGGTCAGATATGTAGTGTTAATTTAACATGTGAAAATTAGGATAATTTTATTAGAAAAAAGTATATAATGTTCTTAATAAATGCAGAAAAACATTTAACAAAATACTATACCAATTGATGATAAAAATGTATGCAAGGTAGGTGTAAGAAAAGCTTAGTTTGACTAAGGACAAATTCATAAATAATAGAGCTAATGTTGAAATATTGAATATTTTTCTTCCTAACATCAAAAGCAGGACAGTGTTTCTTCACTCTCACCATTTACATTCAGTGTTCACTAGTGGTCCAAACTAGTACAATAAGAAAATAAGCAAGCAAATATTACAAAGATTTGAAAGGAAGAAGTAAAACTGTCCTTATTTGCAGACACCATGATTGATTACCTAGAGATTTCTGAGTGATCTACCAAATAAAGCTAAAACTAATAAGTGCAAAGCTTTAAACTATAAAGTCATTGTATGTTTTCATACTAACAAAAAATGAAGATACATTTTTAAAATACTGTGGCAGTTTCAAAACATGATTGCAGATTCTTTGACATTCATTCATCAAGAGTCTTTTCCCTTAGTATCTGAGCAGATCTCCTGTCTGCCTCAACCAACAGAATCCTGCACAGTGAGGCTATGTGACATCTGAAGCTGGGTCATAAGTGATAAGTCATCCACCTTCATCTTTTTTTCCACTGTAACATATCCTTTGAAGGCATTTGTTGGCATATAGAAGATGTGGTTACCCTGAGTTCACCATGCTGTGAAAAATTACAGGCCATGTGAAGACCATTGTAGTCTTCAAATCATTCTAGTCCTGGTACAAAATAGTATGGGTAAAGAAGCCTCCAAAAGATTTTGACCCCTAGCTTTCTCACTCAGGTAATCCCTGTTTGTTGTAGCAAAAAGGAACTAAAACGAATGCTTTTTTCAGTAGCATCAAAAAGCATGTAATATTTAAGAATAAATTTAGCAATGGATACGTAAGACCTTCACAGTGAAAGCGTAGTATTGAAAGATGGAAATTTTTCCTCAAACTGTTTTATATATATTCAATATGATCTTAGTCAAAATCCTAGCAGAATTTTTATTAAGATACACAACTTTTAAACAGTCATGGGGCCAAGAATAACCAAAACAGTCTTGGGAAAAGTAATTTTAAAACAATGTATTGTATTTTATTTCAAGACCTAACAGTATTACAGATTACTATGATATAATTATGACAGACAGTAATATTTTACTCAGTGCTTAACATCCAGCTTAGAAGGGACAAGTTGTTGTAACAAATAAAATTTGAGCCGTCAGCTCTCAGGAGTCAGCTTGGGTAATATCCAGTACTCCACTGACAGTAGTGATCACACAAAGGATAGAAAGTAGAACCGTAGACCATAATGGAGAATCCAGAAATAAACCTACACTAAGCACAGCCTATTGACCTTGTCAAAGGTTTCAAGACAAGACAATTTGGGAAAGAAAATTCTTGTTACCGAAGGTACTAGAACCACCTAATTGTAGAAGGGAAAATGAGTCTCAGGAGAGCAGAGTAGCACATGCCTGCTAGTGCTGCTTCTCAGGAGGCTGAGGCAGGGGTTTCAATGCCCACTATTTCCAAAAAATAAAATAAAATTCTATTTTTACCTTACGTTGGACAAGAAAAATAAATTTAGGATAGATCATGGGCCTATTTTGAAAAGTTTAATCTCTAGAGGCAATAGGAAAATCATAGGAAATATTTTTACAACTTGGAATAGTAAATACTTCTTAGGACACATTTAAAAGGTGATAATCAGGTATGATTATTTGCACCAGTAACACCAGCTACTCAGGAGGCTGAGGCAGGAGGATCACAAGTTGAAAAACAGCCTGGACAATTTAGCAAGACTCTGTCTCTAAAAAGAATGAAAATTAAAAAGGCTAGAGATATATCTCAGTGTTACAGATCCCCTAGGGTATGATCCCCAGGACCACGGGGAAAAAAAGTAATAAAATATCACATGGAAACTGAAGGTGATAAATCAGATTTTATCAAAATTTAAATTATCTTTTCTCAGTAAAAGCCAACACTAGTAAAAAGGAAAACCAAGTCACAAAAATGATGAAATTTTTCATATTTCTGTGTGTGAATGTATCTGAGAGAACTTGTATCCACAATATCTGAAGAACATACAAATTAATAATTAAAAGATAAATAACTCATTTTTTTCATTTATTTGTTTTATAGTGCTGAGCATCAAACCCAGGGCTTTGTGAATGCTAGGCATACACCCTACCACTAAACTACATGCTTAGCCCTATTTTATTTTATTATATGTCAAGATCTTTCTGTATTGCCCAGCCTGGGGCCAAACTTGTAATCCTCCTACCTAGTAGTTGGGATTATAGGCATGCACCCCTAAACCCATACAACAACCCAATTTTGAAACAGATAGGAGATTTAAGACACTTCACAAAAGAAAATACATTAATACTATACAATGACATGAAAAAGTGCTTAGTATCATTAGTTGTCAGGAAAATACATTCAGTGGAATACTTCTTAGGAATAAAAAGGAATAAACTAATAATACATTCCACAGTGTAAATGAGTCTTTGAAACATATTAAGTAAAGAAAATATAATCTGTGGCGATAGAAAGTATCATAGCTGGTCGACTATTGAGAATTTATTGGAAGGGAACCTGGAGTGTTTTTGGGGTGATGGAAATGTACATTTTGACCAGGATGTTAGTTACTTGAGAATATACATTTTACAAAATTCTAAAAATATGTACAGTTAGATGTTCTCAATCCACTGAATAAAAATTTTATTGTAGTAATTTTAAACTAATTGTTTTAAGTCTTTCCAAAAAGGTTCCATGTACATCACTATCAATTTAGAGTCAGAAGCTAGAGTTGAAATTGTTATGATTTTCTTGTTTAAAAAATAAAATTTTTACTTTAAGGTACCACCAGCATGGTGATTAAAACAAATACATTTGCAAAATAAAAAATTAAGTTTATAAAGTTGCTCCATAGGCCTTTGCTTCAGCTTCATATATAAACTATGCAATGAAAGGAAAAAACTATTAATACAACTTCATGAGACTTTTAAAAAAGATAATTGAAATGTAATGGGAAGTGGTCCCAACTAAAAATGTTAGGTGAGTTTTTCACTTTTATTTCTGTGCATGCACTAAAAGTGTAATCTCAGGCACTAGGATTCAGTTCTAATTTTAGCACTAGCTACTTGCTCTTCTCTGGCAGTCTCCGTAACTGCTATTTCTGTCAGGCACTGTGGTGAGGTCTCAGAATGGGACTACTGAGGAAGTAGTTCAGATATGTGCCAAGTATACATGTGAGTGGAGGCAATGAGGAATCTCTCATGAACAGGTATTCCTAAGAGATTAAAAGGGAAAGGGAAAGGGCTCAGTAAACCTTTGCAGTGACTTGTCAGAGCAATGGCGCCTCAGCACCAGTCCCTTTAAAGTTTCCAATTAGTCCATGACAAAAAACATTAAGATGGGCACTGCCCAGAATTTGTATAGATGTACCAAAAGATAATGAATTATTTTAGGAATAGTTTTGTTTTACAGTATTAGTAGCATTAAGAAGTTCTTTACATTTATCATTCTGAATTCTTAGATGATTCTCCAATAACATGCCATCCTCATTTCTTAACAGAGAAATACTTATTGATATCTTGTATATTTATATGCATAGGAAAAGGGTAGTAATTCCTTCAAAGGAGGAGAATCTTTAAAAAAGTGAAGAGTTAAAAAATTTTTTATCTTGATTAAGGGTTACAAATATTCTCCTTTTATAAAAAAAAGAGAGAAATGACAGTGTCTGTTTCTCTACTGGGATGAATAATGTACTCTGTTGGGAATTTATGCAAATAAAAATCCAACTTTATTAAATTATTCCACTCATTAAAATTATAGATCACACTTTAGAGAACATTCTTAATCTTTATGCTTAAGAATGTGCTTGCAGTTTTTTCTGCAAAATCTCTAGAGTTACGTTATTCTGATCCTCTTTCTTTACTTGAAGATTGTGGTTTTCTTAGGAAGGATTGTGTATGAAGTTAGAGGGGGTATAATTTGTGGGTGTGATAGTGGTATGATGGTAAATGTTTAACAGCCACCTAGGGGAGGAAGACTGATTTTTAACATTTGCCAATTTCCCAGTACATGAAAAAAATGTGCAGTATCTTTAGCCATCAGAGAAATGCAAATTAAAACAACACTAAGGTTCCATCTAACACCAGTAAAAATGACTTCTATTAAAAACCCAAAAAACAATGCTGGTGAGGCACTGCTGGTAGGACTGCAAGTTGGTACAACCACTATGAAAAGCAGTGTGGAGATTCGTCAGATAATTGAACATTGACATCCCATTTGACCCAGCTGTTCCTCTTCTGGGTATCTTCCCAAAAAAGTCAAAGTCATCATATATAGCAATACATAAGTCAAATCTTGGAAGAAGCCAGTAGGCCTGAGTACAGATGAATGGATAAAGATGTGATATATATATATATATATATATATATATATATATATATATATATATATATATATGGAATATTACTCTGCCATTAAGAGTGACAAATTTGGTTCGTTTGTAGGTAAATAGATGCATCTTGAGAACATTATGCTCAGCAAAATGAATCAGACCCAGAAAGTTAAATACCATATTATTTCTCTAATATGAGTAAGGCAAACCATAAGAAAATGTAAAAGATATGGAAGAAAGTGAGAAGATGGACATGGTAGAGAGGGAAAGGGAATGGAGTAGGTGAGAGGGTGGGAAAACAGATATATAAATAGAAATAAATTTTTAGAAACGAAAAAATGACATTTGCCAATTTCCATTGTATAAATATCCCCACCCTAAACACTGCTTTTAAGAACTAGCTTCTGAGAATATTGTAATGAACTCTCATGAACCTTACAGGACAGCTCCAGCACACCACTGGATGAGTATAGGTAGTCGTACTCTGCCAAGTAGTAGCAATTAGAAAATTCATCAATGAAACTTAAAGACACCATTAAGCTTAAGGGAACCAGAGTCCTTAAAATCAAGAACTCCATAACTTCCAGTTGTTTGGATTAATCCGAGTTCCAAGCAACTCCTATATTTTCCATACTTCTTTGGGCTTCCTATAGGAATGTTGTGTTTTCATAGTCTTACGTTATCCTAATAATCATTGTTAACAGTTAAAGCTGAAATCCATAGTTGTTTTCCTAAAAATTCACCACGTAAAATTAATAATTAAAAAGTTTTTGGAGGGTAGTATAAGGGAGGAATAGCACGGCAATTACAGAATTTGCCAAACAAGTGCAAGACCCTAAATTCCACATAAGCTGAGCATGACGGTATACACCTATAATCCTAACACTCAGGAGGGTGAGGTAGGAAGAGTGCCATGAGTTCCAGGCCAGCCTGGACTACAAAGAGATCCTGTCTCAAAAAAAAAAAAAAAAAAATTCCTTTTTTTTTGAGAACTGTCTTATACTATCTGAGGTATTGGAATTAAGTTCCATTAGACAAAGCTTGTGTTATAAAAGAAACTATACTTATTACAGAAGTTCTGTGTACATGCAAGTGTGAAACAAAAGTAGTATATATAGTTTGATTGGTTTTGTCTTTTGTAAACACAAACAGAGCTGATCTTCCAAATCTAGACTTTTTATTCTGAGCCCAGCTTCATTTTCTTTTTCCTCCTCAGATAAAACCAATATCTAGATCGAATATCTAATAGCTTCTTTCCCTCTTTTCTCTACTTTCTTCTCTTCAGGATCTGTAAGGTACTACCAACTTGTACCTCTTATTAGTCACAATTCCACTTAACTAAAATGTTTATTCAGCCGGGGGATTTTTAAATACTGATTGCCCAGTGGTCTTACCAAATTGATAAGCACTTAGAGTAGAAACTAAGCAGCCTTTTTTGACTCAGTCTCAGAAATAAACTGATTTTATCAATTTAGGATCAGGTAGAGTTGAGAAGGGAGCTGAACACAAACAACGGATTTTTGTCTTTCCCACCTGCCTCCTGCCCTGCGAAAATCACACTGGTGTCATTAAGGTTGCTTTCAGTGGGGTATAGTCTAGAAAGCTGCTAAGATCTTCAGACCTAACCTACCCAGTTCAGGCCTGTTTCTTGGTTGGGTTTCCTTGTCTCTGATCATCCATTTCTTCCCACTACACATTTACACATAGTACTGCATATTACATTAGACTTAAACTTTTTAAAGAATTTCCCAAAAGAACTTGTGATACTATTCTCTTTAGTGTTATCAGGTAGGAATAAAACCAAACAAGTTCTATTTATATTTTTCATGTATGAAAGAAAAATAAATTTCCATGTACAAATTGTCTAATTCCGAAATACCTCACAGCTGACCATATGAATCGTCCTAAAAATGTTGGTGCATATACTCAACATATATGTAATAAAAGCTTTTATACCTGGAAAAAAAACAAGTGAATTATTTTGTTTCTTTATATTAAGAACCCTGAGTATTTAAGTCATCAGAAGAAACCCTTCCTAATATTTTTTGGACAGACATAGATCCAAAGACCCAGTAAGAACTCACGTATCTACTTGGTGATTAAAGTAATTTGTTTCTTTCCATCTCAGAGAGAAAAATCCCAGATGAAGATTTCATCATTTTAATTGATGGATTAAATGAAGCAGAATTTCACAAACCGGATTATGGGGATACAATTGTATCGTTTCTGAGTAAAATGATTGGAAAATTTCCTTCTTGGCTCAAACTAATTGTAACAGTTAGGACAAGTTTACAGGTATGTGGGTTTTTTTGCTTTTGAACCATGACTTATTTCCCTTGGAAAGGGTTTAAGCTAAAAATTATGTTCCCTAGCTCCCTTAGCAATGACTTTTTCTAAACCTCGGGCATATCGTAGAGCACTAGCAAGAAATAATTCTCAGAGAGTGTAACAGCTGTGATCTTTCTCTGTATAACTTAAATTCCCATCTCTAACGCTGTGGATAAGCTTGATAAAGTGTCCCTCAAAATGCACAAAAAGAAAATCCTAGCATTTGGGCTTTTGTTTCTCAGTTTTATTATTTATTGTTATACAAATTCTGGTTAAACCTAAGGCTAGAGTCTGATTTTCTACTTCTTACCTCTGCTTCTACTTGAACAACATTTCTGCAACATAAAGTTGTACTTTCTTCTTCATAAGCACTCTTCCAACAAATATTGGCAATATTATAACTTTAGATTGAATTTATTGCAATTGAGGGATGTTTCATTTTTTGTTGTTAAATTATTTCTGCATCTTGACCACTTATGGCCTGAGTTAAAGAGCCAAGAACATGGAACTGAGCCTGTAAAAATACACGGGGAAAGGATAGATAACTGATAGATAACTACACCTTCTTCACAGTTCTCATTGAAGTCAAGTTGGTATCTCCAACAATTCTTTACATATTCATAAATGTATATCTACCTTGACACTACAGTGCTAAGTACACCAGACACAGAGGTTAGATATCACATGGTTGTTTCTATATGAGAAACTCAAAGTATAAATAAAGAGCAAAGTAGAGTGCTGATGATAGGAAACAGGGAGGTAGAGTTTGTGGCTATGGGCAGGGAATCTAGAAATGGGGAGAGATAGGACACAGAAGAGAAGGAGAGTAGAAATAATCAAGGTGCAAAATGTATATGCATCACCCTTTTTTTTTTTTTTTAATTCCCTTATTGGGCATGATGACACACACTTGTTTTCCCAACTACTCAGAAAGCTGAGACAGGATCACAGGTTTAAGGACAGCCTGGGCAACAGAATGAGAACCTGTCTAAAAAATAAAAAGGGAAGAGGGTGTAACTCCATGTCTGCCATGTATGACACCCTGAGTTTAGTCCACAGTACAGCCCCTCAAAATTGCCCTCCTTGATGAATATTAAAATTTCAAATTTCCTATTATTTTGATATAAGTCCCTTGTAATAATTACTAGTATGCAATAAAGAGTGATACATTAAGCCCCTTTTGTTCTTCTCTTGGGCTCTTTTTATTCGTATATATTGCGAGTTATTTTCACTGCCTTCCATGACCAGTGAACAGATCCTGTCATCTTATTTGTGTTTATTATTAGTCTCTGGAGGAATGGCTCAGTGGTTAAAGCACTTGCCTAGCAAGTGCTGAGTCAAGCACTAAGTACCAAAATTCGATTCCCCAGCACTACGTAAGTCAAGGATGGTGGCACATGCCTGTAGTTCCAACACTTGGGAGGCTGAGACAAGAGGATTGCTGTGAGTCCAAGGCCAGCCTGGGATCCATTGTGAGTTCAAGATTAGCCTGGGCTACAGAGCTAGACCCTGTCTCAAAATAAAATAAAATAAAATAAAATAACAATAATCAAAAATAATTGTGACAGGGGCTGGAGGAATGGCTCAGCGGTTAAAACGCTTGAGCAAGCGCTAAGCCAAGCGCTAAGTACCCGAGTTCGTTTCCCCAGCACCATATACGCTGGGCGTGGTGGCGCACACCTGTAATACCAGCACTCGGGAGGCTGAGACAGGAGGACTGCTGTGAGTTCAAGGCCAGCCTGGGCTCTGAAGTGAATTCATGGCCAGCCTGGGCTCTGAAGTGAATTCAGGACCAGCCTGGGCCACAGAGCGAGACCCTGTCTCAAAAAAAAATAATAATAATTGTGACACTTCTTGGTGGCCTAGTGGTTAGTATTTGGAGATTTCTGTCAAAGAAATTTGAGTTATAGAATATGAGCAAATCAACATAAATGCATCTGTACAGCTAATTGTCCAATAGCTTGATGACTAAAGGTGAAAGAAGGTAGAAGAACAATGCTACAGCAAATGTATGCTTAGCCAGTACTGTCCTCACATGCATGTTGTTACATAATGCCACGTGCAGTTGCAGAAGAAATTTTGAGTATGTTTGTATAGATGAGATAGCTTTAATTTTTTATATATGCCAAAGAACAGAAATAGTACTGAAAATATTAATCTACAAAGTACAAACTTCAGTGTCTTCATGCGCAGGTTAAACCCAGGGTCTCACATATGCTAGAAATGTGTTCTGCCACTGAGCCACCACCCCAGCCCTTCAACTAAGATTTTTTTTTTTTTTTTTTTTAGTTATTTCCTTTATCTGGGAATATAGCTCAGTGGTAGAGCACTTGCCTAGGATAAATGAAGGCCTAGGTTCAATCCCATGACAGCAAAAAAAAAAAAAAAAAAAATTCTGTCATCTCTAACATTCCGAAATAATTCATAGATTTTTTAAAAAGTGAATCATTATGTTTGATGATTCATTATTTCTACAAATAATTTTAAGCTGGGCCTGGTGGTGAAAGCCTATAATCCTAGTACTCTGGAGGCAGGAAGATTGCAAGTTCAAGCCCAGCCTGAGCAACTTAGTAACTTAGTGAGACCTTGTCGCACCGTAAAAGATAAATAAAAGCCTGGGATGTTGTTCAGCGAGAAGGCCCTGGCGTCAGTCACCAGTATTGCAAACATTTCTGTCATACTTGGATTGTATCAGGCACTGCTCTAAAGGCTGGAGATTCAACAGTGAATATTCAAGATTGAAATACACAACAAAAAAGTAATATTAAGCATAAAGAAAAATTGAAAGTAGTATCAAATGCTATGACATGACATAAGATAAAATGAAGTAAAGGGATAAATGGAGATAATAGTTTTCTTGGATAGGACAGACAGTTTGTCCAAGGATTCTTACAAAGTGGTGAAATATGATTTGCCTTATCTTTTCAGGGACTGGGGGGATAGCTCAGTGGTTAAAATGCTTGCCTAGCAAGTGTAAGACCCTGAGTTCAGTTCCCCAGTACCACATAAACCTGTTACAGTGGTGCTTGCCTATAATCCCAGCATTCAGAAGGCTGATGCAGTAATGCAGGAGGATTGCTGCAAATTCTAGGCCAGCCTGGGCTGCATAGTAGTCTCAGGACCATCCTAGACTACAGAGCAAGACACTGTCTCAAAAAAAAATTTTTAATTAGAAAAAATACTTTTAAATCTGTCTATTGCCTACATAGATAATAAAATATAGGGGATTGAAGGATGTAAGTAGAGGACTGGGAGTGTTACTCAGTGATATATCACTTACCTACCATATGCACGGACCTGGATTTGATTGTAAGCACCAACACCACCAAAAAAGAAGGGAAATAACAGGTAAAAGGTGATAGTGGCTTAGACTAGGGTGATAATGTGATAGAGATGATGTGAATGTTATACTTGCAGTGTATTTTGAAGGAGCTTTAAAAGGATTTGATGTTGGGCAGAAAATGGTTATAAAGAGAGAAGATTTAAGAATGAATTCTGAGGTTTGGGTGATCAGATGAGTGGAATGCAGATTTGAACGGGGAAAATCAGATACCTCAAAGAATTTGGTAATAATCTGTGGGAATGGGTGTCAAAGAGCAGTGAGTAGACACTTGAGCCCTGAGTGTGCTGGGAAATGGAAATAAAGGAGAAACTAGAAGAAGAGACTGGATATGAGTGACTAGAAGCAAATGAGAAGACCATACTATACAGCAAGCTGCAGAAAGTGACTCCCAAAACAGATGACGTCAGTTCTGTCAGACACTGCCGAGAGAGTGAGGGAAGTGAGAACTGAAAGATGACTGTTGGGTATGGCAGGGTGAGGATTACTGGTAATCTTGACAAATATTTCAGTGAAGTAAAAGGTTGAAGTCTGTTTGGATCAAAGAAGAGAATGGGACAGAAGATGTTAGAAATATCCTATTATTGAAACTTTCTCTAATTTTTGCTAAAAATGAGAACAGAATCAGATGGTAGTAGCTGAAGTAGTTATATGGGATGCATGACAGTGCGACCCATCTGAGAAGAAGTTGATGCAGACTCTGTAAGTAGAGGAGAAAAGATGGAATTCAGTGCATGAGTCATCACTAAGCCACTTTTCCCCCAATGTAATTTCCAAGCAGGTCACCAGAGTACCAAGCTTACCGCTAGAGTAGGAAGTGTTCTTTTTAACTGAGGTATCTCAGAAACCCTGTGTTAAATGTACTAATTTTATGAGGAAGGATTAAAAAGCCATGTTTTGCTTTGATTTTTGTTTTTATTGAAAACCACCTTTTTACATGGTGTTTTCTGAATCCTTGCATATTTCTGTAACTAAATTAACTGTATACCATGGTTTACAATGAGAAAAATTATAAGCAAAATCATGCAGCTCTCCATTTTCTATTTGTTTGGGGGGGGGGGTTGTTTAGAATATTTACCATGAAATCACTCCTAAAGTCTCCTTACAAAGACCTATAAAGTCTCCTAAAGACCTTATCTTAAGTCTCAATACTAAAATATGTAGTGGTGTCCTTTCCGTGCACCTACTGTGTTATAATCTGTGGATACTAATATTTGAAAAAGTTTTCCTCTTTTCTTTGGCCACTCAGAAATTCAAAGTAAATTTGTGGACCTCATAGTTTATCACAAGAGTTAGGGGAAACTGAAGGTCTTTCTGTCTCTCTCTCTCTCTCCATCTGTTTTAGGAAATTACCAAGTTGCTGCCTTTCCATAGGATTTTTTTGGATCGACTAGAAGAGAATGAAGCCATAGACCAGGACCTGCAGGCTTACATCCTGCACCGGATACACAGCAGCTCAGAGATCCAGAATAATATTTCACTTAATGGCAAAATGGACAATACTACATTTGGCAAGCTCAGTTCTCATCTCAAGACCCTCAGTCAAGGGTCCTATCTATACCTGAAACTCACATTTGACCTAATAGAAAAAGGCTATCTAGTGTTAAAGAGCTCTAGCTACAAAGTAGTTCCTGTTTCACTTTCAGAGGTGTATTTACTCCAGTGCAATATGAAGTTCCCAACCCAGTCTTCCTTTGACCGGGTGATGCCGCTCCTGAATGTGGCAGTAGCCTCTCTCCACCCACTGACTGATGAGCATATCTTCCAGGCCATCAATGCTGGTAGCATTGAAGGCACACTAGAATGGGAAGATTTTCAGCAGAGAATGGAGAACCTCTCCATGTTCCTAATCAAGCGCAGAGACATGACTCGTATGTTTGTACACCCTTCTTTTCGAGAATGGCTTATCTGGAGAGAAGAAGGAGAGAAAACCAAATTTCTTTGTGATCCCAGGTAAGATATAGATCTATAATAAGAAATTCTGAGCTTTTGTACTTACTGCATGGAACATGTGTATTTAAAGTAGTGAGAGAGCTGGAGGAATGGCACAGTGGTTAAAGCACTTGCCTAGCAAATGCAAGGCCCTGGGTTCGATTCCCCAGCACCACATAAGCTGGGCATGGTGGTGCATATCTGTAATCCCAGCATTCAGGAGGCAGAGGCAGGAGATTGCTACAAGTCCAAGGCTGGCCTGAGCTCCATAGTGTTTTCAGGACCAGCCTGGCCTACCGAGTGAGACCCTGTCTTTAAGATAAAAAAAAAAAAAAGTAGTGAGAAGTATGCACATAGAGGAGATATCATCTGTTTCTTCTCAAGACAAGCCTGGGATGAGATTTAGTAATGTATATTCTCACGATGTTATCTCCTTAAGATTCAGCATCTGCATAGATACTTAGAATGTTGCCCTACATTCCTTTATTTTCCTAAATAATTTTTACTGACCCCACTAGGTATTACAGGCTATACATAACATAGCCGTCTAACAGATTTCCAAAGGATTCTTCATAAATATATGTACATATGTAACATATATATTGTCTCTTTGTCTTAGAGCATAATTATTATTTAAATTTTTATTTTCCTTTTAAAAGTGGAAGTAGCACATGCCTATAATCTCAGCAGTTGGGAGGCTGAGGCACAGGATATCATGAGTTTTGGGGCTAGCCTGGCTATATAGCAAGACCTTGTCTCTAAAAATAAGTAAATACATAAATAAATAAGATTTTCAAGCCTTATGGCTGAGAAAGACTTGAAGAGATCAGATGATCTAATCATTGTGCATCTACATAAAGTGTCATTTTCCATATTTTGTTATAATGACCTTAAAGAAGACAAATCACTTGGTCAGAGGCATAAGGTTATTAGATAGGTGGACAGAGGAGGGAATAAATACAGATAGCAAATATGCTATATATTACCACTGCTTCCTCATCCTGCATCCATGAGGATATCACTAACTTACCTTACAGCATTTTTTTCTGTTAAGCTTGACCTTAACTTGAGAATCTTTGTCAACTCAACAAAAGACTATATATAAAGCTCTTTACCAGTCTATTGGGTAGAACCTAGTCTCTAGCTTCTTAGTACTCCTCTATACTACTTTTACAAGAATTATTCCTTAATAAAGTATTTGCTAAGTTTATTAATGATCTCTGGAAACAAAGAAGATACCAATGACATACATAGCTAGCCAATGCAGAGCTTATTCTGGCTCAAAAAAAAAAAAAAAAAAAGATAGCCAGAGTTGGCTTTTTTTACTGTGACTCATCAGAAAAACTAAAAATCTGACATGCTGGAATTTTATTACCCTTGTGCTCATGTTCTTCAGTAGACAACTGTGCTTCTGCGCATGCTGTTCAGCTTGCTTCATGCTGATTCACGAAAGTTAGATACCGATTCTGATTGTAATAGTCAGCCAGGCAGTAGACTGGCATTTTCCTTGAGAGGGAAACTTTTTGGAAACATGCTCTAGTGGAAAGAACAGAAACTGTTGAGTCAGATTAAGTACATGTAAATCTTCCCTCTTCTAAGAACTGTGACCTTTGGAAAAGTTATGTAATGACTTTGAGACTTTGATTTCTTACCTCTATAAAAGCATAATAATGCCATCTTCCTAGAATTGGTGAGAAGTAAATGACATCTTATAGATAAAAATCTAAAATAATACAGAACACAAAGAATGCATTCAAAATATATTCTTTTTCCTCCCATCTTTGTAGTGGTAGAGCCTTCAGGTGTGCCATAACTAAAACCTGTGGCTAATCTAGGCAGCAGTATTCCTCTACTGTTAGCATTTTGAGCACAGTATTTTAAAAGCAAAAAAAAAAAAAAAAAAAACTAAGCCCAAGTCTCTTACATTGATAGTGTGGCATTCCCAAAATAATTTTATTATAGGTAGTCCTTCCTTGTATGTTTTAAGACTTCCAGTGGATACCTGAAATTGTAGATAGTACCAAACCTTGTATGTTCTATAGTTTTTGTATTTGTAGCTACCTATGATAAAGTTTAGTTTATAAACTGGGTACAACAAATTAAAAACAATAGTTAATAAAAAGAGCAATTATTTAAAAGTGAGTATGGTCTTTCTCACTCCCAAAATATTTTATTGCACTTTTACCTTTTTAGTTAAAGTAAGCATTTTACAACTTCTCTTTAGCATATTGAAGTTGCCAGCGTAATTAAACCTTGGCTTGGATGCCATTATTAGTGAAATGAATTACTTGAGCATAAGCACTCTAATCCCACAGCAATCAATGTGACAACCTATAGAGCTACTGAGTAACCAAGGGGCAGGCAGCATATTACATGGACACCCTGGACAGAGGAGTGGGTTGAGTCCTAGGAAGGATGGGTGAGGGTGAGATGGCATGAGATTTTATCACACTGTTCAAAGAAACACATAATTTAAATATCTATAAATTGTTCATTTCTGGAGTTTGACATTTAATATTTGTATACTATAGTCGACCCTGGGTAACTAATACCATGAAAAATTAAACTGCAGGCAATGGGGGTGGGAGAATTACTATAAATCTTACTAGGGCTGCTGCCCATGCCTAATATTAATACATAGAATTGCCAACTATGTATTTAAGAAAAAAACTAATCTTGCTAGATGCAGTAGGGTGCACGTGTAATCACAGCACTCAGGAAGCTGAGGCAGGAGGATTGCCCTGAGTTTGAGGCCAGCCTGGTCTACATAATGAATTGAGGACCAGCCTGAACTACAGAGTGAAACTCCATCTTGAAGAGGGGGAGGGAAAGGGAATGGGAAGACTAATCTAGATCTGCCTAATAAATACTTGGAGATCAATTTGCAGATAAATCCTGCAAACTGATCTGCTTGGTAATCCTAAGACGTATCAGAGGATTAAAAGCTGAGGTCAAAGGCAAACAGACTGCTACTGAATTAACCTTATAAAGAATGAAATCCTCAAGGACTCCCAAAAGAGAAAGTGCAAGTTTTATGTAGGCATATTGCTACTAGCCACTCAAGAGCCATGATATCCAGGCTCACCTGCTCACCACCAACCCCAAATCAAAGGAGGCCATTCATTATTGGTAAATAAGAAAGAGTTTTATTTCAAACCTGCTGTGAGGGAGATGGTGAGAATAATTTCTCCAAAATCATCCATCTCGTCTCTCTGAGTTTTCTCAGTATACTAGAGACTTTAAGGATGTCTCAGAGAGGAATGGGCATCACAGCTTTAAGTTCACAAAATAAGAGGAAAGTTTATATTCCATTACTGTGAATTTTGCAGTCTGTTATTAGCTGGTGAGCCTTTTATGATCATGAATAGTTACATATCCTTATGCCTGAGGGGTTTTTTTCTTTTCTTTCTTTCTTTTTTTTCTTTTCACCCTTCCTTCTTGAGGTCCACATCCTGCTTTTGGGGGAAGAGGGTAAAGGAGTTTTACCCTCTAGCAGTACCTGGGATTCCACGTTTTTGTTCTAATTGTCAGACTGGGTGGTAGTATAATATATCTGAGGAGGAGGGAATCATTTTCTAATTTGGAAGTTTAAAGTACTATCCTGTCCATAGCAGTATCATGGCAGTATAGGCTTGCTTACTTAACATTGTTTTTAATTTTTTATTTTCCCCATTTTATTGATATGTACAAGTGCAGAATTTAAGGTTTACAATGGAGTTGAGCATTTTGTGCACATACGTTTCTTGTCAAGGTGACAAGGACTTTCCTGCTCTCCTTTTGTCCCTCCCCCTACCCTCCTTTTTCTCCCTTCAACCCCACCCTGTCCGCCTCTTTTGCTTTGTCTTTCGTTTAAAGTTCCATGAGATAGTTGTGGTCTGGGTCTCTCCTATCTGAAAGACCATCCGATGTTTCACCTTCTGCTTCTGACTCACTTCACTAAGCATGATATTCTCAAATTTCTTCCTACCAAAACTGATACATAGATTCAATGCAGTTCCTATCAAAATACCTACAAGTTTCTTCAAAGAAATTGAAACAACAATTCTTAAATTCATATGGAACCAAAAGAGACTGTGAATAGCCAAAGCAATCCTGAGCAACAAGACCAAAGCAGGAGGCATTACAATCCCAGGCATCAGGCTATAATATAAAGCCATAGTGGTAAAAACAATTTGGTACTGGCATAAAAATAGACAGATAGACCAGTGGAACAGAATCGAGGATGCAGAAACAAACCAGAATACCCTCAACTACCTAACTTTTGACAAAGGGGCCAAATCCATACAGTGGATAAAGGACAGCCTATTCAACAAATGGTACTGGGAAAACTGGACATCCACATACAAAAGAATGAATCTAGTCACACACCTATCACCATGCACCAAAATCAAATTAACATTGTTTTTTACCTTAAAAGAACTGCAGCAACAGTCTGGTACAAAAGAATAGGAAGAGCAAACACTTATAATTTAAAATTCTGTTCCCTGGTGATTGAGTAATACAGATGCTGGGGGGGGGGGCGGGTCATCATATTTCATTCAGTGGCAGAAAATAGAATTATAAAAGGGCCACGGGTTATCAAGAAAAGCTTCCTTAAATTTCACTTCAGTTTAAATTCAGCCTCTTGAGCATTAGCTGGCACCAGCCGTTGTTACTAAAGTATTAATCTCAGGGTTTGGGGCTCCCGAGGTCAATGAGATGGAAATTCACTCAGAATTTAATGTTGTTGGCAGAGCCCATGCTGGCCTTTCAAAGAAACTGGCTACTGTTGCTTTTCATTTCAGGAAGTTCTGGTTAGTAGAACCCTTCTGCTGGCCAGAGCTTATCTTGATGGCCTTCAGCCTTGCTTCCTGCACATTGTTTCGCCTTCTTGTCTCCGTTTCCTCTCCAGCTTTCCTCTGCATCTAGTGTATTTCAGTAGACCAGGAAAACCCAATTCATTGCTTTAAAATCACACCAAAAAAAAGCAGTACCTAATGCGCATATATATATGGAAGTTTATAGTTACTTATTTGTTGCTGGGCCAAAGTACCCAATATCCACAGTTTAAGGGAGGAAAGATTTATTTAGCTCATAATTTCAGAAGGTCTCACACAGTTTGTTCTTGGGCAGCCAGCCGGCAGTGGTGGAAGCACATGGCAGAGGCTGCAGAGCTGTTTACCGCCTTGCAGATAGAAAGCCAACTCAAATAGAAGTCAAGTGAGTCTGGAGACTCAGGCAAAGCTAGAGCTTTCTCAGTAGAAGGCAGTAACCATGTTTCTTCTTCCTTCCTTTACTTAGTTCAGGCTGCCAGTTGGGCCCACCCCCTCCATGCCTAGGCTGGGTGCCCCCTCCCACTTTCTGGCCCTTGAGTCAATAAGACATCCCTGAAAGCTATTCCCGGGTATTTTCCCAATTGCAAAACGTTGATGCCGTCACTCCAGTTTAAGCCCCAAGCTTCCACCCTTTGCAACCAGGCCCTCCTTCCCAATGACACAGAGTTCCACAGTTAGCCCACTACAATCAAATGCATGAGACTTTTGGGGGACATTCCAGATCCAAACCATAGCAGTAAGGAAAGTCCTGAGAAGCGATACACTATCCTTGATCTAGTCCATGTTCTTGAACTTTTAGTGTATACTTTATTCCTCTGAACTTGTTGGCCTAGTTACTAGGGAATTAGATACAAATGAGAATATCCTGATGCCAAAAATTGCCAATCTTTCTCAGAAATAAGCCACCCAAGGAAGTAGCTTTTGCCTGAGCTGAAGCAAGTAAGTATTCTAAGGATGGCTCTGCAAAATATAAGTAATAGAACCAGAGGTCCATTCTGTACCTTAGGTTGAGTTTTGTGTGTTTTAAATATCAGACTGCCAGCCAAGCATGAAGACACACACCTGTAATCTCAGCATTCTGGGAGGTTAAAGTAGGAGGATCACAAATAAACTTTGCCAGTCTGGTACATAGTAAGACATTGTCTCAAAATAAAAAGTTTTAAAAGGCTGTGGATATAGCTCAGTGTAAAAACCTGGGTTCAACCCCTAGTACTGGGAATAAAAAATGAGAGTGTTTGTTGTCTCAGGAACTGGGCAAAGAATTGACATACCAAAGAGAATGACCTGACAGTTCTTACAGATTTAATTTTGACAGAAAGAAATGAGTTGTAGATAATATCCTTTCCTAGCTGTGTGTATTTTTACAAAACTGAAAGCAGAGTGTCACTGGAGAATTATCTTTATTCCACCATTTTTATTAATATATATGCAATACATAATGTTCACAATGAACTTTATGTTGTGCACATATATTTCATATCAACTTTACAATCCCTTCCCATTTTTAGTTCTCCTACATCCTCCCCATCCTCTCTAACTCCCACTATCACACCCATTTGGCTTTTCAGAATGCCCATGTTCTGGGTTTCCCAAATCGGAGAAACCATGCAATATTCAACATATTTAATCTTCTGCGTCTGACTCATTTTACTCAAATCACTACTCTTTAGCTCAACTTCCCACCCCTAGAATGGGCTGCAGTGGCCATATCTTTATTCCTCTTCTCTGAGTCCAACAGAGCCCTCTGTTGGGGTATTTGCCGAAAGTTCCTTTTTTTCTGTATCTTACTACATCTTTGTTGAGATTCTTTAGCATGGCCTCACCCACCAGTCTACATGAGAAATGAAAAATAACTGTAATTCATAAGGCCAGAAAACGTAAGAAAGAAAAAAAGTTAAACTTCAAATGCCTTAGCTGAGAACTAAAAGGTATATGTTTGCACATTCAAAAGATATTAATCAGTTTTCTTTAGGATAAACCTACATCAAAGACCAAGTAAATGAATTGCTATAATAAATGAACTTAAGTCTATATTGAATTGCTACATTAAATGAACTTAAATCTGCATCACATAGGTATATTACACTCAGCACTTGGGAGGCTGATGCAGGAGGATTTCAGTGAGTTCGAGGCCAGCATGGGCTACAGAGCGAGACCCTGTCTCAAAAACAAGCAAGGATGTGAGAGCGATCTGGCTGCAAAATCTGTCACCCCATTGATCTCCAGGGTCAATTCAGCTGATCTGGCTGGCTAGGTGGTGTGCCCTTCCTTCCTCACCACTCCATGTGCGTCTCGCCTGAAAATGCACACTCAAAACTGCTCAGTGGGTCAAAGAGAATGACCTTCCCTGCTAGAGGAGGACCTGTCTGTGGTCACGGGTATATGAGTAGCTATGTTACTTTACTAGAACCTCCAAACAAGCGCTCATAAATAAATATCAAAAATAAAAATGGGCCAGAGTTGTAGCTCAATATGAAATCCTGGACTACATCCTCAGTACTACATACATGCAGACATATATATGGGCATTTGGAGAGAACTCAGCAAATCAGTGAAGCACCAGAAGCAAAAAGAGGCTGTTGGAACCAAGTCAGCTCTTAGGAGTTTTGAAAGAGTTAAAGCGAAGGAAAGGAAGGTGTACCAACTTATTTTACTAACATTTGAATATTAGTAGATGATCCTACCTCATTGAAAAATATTAGCTCCTTACTCTTTCCAGAAGCTAAGTATGTTTAACATCAAATTCTTCTCTGTCTACTACTAAGGGAAAATCTGTCATCGTTTATCATGATTTGTATGTATACCTCCAGGGAGACATGTCATTAATTTGTAATACTGGTTGGGGTTTTTCTAATTGGCCAGAGGTTGTTTTTTCTATTATCTAATCCAAATTCTAACCTCCTGTTGCCATCAAAGATAAGTTTATTCTTGTAACACAAGGTCATGATTTCGTGATATGATACAAGAAATTTAATGAAATCTAGTATGTCTAGTTTACTGGTACATGGGTGTCTTTAACTTTATTAATGTTTTTTCTAGGCATATATCATAAGATTTACAACTGTTAGTCAAACAGGCAGACTACTACCATCATTTAAAGCTGTCTAAACATCAAAAGAAGATAGGTCATGTTTTTTTCCAAATTCATGAATTTTAGGAAAAGCTGATAATCAGAATTCTTTGCCAAACCTAGTTAAAACTAAGATCTGTTTATTCTTACTGTCATAAATCCTCAAAAGAAATTTGCTAACTCAATATAATGATCAAAAATATAATGAATGACTAAGTATCTTAAAATTTATTACGGTAAAAGGCATATTGCCATTATGCCCCTCTCAAAATACTCTGTCGTTTCAGACACATCCCATCATTCTTGCCACTTTCTGAAGCAGTACTGCAAGTCCTTTTTCATGATTATCTTTAGTTGAACAGTCATAGCAGCATATATGTCCTGAATTGACTCAAAACATGTACCTTTAGTGGTCATTTTGACTTTGAAGAAGAGCCAGAAATATAAGATGGATGAAAAACATTGTTTTTCATCAGCCTACCTTATCTTTTCACTGAATGGCACTTGGTAGCAATATTCACTGCTTTTTTTAAAAATCACATCTCATAAAGACACTCAGAAAAGGGAAACTTCAGAAATGCGTTAGAAAGTAACAACAATTGATGGCTTAAGTGTATTCAGAGTGAGAGGGAGTATTTTGAGGGGCATCAATAGCAATGTCTTTTACTGTGATAATTTTTATCACATAAGCATTCACTGTATTTTTAAGCACTATTTTTTACAGGAAAAAAAGTCATTTTGCTTATAGTAAAATAGTGAGAATATCACCTAATGGCTTGACAAGCACGAATGCTTACCGTTTATTCATTCATGAAACATTTACAGAAGAGCCAAATAGTAGAACACAGTAGGAACTTGTATTCTATATTTCTTGATTTTGCTATAAGAAAATAATGCTGCTTTGCATGTTTAATTATGCATATGAAGCTTTTTGAGGTATTTATGTTCAGTATAGCAAATACCACTTTAAAATAATTACATCTAGAAATCTAAAATGAGATTGAAGTAGACAAGTGATTAAGGGGAAATTTTGATGCTGAAAGCAATCTCGGAATTAGAAGCTAGATATTCTGTTAAGTCTTTGAAGCATCACTGGCTGAATCGAAAGATTAGAACTCCACAGGCTTTCCTAGATTGTCAAACCACAGTTGACAATGCAGCAGTCAGGAGTTACTGCCAACTTAGTGGGACATTTGCCTTGTTATGAGTACAGCAGTTCACTCATCTCCAGAGACCTCCAAAAGCAGACAGATCTCCACATTCAGGAAAGTCACCAATACTAGCCTTCTGCTCTTTTAAATATAAAAGCCCACAGCTCTGAGGCATTCATTTACTATAACCATCAGTATATCTAGTTGGTTCTAAAACTTGCATTTTATTTGTAGGTATCCATTTATTTTCATCTCTACTGACCACACCAGAGTCTCTCACATGGATTATGTTAGCTAGCTTCTTGATGGGTCTCCACTACTGCCCTCCTCAAAACCATTTTCTACCAGCTGCCAGAGTGATTTGTTAGAAACACTGTTCAGACCACGTAATGTCTTCTGAAAATTCTTCAGTGGCTGCCTGTTAGGATCGGAATAAAATCAAAATTAAATTCTTCAAAGCCCTGCATTTATAGAGATGGCTTCTGCCTTCCTCTCAAAATTGAGCTCATTCATTCTCCTATTTGTTATTTTCTGCCAGTTTCTAGAACTTTCTCACCTCAGAGACTTGCATTTAACACTTGCCTCCATCTGGAGCTCACTGTCCCTGGCTCGTTATCATGATCTCTCATTCCTCCTCCAGACTTCAGCTTAATGCCACCTCTTCAGAGAGACTTGTGTACTTGTCTCGTAGTATGTTCCTCCTGATTTGTATCTTAATCATAGCACCCTTTTTACTTCCTTTCAAATGTGTGTTAAAATTATTAACTTATTATATATGAATACTTTTTCATTGTTCACTTTTCCTTCTAAGATATGAGTGAGTTCAATGAGTACAGCAATCTTTTCTATCTTATTGGTATCTTTAAAGTGATTAGTAAAGTACAGTAATCACATAATATATATTTTAAAGAATGAATTAATAAGTAAACAAAAATATAATTTTAAGCTTGCAATTTAAAATATTTGAGGAACTCTTCTCACAGCTCCACATACACTGTCCTTTGTTCACTGTTGTGATTTTCTACAATGTTTCAGGAATAAGTGAAGACATGTATTTTAGCAAGCATTTAATGAACATTAATTAAGTCATATATTCAAAACTCCATGTTAAGAACTGCAGGGACTTACTGGTTAGTGGTTTTAATAGACACATTTATACCTAGCTATAATTTAAAGGAAAGAGCTATGCTACAGGTATGAACAAAGATCTGAAGAGAAAGAGAGAAGTGGTAAGTCTTCTTATGCCTTCTGTTGATGTTTCACACTCTGACAGTTCAATAGAGTCTTAGCTTTTCTGCCTTATAAAGCTCTGCCAACTTCCTAAACAAGTCATTGTTAGGCAGAGAAGAGGCATCCATTGTCCTAGGGCTAGCAGTGCCTCAACAGAACAGAAAAGCAATAAGATGTGAGGCAGAATTGGAGAAAGCTGCAAATTACTTCCCAGGTACAACATCTACAAAGATATAATACCATTCTATACATTTCTACAAATGTACATACTGCAGATGTTTCACTAAAAATCACTT
Organism: Ctenodactylus gundi; assembly: GCA_004027205.1. NCBI lineage: Eukaryota > Metazoa > Chordata > Mammalia > Rodentia > Ctenodactylidae > Ctenodactylus > Ctenodactylus gundi. The sequence continues at coordinate 572,093 of PVKB01000359.1, read as the reverse complement.
TCCTCAAGCTCTTGCATGTCTTTATTGAACATGAAGCAGTAAAACAGAGTGACCAAAAATGTATTTAACAGTCAGCTTCTATAAGAAAGCATGAAAAGAAAGTACAGAACTGATTACTGACTGATAAAACTACAGTAAGAAGCAAAACATTTTTGCAAACATACATAGCAAGTAGTAGACTGTATAGGGCAGTGCAACCAAAGTTTAACTGTAGGTCAAATTTTTAAGATACATGGTGACAAAGATCAGGAATGCCAGTCTGTTCTCAATATCTGAGTTCAATTTAAACTTATTTCATAATCTTCCACACTAGCAATAGAAATACCTCCAGAGGCCAAAGTGAAGAGTGAATTATGAATTGAATATGAAAGCCCTTGTGTTCCTCTTCTTGATACCAACCTGCTCAGCTTTATTCATAGGTGAAAATTTTATTAAGCTTCTCTTCCACACTAAGGATCGTGTCATCCTGTAGAAAAACAAGTGAAAAAGATATCCCCTGACACTAGAGTTATTACTTTCTGTAAGTCAGACGTATAGCAAACAATAATAGCACCATAGTACAAAGTACCATAGGAACCTAGACAAAATGGAAATGCTCTGCAGAAGACGTGGTTTTTTAGTTCAGCCCTGAAGGATTTGTTTAGGCAGCATAGGCCTGAGAAGCACATTAGGCAGAGAAGAAAACGTAGCAGTAGGACAGAAGTAGGGAGTGATGTGAAACTTTGAATTACCTTTGCTAAATTGTGATCCGCTACAATGAGAAAGTAAGATACATGGTCAGGAAGAATGATGCAGACTGTCACTAGGAATACACCTTCAATGCCATGTTTAAGATTTCTCAAGTTATTATGTAGATAACAGGAGGAGGAAACAACGATCACCTATCACTGGTGATGCGAAAGATAGCTCTGACAAGCAGTGTATGGAAGATAGACCGAGGAGACTGTGTGTTAGGACACTACTTGTAAGGTTTGTAGCAATCGTCTAGGTGAGAAATATGAGACCTATAACGTGAGAATAGAGAACAGGGTATATGTGAGAAAGACACTGGGAAATGCTTGAAAGTACTTGATGCTGTTCAGAAGGTAAAGGTGAGCGAATCTATGACTTCAGCACTTGTCTTGAATGGTGAAGGGTAGTGGTGCTACTAAACAACATAGAACTTTCTCAGGGGTAGATAGATTCTAATGTAAACAATGCAGAGGGAAAAGCAGGCTTAGGGGAAAAAATGAGTCCTATTTTGGATATGTTCATAGTGAGTTGCTTCCAAGGAAAGATGCAAACACAACACACACATACACTCACGATAAAGGAATGTAATGTGACTTTGGAAAATAGACCAGATATAAATCTAAGACATGAGGTTATGATTTGTGAGCTTTCGGCAAGTAACTGACAGTAGGAACCATTAGACTTAAACAAGAGCACCTGAGTAAAAATTAGAAAGCAAGGAGAAACAGAATAGGTATGTTTAAATACTACATAACAGTGGACCAAATACCAGCTTAAAGAATAGTTAGAGTTAGGAGAAATAAGAGAAAGTAAGATCACGGAAGTCCGTGGAGAAGATGGTTTCAAGGAGAAGATGCTCATTGATATCTTATTACATGGTAAGAAATTAAAGAGTAAAAGCCACTAGTAGCTTATGGCAGCATACATTGAATAGAATGGTTGGTAACAAGCCAGATTCCCAGCCATTAAAAACTGATGTGAAGTGAAAAAGTGAGGACCACTAACAAGCTATTCTTCCCAAAATTTGAAAGTCTTGACCATGTTTGTGAATTTTAGAGAATGGGCAAGAGCAAAAGATAAAAATTCTAAAAGAGTACAATTACAAAGCTACTAGAAGAAAATAAGGAGAAATGCTTCAGAACATTGGAATGGGCAAAGATTTTTGGAAAAGGCTACAGAAACACAGGAAATAAAAGCTAAAAAATAACAGTAATAACAAATGAAATTACATTAAACTAAAAGGCTTCTGTACCCTAGTGAAGAGAAAAAAACCTATAAGGTGGGAGAAAATATTTGCAAAATGTGCAAAGGATTGCTATCCAGAATACATAAGAGCTCAATAGCAGAAAAACTACCCAGTTTGTTAAATGGGCAATAAAGATACATAGACATTTCCCAAAATAAAACATACAAATGGCCAACAGGTTGTGAAAGAGTGCTCAGTGTATACATAATCATCAGAGAAATACAAATCCAACCCTCATGCCAATGAAAATGACTATCATCAAAAACACAAAAAAGTGCTGGCAAAGATATGGAAAAAGGGGAACTCTTATACAATGTTGGTGGGAATGTAAATTAAAATAGCCATTATGGAAAGCAATATGAAGATTCCTTCAAAAAACAACTCCACTACTGCCTGTATAACCAAAGGAAATAAAATGAACATATCTAAGAGACATCTGCCCTCCGATGTTCATTGCAGCAGTATTCACACAGGTAAATGCAAGTAGTTCTGGTATGCTGCTGTGAGTAGGGTGACTGTAGATAATTACTACACATTTCAAAAAGCTAGAAGGTTTTTACCACAAGAAATGATGAATATTTGAGGAGATGTGTTTAACTTGACACAAACACTATACAGTGTAGACACAAGATCACATTGACCCATTAATATGTACAATTTTTAGTTTTTTATACCAGTTAAAAATAAATTTAGTTTTTTTAAAGAGGCAAACAATGAAGCAGTCTAGAAATCTGGCTACCAGATGACAACATAGGTCCCTTTCTTCCCAGAAATGTAGTTTGGTATAGGTAATCAGAACAAATATCCTTGAACTTAAAGGAAGTTTTTTTAAGTTCCCATGCTGGTATTTCTACTAAGACTCAGAAGCTACAGCATGTACTGAGAGGCTACCCAGGCACACCTTTTTTTTCTTACTTCTGGCAACATGAGGCAGTAGCACGGAAGGGCTTGGCAAAAGGATAGTTCTTCCATGTCCTCAGCAGTGATTATCTGACAGTGTCATCTGCTTTTCTCATAGGAACTAATCTTTCATAAAATATCACTTCATCAGATGAGTCCATCCTGTAAGTCACTTTTGTAAATGCAGAGACCTCTACCAGCATAGGAGCAAACACTCCTAAAATATCTGAAGATAGCTAGTCATGACAGTACACACCTGTAATCGCCATTGTCTTGAAAGATAACACAGGAGGATTGCAAGTTCAGGCCCATCCTGGGCAACTTAGCAATTTAGTGAGACTTTCTCAAAATTAAAAAAGGAGAGAGGACTGGGGATTTATGTCAGTGCAAAGGCCCCAGGTTCAATCCCTGGTACCACAAAGGTAGGTAGATAATCTAAAGACCAAATACACCTTAAATGTAAAATTTAATATCTTCTTGAGAACCTCTGCTGTAATGAGAAGCTTATATATTCTCCGGTTAGCTTAACTTTTACCTTATTTCTTAGAGAACAGTTAGCTCTGTCCTTATCTCCTCTCTGTGCCTGAAATTCTACTGACAAGCTTTTGGGCATTTACCAGCAGTGAATGGCATTTCTGCCCATGTTATCTCCAGATCTGTAGCTTTCTCCTTTAGTTACAAGGATAGTGGGTAGGGCCTGAGGAGAAGTAGGTGAGGGGTGAGGATAGAATATTATACTTTTCTTCTGTTACACACATTAAACATTAAAGTTTTGTTCAAACACACAGTCATCATCCTAACATGGTAATGAGCATTCCTTTAGAATAGTGATATGTCAGTTACTGTGAAGGATACAACAAAAGAAATACAAAACCTTTCACTTAATCCGACTCACCTAATTCTTAACACAGTTCTGAGAGGTAGGTAATTACTTTCCCTGACTTACAGATAAGTTTAAAAGCTCATTCTTGGTTGTAAAGCTTATAAGTGGCAAAAGTTGGATTTGAACATAAGTCCTCTTAACTTTGTTTCAGAGATAAAGACACCTTTCTACGTTCAGACAGGAAAAATGTACAGGGTATCTTTGACTCACAAAGTGATCTTATTACATACCCTTTGCAGAAATAATTCTGTGTCTCACCACTTACCTCCACCCACAGCTGTTATAGTCACATCTGAACATCCAGACTTATATTTAAGTTGATTTTGATGGCCATCATCTTTAATCATTGTAGGACATCATAGCTGAACCTGATTCTGCTTTCTTTGCTACCCTTTCCCAAAATGCTAATCAAAAATGTCAAAATTAATGATTGCTATTTTAATTATGTTAAGAACTTAGAGTTTATAATGTACAAATGAGTATATAGTTTTCTACAATTAGAGCTCAGGTTCTAATTTTCTACAGTTTCTTTAGCCTACTTTTTCTTTGGCTTTGTCCTCAGACCAGCTGACCTCACGATTGGAGAAAGGGGCCAGTTCTGGGTGTCATGGACAAATGAGGCAGTATCTAGGGGGCATAAAAAAGTTTCCTCTTTGAACAGATTGGGAATCTGTTGGTAAGAATATATGGGGAAATGGAAGCAGTCAGGAAACACAGTGTAGTGGAGACGGCATGTGACAGTGTGGTACATAACATTAGAAATATGTAATCTAAACTAGTAGCACCAAAAAGAAGGCTGTACTCTGCTCTGCTCTGGAGAAAAAGAGCAGAGACTGATCATAGAAGAGTCCATTTGAGGAAGAAGTTATTAATCAAATTAGGGCATGCTGAGTTTAGAGACTACGGGACCTCAAATGAAATCCAGTAGACATTGGGGAAGATATTTATATAAGGATGAGAAGAGAGGTCTAGACAGAGAAAAATATCTAAAGGCTACAGGTGGTGCTACAGGCTGTGCAGATGAATGAGCTAATCTAGACAGAGGCCAGAATAGGAAATACCAATACAGAGATCCTGAGGAACACTGACATTTCAGCTTTGGTAAAATAAGAGTTGCTGACAGAAAATAAAAAATGAAAATCTTTTAATGTCATCTTTTTTGTGGGGTAGATGTAATCCAACTAAAAATGATTTATTCATTGATTGTGTTGGTCGTGCATATGATTTGGTTAAAGGACTGATGAAAGTTGAGACCTTTCAGTATTCATTATTTGCGCAGAAACTGGTCAAATGAGACATAACTTCGTTTGAGGTATTGCTACACCTGAAAAATCCCCCACTCAAAGCAGAACTGAGGCATCACAGTTCTAAAACTACTCTATTTTTCTTTTCAGGAGTGGTCACACTTTACTTGCCTTCTGGTTTTCCCGCCAAGAGGGAAAATTAAACCGACAGCAGACTATTGAACTGGGACATCATATCCTCAAAGCACACATCTTTAAGGTAATTAGAGAAGTGGGAAAACTTTCCTTTCTGTCTCTTGCAGACTTTCCTTCACAGTACAGATGTGAAATTAAACTATTATTTCAGTGTAGTGCCTGCTTGCTGAAATTACTTTACTGCTCAGTTAATCTATCTCCTAATGTGCATAGTCTGTTATTCTTTTAGACTTTAGAAAAAGAACTATTCCTGTGTTACAGAAAAGTTAAAAAGTTAATAGTGATATCACGTTGGCCATCTCTCAATTTAGTGGAATGCCAGGTCTTTACAGAACGCAAAATCTCTTAGATAAGCATATACCCATACACATGTGTAGTTAGTTGCAACTTTTCACTGCACCTTTAAAAAGTCCACTAAGTAGTTAGTCTTTAAATTATCTTGTAATCGTTTTAGTGACAATTTTAATAATATTTATTGAAACCTTGTACTAGCTGCTAGGCACATAAAAGTTTGTAAAAACACAGTTACTAACATGAAATAATTTATAGTTCAAGTAACAGTTTTGAGGTGACACACAGAAGCAGAGGAGGAAATTTGTTCTACTGAATTTTCTTACCCACAGTTTATTATTACTGCATCCTGTGCCAGGGTCCAGCCCCGGGGAGAGTCAGGGTACCTGAAGGAGGTGCAGCGTCGGTGAAAGGAAGGACTCTGGACCACAGATTGCAGTGAATCAGATGGCCACTAATCATCTGTGGCTGAGTTTATTTATACGCCTTTCTTACACAGCTTTCAGTTTCCTTGTTCACAGGATGTTACAGCAGGGGATGTTTAGATATTCAGCAGAATGCGCAAATCTATTCTTTGTAATCACCTTAATTTGTGTTTCACATCCCATTCCCATCTGTTACAGAGATCAACTATCCATACCATTAAACTTATTTCTAAGAAATCATACGGCAAGCACATCATATCAAGTCTGGCACAGACATTGTAGTCAGGCAGTGCCCAGACTGGCAGCAGTTGCGGTTACATGCATCAGTCATTACAAATCACAAAGAGATCAAGGTGTTAGGAAAGTTTTCTCGAAACATAGTATGATTTTAATCTTAAAGCACAGCTACATATTAAATATTCAGCAAGGCATGTTTTCTTAAAAGACAATGTTTGCAGTTGGGCATTCTCCCATAGTAACCAATCCGTTGTTTCTTAATGTCATCTTTTGCCTGCTGGATCATGAGGCGCCAGGGAGGGCCTGCTCTGTGTAATTTTGTTGTGGAGGAGAGCTCATTGACGTCCATCTATCCAGACCCTTCCAGCTCCCTCTACATAGGCTCTCGTGTATGGCAAAGAAAGAAATGTACCCAGATCAGGTGTTGTGATAAGCGAAAACACAGATTCAGAGGAGTCATGAGAGGTGATGTCAGGTGAAGGCTGAGAATCTTGGGGGGTTTTGAGATTGAGGAATAAGCACAGAAATATGAGTGAGCATACAGCCCACACGAGTAGGACTCAAGGCTACACAAGATGCTCCAAGTGAATAGCAATAAAATACCCAGTGACAGCAGTAGTGTCACCAAAAAGGGTAGGGTTTTGGACATTCCAGAAGCAAACAGCAGACTCACAGGGCTTTGCCTCTGCAAGTTCTTCCACAACTGCTTTGCAGATGAAGCCGTTGCCAGTGCCTTTAGACGCCATTCCCAGGAATGGACTAGGCACTTTTTGGTCTCCTCCAATCCTGGTAGTTCTAGTCCCTACAGTCTCTTTAGAGAGAAAAATGGCATTTAAGGACAATTCCAAGAGCCTAGAAAATTCTTCCTAGCCTATAAGCTCATAGCCAGAGAAACCTGTTCATTTGATGGACAGAAATGACATCTTGAGTGATAAGTCCTTTATTTGAACCGTAATTATCTTGTCTAACAAATCACTACCAACAGTGAACTTACTGACCATACTAGGAGCATAGTGGAACTAAAATAACAAACAGGGCTTCTCATGACAGTTTCAAGTAGACTGAAAAATATATACTACTATGATAAATTCTAAGATTTTTGTTCTTCAACTAGATAGGAAAGTAAGTAACTTACATATTAATCTTTTAGCATCACCACCTGTCTAGGATCAAGAGCAAAGATGACGTTGATGCCTTCCATTCTGCACTGTAAAGTAAACACATTAACAGAAATAACACGAAGTTTTGTTTGAGCAAGTATGACTTTATCCAGAACACAGAGAGCTACATTTAAATCATGTGTTCATGCCCGTAGCACAGTTTTACCTTAGGTCGATACAGGCAATATGGTTGCATGGTAGAAGACTGGTTTCATGTGTGATTCAGGCTGTAAATGCTCCATCATGCAATAATGACAGGACTGCAAGGTAAATGGTGCTGCAGTTTATAGGGTTTTTTTTAAATGCAGAGAGCTCTTTGATGGGCTTTAGTCCTGAAAAGCAAAGACAAGGGCCTGCGTATGTAGCAGACTAGTAGAGCATTTACCTATCAAACATGAGGCCCTAGACTCAATCTTTAGCACCACCAAAAAACAAAACAAAAAAAAAAAATTTCAAAAAGCAAAGACAGACGTTATAACTAATTCCCCATAGAACATATAATCAGCAATGACATACAGTCCAGTCTATATTTCTTTCCCATTTTAAATTTCCCTTATCTTTTTCCCCAGTACTGGGGATTGAATCCAGGACCTTTGCACTGGGCTACATGCCTTGCCCCTTTTTGTATTTTTATTTTTGAGAGAGGGTCTTATAAAGTCTCTATGATGTCCAGGCTGAGCTCAAACTTGCATCCTTATCCTCAGTTCCCAGAGTGCTGGGATTATAGGCATGTACTACCATACCAACTTCCCTTGTCTTCTCTTTTTTCATGAAAAAAAAGAAAAATAGATGTATCATTAAGAACTTTAAAGTGTGAGAAGGAAGAAAGTCTGTAATTCTAGAGATTTGGTTGGCTATGGAGCTTTAAATTTTGTTTTATTTTTAATATCTTTATTGAGATAGCATTTATTTATTCACATAAAAACAGTTTTAGGTGTGTATGTCAGTGATGTTTACTGTATTTATAGTTATGCCACCATCACCACTACCAGTACATTTTGCATCCTCAAAAATAAACCCTGTGCTCATTTTAAGTCATCCTCCACTCTATTTTCCACATCTATTAATTTTTCGGCATTTGATTCCTTTTAATTACCAATATCCCATTTTGTGAGTATAGCACATTTTGTTTATTTATCCAGTTAGATATTTAGGTTATTTACACTTTGGGCTGTTGTAAATAGTACTCCTACGAATGCTGGCATATAGATTTTCCATTTTTAAATAAAATTATTAATTTTAAAGTCACATTTAGGACATTCACAATGTAGTGATTATTCTGGTTTCGATCTAGAATGTCCCCCAGAAGTCTCATGTATTTGGATGTCATGGATTCACTATGTAATCATGGGCTGATAGAAGATGGTCTAGAGGGATGAATTATGGGTGTGTGGGGGATTATAGGTGTGTGGTGAAAGACAGATATGTGGCAGATTATAAATTTCAGGCATGTGGATTAGATTACAGGTGTGTGGTAGATTATAGATAACAGGCATGTGGTGGCTTAGGGGAAGGGGCAGAACACTGAGGCTGAACCCATAAAGGTGGTTCACAAGGACAGGACCTATAAGGATGTATGCTACTTTCCTCTTAGAAGGACTTGGCTGCCTGTTTGCAATGAAATAAGGAGGTTCTTCCACCTCCACATGTTTCCACTGTTGTGACCACCCATGAATGGACTGTGACTTTATGAAACTGAAGCTAAAATAAGTTCTTCCTAAAGTTGTAGGTGTCAGGTATTTAATTAGAAAGTAACTGAGACAGAAATTGGTACCAGAGGAGTGGTGTCATTGCTGTGACTTAACCTGACCATGTGGTTTGGAAGCTTTGGAACTGGTTTACAGGAAGAGTTTGTTTGGAAAGGCTTGAAGAGAAGCCTTAGAGTACTCGGAGTCGGGCTTGATGGGGGATTGTGGTTAGAGCTCAAAGACCAGAATGCTGGTAAAAGTGTGAATTGGAAAGGCCAAGCTCAAGAAGGTTCAGATGGGAAGGAGAACTGTACTGGTAAGTGGCCTAAAGATCATTTATGTTATGCACAGGTAGAAAGTTTGTTGGCATTTTACCCTTGCCCAGAGAGTTTGCCTAAAAGTGAGATTAAGGGTAGTGGACTAGTCAATCTGGTGGAGGAAATCTCAATGCAGCCCAGTATTCAGGCAGCCACTTGGGGATACTCTTTGTGGCTTTTAGCCAACTGTATGGCAGAAGGTGGGAGAAAATGGAGAGAAAACAGATGTAAGCTGTTTACAGTCTGGAGTAAAGAAGCTCATGATTGTTAAAGAGATTAGCATAAAAAAGAAGCTAGGTACTTGAAATCAGGGCTATGAAAAAGGTCTCTCAGGAATCAGTAAAACCCCTCCCTTAACCAAATAAAGGGTGCAAAGGCAGAAGATCTTGCTCTGAAAAGAGGGCCCCAGAGCTTCCTATAGGGCCCAAAAGGGAAATGTTTGCCAGAGTTAAGCAATCCAGGTACCCAGAAGCTGCTGCAGCCATGACACAAGGGGCCCAGACTACTGCTCAAGCCAAAGGCAGACTTTGGAGATGATCATGTGGTCCCTGCTTCATAGGCATGTAGAATGCAAGAGTTGTGGGATCGTGGAGGCTCCCACCAAGATTTTAGAGGAGGGCCTTGTAGGCCGAGCAGTATGCCCCTGGGCGGTATGTGAAGTTGTGAAGGAGAAGCCTAAGATGCAATGAAGACCCTGAAAATTTGGAAAAGCCAGGAGCATGGACCAGCTGAGGAAAGCTGTAGGCCAAGCGTAGGTTCAGCCCAGAGGAGAGAAGATGGAGGTTGCAGCTAGTGACAACACTATAGTGGTGGGGTCATCCAAGCCCTTTGGAATTCACATATTGCTGTCACTATAGTTTACCTCAGGTGCTGGACATGGAGCTACATGAGTTAACCCTTCCTGTGCTGGATTTAGAATCTGTTTTGGTCCAGTTACTTTCTATCCTCCCATTCCTGCCTTTTGGAATGGGAATCATTACCCTGTGTCATTGTGTGTTGAAAGTATTTAACTTTTCTTTGATTTTCACAGGAGCTCTCAGCTAAGCGTTTGCCTTGCATCTCAGAGATTTTTAGGTTTGGACTTTGTTAGTAGTGCTAGAACTGTTAAGAGTTTGGCAACTCTTAGAGAAGGACTAATGCATTGTGCATGAGGACATGGACATGAGTCATTTGGGGCCCGGGGTAGAACATTGTGGTTTGGATCTGGACTGTCCGCAAAAGTCTCATGTATTTGAATGTTATAGATTATTTGTGGAAACATGTGCCGTTAGAAGATTGAGGCCTGGTTTGGAGGGGTAGATTATGAGTGTGTGGTGGAAGACAGATATGTAGCAGATTATAGATTATATGCATGTGGATTAGAGTACAGATGTGTGGTGGATTAGGGGCCTAAACCTGGAAGGGGTAAAACACTGAGGCTGGACCTAGGGGCAGATCACTGGGGCAGGATCTAGAAGGGTATATGTTACTACTTCCTTCCTTAGCTTAGCTTCTTGTTTGCAATGGTGTGGGGAGCTGCCTCAACCTCTGCCATGTGCTTCCACTGTTGCTGGCTGCCTATGAATGGGCTCTGACCTTCTGACACTGTGAGCTAAAATAAACTTTTCTTCCCCTGATTTGTACATGTTGGGTATTTTAGCAAAGCAACAATAAAGTAACCAAAACAATAACATTTAGTACATTTACAGTGTTAGGGGACAGATCTGTGTGTAGACAATATGCCTTCATGCCTTCAGGTTTCTTGAGTATATATATATACCTTCAAGTAGAATTGTGCTGTGTCTGATAGTACCTGCCAGTAGCCCAGCACTCAAGAGGGTGAGCAGGAGGATCACTTGAGCCTAGGAGTTTGGGGACATGCTGTGCAACATATTAAGACCCCACCTAGGAAAAAAGAAAAGAAGTGTCTTAGTTGCTTATCTCATTGCTGTGACAAATTACCCAGCATCCACAATTGAAGGGAGGAAAGATTTATTTTAGCTCACAGTTTCAGAAGATCTCCCACAGTCCATTCATGGGGCAGCCAGCTATGGTGAAGGCACATGGCAGAGAGTCTGGAAAGCTGGTTGCTCCATTGCAGACAGAAAGCCAAATGAGTCCAGCAAGTTCATGTCTGAAAATTCAGACAAAAACCAGAGCTTTCCCAGGAAGAACCTGTGACAGTGTTTCTTCTTCCTTCCTTTACTTAATTCAAGCTCTCAGTTGGTCTCTCTCAGGGTCAGAGCCCTTCCCTCGCTTCCTGGCCCACAAGTCAACAGCACAACCCTAAAAGCTCTTCCCTGGGCAACACCTAGTCTCAACAAGTTGATGCAATCTTTCTAAGTCAAATCCCAAGCATCTGCCCCTTCCATCTAGACCCTACCTCCCAGTAACACACAGTTTCACGGTTATGCTGCTGCGTCCAAATACCTGAGGCTTTGGGGGGACATTCCAGATCCAGCACATAGCAGAAAAGAAGAAAGACAAAAAGGAAAAATAGAAGAAAGACAGTTTCTAAACCATAGAGTAATTGTCTTTATCATTTTCAGGATTTGCGAATCTGCTTTCCAAAGAGGCTATAATATTGTACCACCAGTGGTCTCTGAGAGTTTCAGTTTCAGTTTCTTTGCACTGAGTTGGGGTTGCAGCTGAATGGCAGAGCACATGTTACATGTAAGAACCCCTGAGTTCAATCCATGGCACCAAGAAAATAAAATCCAGTCTCTTCATACCTTGACCAAAGCTTGTTAGACATTATCTGTCGTTAGCCATTTCAATGAATTGTGAAGTGGAATCTTAATGTAACTTTGATATACATTTCTCTAGTAACTCATATTGTTGACCACTTATTCTTTTGCAGTCCTCTAATAGAGATAGGTTAAGTAGATAGGCAGGCACACACACGTGCACATGCACTCGGAAATAGGAAAAGAAAAGATATTTACAAATTATGACTGGAAATATTTCAATTAGTTTATTGTGAAGGGGTGTTTTCATTGACTGGAGTCACTGGACAAATCTTAGAGAATTTTTGTGACCAGCGTCCTAAATGCTGCTCTCTAAAATGTTCCCTTGATTGACATTCTTGTAACACTTCTTACCAGAACAGAAACCCCAGCATCACATAATACTGGGCATGGTGGCACACACTTGTAATACCAGCTAGCCAAGGGGAAAGTGTTGTAAGTAGAAGAAATATCGTCGACATCAACAAAAATCATGGAAATTCTGCCATGTGGGCAGTCTCAGTTTTCTCATCTGTAAAATGAAAGCAGTATTTCTCCGAATTGTTATGAGGGTCATAGTTACAAAACTAGGCGTGGGGCCACCTGCCTGTAGTCTCTTCACTAGAGAAGCTGAGGCAAGAGAATCATTATTTCTGGGGGAGCCCAGGCTACACAGTGAGTTCGAAGACTTTGTCTTAAAAACAGAAATATTGTAAAATGCAAAGTATTACATGTATATCTAAGGTTTTATGATAAGATTTTATAATAAGCATAAATTCAATATGGTAATATCCCCGTTACTTCAGAGGTTACCTAGCATTCTCTTATTGTAGTTGACAAAAATTTTCTGTAAAAGGCCTAATATGGCTTTGTGGTCCAAATAATCTCTGTTACAACCACTTGACTTCACCATTAGAAGAGAGTGCAGAAATGAATAAATATGGGTAAACTTGATTTACAAAAACAGGTAGAAATCTGTATTTGGCCACAGGCTGGATCTCTACAATAAAGGATATTATTCCCTTTGTTCACCAACATTCTTGCTGTATAACCTAATATGGCCACGTTGGTGAAATGAGAATAGTGATAATCCACTTGAGATTTATTAAGTATCTGCAATTTACACAAATGTGAAAATAGCTTACTTTAAAGAAACTCATTGGCTAAGCCTCAGAGTTAATTTTTGCTGTGATCTTGAGACACTTAAAGGCCTGACATGGTGACACATTCCTGTAATTCTGGCCACTTTAGTAACTGAGGCAGAAGGATCACAAGTTGAAGGCCAGCCTGGGCGACTTAGTGAGACTATCTCAAAATAAAAACTGAAGAATGACTGTGGAGGTAGCTCAATGATAGAGTACTCATGTAGCATGCACAAGGTCCAGGGTTCACTCCCCACTTCCAGGTAAACACACACACACACACAAACACACACACCCTAAAGATCCCTAAAAGATTTCATTTGCTTATTGATGCTTTCTTGTGCCCCATGCTTATTACAGGCTGGTAAACAATAATTTAGATTCTGTGAAGGGACTCAGCTTATTGCTGACAAAAACAGATCTCTTCTCACCTATGTAATATTTACAGATACTAAAGAGATTTTTTAAAGCTATTTAAGCATAAAGCCTTCTAAGAAACCATAATCTTGAAATTTAATTCAGAGTTGTTTTTGACTGTATCGTGGCTTATAATGAGATCACATTTGTACGCATGCTATCTTTGAGCTTATCCTAAAATTTTCCTCCCATATCTCACAGGAACAAATAGCCAACCCCACCGACTAGAAGAAATCAAGTCTCTATACAAAGAAAAATAATATTCTAAATCCTGGACTCTGCTTTGCATTTCAGGCCTATTTCTTTCATGTTTACTCCAACCTCATTGGACCTCTCAGTGCTGTCTTTTGTTCCATTTACTGGACCAATTAATTGACTTTAATTTACCAATGTCTGTTTTTACTCAGCTCTTTTCTTTATTTTCACTTCTTCCTCTAGCTCTTAACCAAGTCAACTGACTCAGCAGGAAGGAAGCCTGACTGATGAGTCACTAAAAATTTAAAACTATCAAGTATGAATTAATTTAACTGTCCTCCCCTCACCAGTAACTTAGTCATCTTTGCCAATTCTTATTTTTCTCATTTTAGAGGAAAAGGTGTTCCTAATTTCTCTTAAACTCTTATTGTAAGATATTTCAATAATATAGGGAAATACAGAAAATTGAATAAATAATTAAGATCTTCCAAATTTAAGAAATTTTAATATTAATAAGCATAAATTTCATATGGTAATGTCACCCTGTTACTACTTTTAGTATTTTTTCAGAGTTGGAGGTTAGCTTAGTGGTAAAGCTCTTGCCTAGCATGCCAAGGTTAGGGTCCCAGCACTGAAAGGAAAAAAGTTATTTTTGCTTCAAATCTTTATTTTTAAAAAATAAAATATAACAAATCCAGTAGAAATTTCTTACTCTGTTTCTCTCCTTTGTCTAGAAATAACTGTTATTCTAAATATGTTCAAACTTAGGACATGCCGGCATTCCTAATCTGTTCTTCTCATCTATGTCTTGTGCTCTTTCAACATATGTATATAATTACAAACAATACATAGAATTGTTTTATGTTTTTGAACCTGACACAGTAGTATCATACTGCTCATATAATTCTATATTTTTTCCATTCAACATTGAGTCTTTGAGATTTATCTATAGATATAGAGCTGCCATTATCAACTATGGCTATACATTAGATTTCCAGGGAGAGTCCCATAATATACCCACATAATCCTGAGCCATACTTCCAGAAACTGTGATTCATTGTTCTGAAATAGAACATAGGCTTATTTAAATAGATTATATTTCTTAGGACAATTTTAGGCTTATATAAAAATTGTACAGAAAGTACAATATTCTCCGTACTCACTCCCCCACTCACAACTCTATTATTAACACCTTGTACTGGTGTGGTACATTTACACAATGGGTGAACTGATACTGATACATTATTATGAACTGAAGAACATAGTTACATTAGGGTTCAGTCTTTGTATTGTCAAATTCTTTGGATTTTGCCAAATACGTGTTGTGTGTCTACTGTAATAGGGTCACATAGAATATTTTCATTACCTAGAACTCCTCTATTTTTCACCTATTTATTCCTTTTGTCTTACCCTCCCAAACTCTTGGCTACCACTGATCTTTTTTTTTACTGTCTCTATAGTTTGTCATTTCCCAGAATGTCACATATTAATAGTTGGAATCATTCAATTTATAGATTTTTCAGGTTGGCTTCTGCCACTGAACAAAAAGTTTCATTTAAGGTTCCTGCATGTCTTTTTGTGGCTTGTTAGTTAGATTTTTTTAATTACTAAACAGTATTCCGTTATGTGGATGCATCAGTTTATTTGTCCATTCATCTACTAAAGGGCATCTTGGTTGCTTCCAGATTTTGATTGTTAGGAACATTCATACTTTTTATTGTATGAACATTTTCACCTCTGTTGAGTCAGCGCCTTGAAGTGTGATGAAGTGTGATTACCAGACTGCCAAGCTGTCTTCCAAAGAGGTTTCTCATTTTGCATTCCAACCAGCATTGACCGAGGCCTAGTGTTTTTGTAAAAACCCTCAGATGATTCTAATTTGTAATCATAGTTGGAGATTACTAAAGTGTATAATTTATTTAGAGATGATAATGTAACAAGCGAGAGGATTATGATATTAGACTGTGAAATCAGTGTGTCTCTGTCTCTCCTACCTTTGGACTGTGCTACTGGGGTAAGGGTGTAGAAGTATAATTAGAGCCCTTGCCTAGCAAGCTCAGGACCCTGGGTTCAGTCCCCCAGCACCACATAAACCAAGTGTGGTGGCACTTGCCTGTAATCCCAGAACTTAGGAGGCTGAGGCAGGAGGATTGCTGTGAGTTCAAGGCCAGTTTGGGCTCCATAGTAAGTTCAGGACCAGCCTGTACTGCATAGCAAAACTGTCTCCAAAAATAGTCTGTATGACTTCAGCAAGTTATTTAGTTTTAATACGATTCTGTTTGTTTCTCTTAAAATGAGTATGATATTAGTACTTATGGTATTTATTTTATCAATATGCATAAAGTACTTAGAAGAGGGGCTGAGATCTATAAGGACTACTTCTATGTTAAGTATGTATATGAGCTATCTTTAGGATAGCGATTATTCCTGAGGAGAGAGAAAAATATGGTAAGAGAGAAAAGGAAAGGAAGATTTGTGAAAAATACATTAACCTGTCTATAACAAAACAAGATGACACAAAGTACAGTAAAAATGAGACTTCGTGATAACACGTGATACTGCAAGAACGGATGCCTGACAAGGCATGCACACCTGCGACAATTACAGCAAATAATTTATTCCTAGCATGTAGGCCCCATTTTCTCTTTGGTTTTGAGTGCTTTGGAGTCATAATCTCCTAGCCACTTGCAATTTTTTAACAAAGATCTTTATTATGTGGTGACTAAAGAGTTAAACTCCCCTACAAGCACTACCTTCACGTGGCAGAAGCTGTAGAATACTGCGTCAGTATGGGCGGGGCCAGTTACGATAAGGCCAGGGGCAATAAGAAGTAATTATCTCCTCCAGATACCTCTTAAGTGTTCCTGCCCATCTTTCCTCTCTTAGTTTTTAAGCAGTTAAATGATTTATGCCTGCATCAATGAGTCCTTTGTAAGCAAATGCTAAATCTTGTTAACCCTGGAAAATTTTTACAACTCAGAACACATTTTAACTCACAGAAAATCCCAAAGATAAGGTGAGACAATTCAGAATGTGAATTCCCCTCCTCCTTCATCTCTTTCCTTGTGGAGATATTTCCTTGCACCTAGCAGTGTAATTTTATATGAATAAATTTTGCTGTTTTATATTATGTGAGTATTGGTAAATTCTTTTTTTTTTTTTTTTGGATGGGCTCTCGCTCTGTAGTCCAGACTGGTCCTAAACTCACAGTGTAGCCCAGGCTGGCCTCAAACTTATGGCAGTCCTCCTGTCTCCACCTCCAAGTGCTGGAATTACAAGCATGTACCACCATGCCCAGGTACAATATGGTGCTGGAAGATCAAACTCTGGGTCCCTGTGCTTTCTAGGCAAGGTCTCTAATCACTGAGCTACACCCCCAGATGCAAGTATTAGTAAATTCTTTCACTGCCCACCACTAGCCTTAACATACACCATTCCCTAAAGATGTCGGTTCATCTTTTCTCCCAATATCCTGTTTGCTTAGAGAACCTAGGTGCATGAACTTCGTCATGTCCACAAGCTTAGCTGCGAGTAATTTCCCATTCAGACCCAGGCGCTCTCTTTTTTTAATATGGGCCATCTTAAATGTCTACCTCTTACAGGACTCTAGAATAAATGTTAGTTTTTAAAATAAAAAATATGAAGTCACTTTTATTAAAAAAGTAGAAATAATCTAAATATTTTCCAGTAAGGCAGGATTAAGTAAAGTATGATTCAGCAACATGGTGGAATATGGTTACTGGTAAACTTTATTGTTTATCATATTCTCAAATTTTCATTTCTAGACTTTCCATTGTATTTTCTTAGTTCTCTAATTCTCTGTCATAATTCTCAATCTCATCTTCTATCTCCTTAATAAAGTGAAACCAGCTGTTTCAAAGTCTATGTCTGGTAGCTCCAATGTGTGCAGCCTTGATGTCTGCTATTATTTGTGCAAGTATTTTTGTTTATGAAAATACCTTATGGGCCTAGTTAAATTTTATGATGTTCTAGTCTTTGCATTTGCACCTAATTTTAAAATTGGCTAATTCTGTCTTCATTTAGATAATACTTGTTTACTTAGCAGTTCAGTATTCAACTCATTCAGTTTTCAAAGATTGAGATAAGTTAGTACTCTGAGAGCCTGCCTACTTCTGATTCCCTTTTACTACTGGGATTAAGTCCTTTGGGGAAAGAGGTTCCAATAACAAAGCAATAATGCATGAAGCCACTTCTAACCACCTCCACCTTGATGAACTAGGTCCTCTTCTCTTATGCCTGTCTCCCTATTAATCGGAAGTGTTCCTAGCTAACTCTGCAGAATTAACAGAGACTCGCAGAGAAAGGATAGCTCCAAACTGCTCTCTTAGCATTTGTTAGCCTTTCCATATAGTAGGGAGGTGGGGGGAAATTTTTTTTGTATGGCTTTTCTTAGTTTCTCTTAGCAAGAATATTTTCCACTTTATTTATATATACCACTGGCAGAGGTAGTAATCCACCCAAGTTCCCTGGAGCAAAAATTTATATCCAACTTTTCTCTAGTTACCTTAGGATTTCTCATGTAAAATTCATTTGTTATGCCTAAAAGACTGAAATTACAGTGGGCATCACACAGAAAACAACGTTTAAGAAAACAAATTGGGCCTGATGGCACAGCGCTGTCATCCCGGAACTCTGGGAGGCTAAAACAAAAGGATTCAAATTCAAACTCAGCCTTAACAACTTAACAACTTAGCAAGACCCTGTCTCAAAATCAAAGTAACAAAAATAGACCTAAGGATGTAGCATAGTGCAAAAGCTTTAGGTTTCATTCCCAGCACCACACAAAGAGAGAGAGAAACAGAGACAGAGACCTAAAATTCTAAATCCAACTGGATGTGGCAGAGTATATTCTGTAATTCCAGCTAATAGAGGGGCTGAGGCAAGAGGATGGCAAGTTTGAGACCAATGTCAGCAATTTAGACAGAACTTGTCTCAGAGTAAAAAATATCTGGGAATGTAACTCAGTGCTCCCAGGGATCAATCCCCAGTGCCAAAAAAGAAGGAAGGGAGGGAGGGACGGAAGGAGAAGTGGAAGGGAAAGAGAAAGGGAAGATAAGGCAGACTGGCTAAATCTCAATTTATAGGCCTTGAGGGGTGAGCTGCTACATGTTTTGGAGACGCTTAATACATTACTTCTGAGCTCCCTTTGATGCCTGACTCTGGCCAGAGGAAAAGTGCCAAGTAACTTATGCTAATCCAGTGTTCTATAATATTCCTAATAGTTCTATGGATTAAGGAAAAATATCTAATAAATCCTGCTTAAGTTAATATTCAAGAGGAAGTTGATTATTACAGATCTTAGACACAGTTTTACTTTAAATTCTGCAGCTGGAAAAGATGCATATAAGTGCTTAGTTGATGTCATGAGAGTAAAACCATAGGAGTCAGTGGGACTGTCCAAGATGAAAAGACAATGTGGAAAAGAAGGCCAAGGGTAGAGGAAGATTTGGAAGTAGAGATAAAGGAAAAAGCCAGCAAACAACTGTTGTGTATTCTAGTTGCTACTTTTTAAAGTCATAATTCAGAAGTGCAGTCCTAAATCAGAGTATCAGGCACCATTTACTTTTTCTTAATCTTTGTATAAAAAAGTAATATGAACTTCAGAGTTAAAAAAAACCTTCTAAATATAAATCATCCCTCAATAGTTGTGTTACTTTGGGCAAACTAACGTTCTCTATGTTGTTTTGTTTCTTCCAGTATAAAAATAGTAAATTCATAGGGTTATAATATAGATTAAATTAAAAGAACTAACATATGAAAAAGTTCCTAGCACAGAACTTGGCACTTAATAGGTACTGAATGTTAGATTCTCTTCCTTTTTCTCCTCAACCGTAATCTGTAAGGCTGTTTTCTGGTAATAAATATTTGACTTTGTTGAGCTATGGATATTATTTTCTTTCTGCTGATTTTTGTAATTTGTTGATAAAGGGTTATTGTTACTCAAAAGATCTTAATGAGGCTCATATATATGCTAGATTTGGAGACTGCAACCCAGATGGGGAGGGAGTGAGCTAAATTGTCTGGAGGTGAGCCCTAGGACCTAACTTGGCTGGACTCTAGCCGTAGTGAGAAGCATTTGGAGTTCTACAAAAAAAAAAAAAAAAAAACAAACAAACTGTAAATATTTGATCTCTTCTGTTAGAATAAACGGTCATAACAATAGGTTTGCTTCCATTTATTATATATTCGAGTATATGAACTGATTACCAAGTGAGAGACTTTGCATTGGAGACTTTGCATTGTCTATTAGCACAAATTAAAAGAGGCTCTGAAGTAAAATGTACAATCAGAAGCTGTTTCTGTTGCCTGTTTGTTTCATTGCACCCAGCTCTT
This sequence comes from Ctenodactylus gundi, assembly GCA_004027205.1. Classification (NCBI taxonomy): domain Eukaryota; kingdom Metazoa; phylum Chordata; class Mammalia; order Rodentia; family Ctenodactylidae; genus Ctenodactylus; species Ctenodactylus gundi. The sequence goes on along the minus strand of PVKB01000359.1, from coordinate 551,962 downwards.
ATGTCTAGCTGGATAGTCTTGGAAGGATGCAGAACACAGCCCAACCTTCCCAAGGCCTGAGACAATTCAGACAATTTAGAAATTAAGTGGTCATTTTACATAGTGGAGGAAAATAGAAGGGGCAGTAATTTCTTTGCAATGTGATGAGTTAATGCTAGATTCTGTTTTCAGCCTTCAATGTGAAATTGTATTTCTGGGAACCCAGTGGTCTGCTGTGCCAGGATTTAGCCTTGCTTTTTAGCTCATCCTCATGCTTATTATGTATAATCAGGATGAAATGAGAGAATGAGTAAAAGTAATTAGCATCATCTTCCTCATTTTTGAAGCTGTGGGTGTCATAATGGGAATGTGTAGATACGGGCAGCCATTTTCATATGTCAAAATAGCATAGAATATAAAAGCATCCACTTTTAAAGGCATATGTTACAAATATGTTTGCACAAGTATATAAAGATACATGCACTGAAGCAGAGAATCGTGAGTTCAGGGCCAGCCCTGGTTACAGAATTGACTTTGAGGCCAGTGGGGACTACTCAGTGAGACCTTGCCTCAGAAACAAAACAAAAAGATACATGTAAGAGGATAATTATTCAAACATACTAGTAAGAGTAGGGGAGGGGACAGAGCTACCTGTAATATCCATCATCAGGATACTCAATGCTATAGCCATGTAGTGGACTATTGTATCTCTCTAAAAATGAAGCAGAAACGTGTATGTGTGTATGGACTATATCCACAATATTTTGTTTGAAAAACTAATAGAATATTTGATTATTCCTTTAAATTTTGAAAGTATGTTTAAGCCATTTGCAATATATATGTACCTTCTATGGATCCCAATTCAGTCTTTTTTTTTTTTTTTTTTTTTTTTTTCTTTTTGTCTGTACACAGGAGTGAACCCAGGGCTTTTGTACTGAGCTACTTTCCCAGGCCATTTTTCTTATTTTTAAAATTTTTGAGACACAGTCTCCCATTAGATTGCCAGGGCGGTGCCTGAACTTGTGATCCTCCTGCCTCGGCTTCCCAAGTACTGAGATTACAGGGATTCACTACTGCCCTGGCTTTAAGGGAAAAAAAAAAAAAAAATTATAAATGCTGACTTGGTTTCTTTTTCATCACTGTGACTCAATACCTGACATCTGCAATTTAGGGAGGAAAGATTTATTGTAGTTTACAGTTTCAGAAGATCATAATTCCTTCACAGGTGGGTGACTGGAGAATGGTGGAAGCACATGGCAGGGCTGGAGCAGAAGCAAGAGCAGGGGCAGGGCCATAGCCAGAGTTCTAGCAACAAAGGTCTTCATAGAATGATGGAATAGAAAGACTAGGAGGAAGGCAAAACCAGCACACGCCCCTCCAGTTCAAGCCCCAACCAGGTCAAGCCCCTTCTACCTCCTAACCCTACACAGTATCCATAGGAACATGAGGCTCTTGGGGGACACTCCAGATCCAAACCTGACAAATTTTAAGTTAGAAATTAATATTTAACACTAGATAGTTTTGAACAACCCTGCCACAAGACTTGAGCTCATTGTCAAGTATAGAAATCAGGGGTGAAAGAAGGGTCACCTTTGACCATTACTTAGATTTTTGCTTGCTTTATTTATTTATTTATTTATTTATTTATTTATTGGGGGTAGTAGTGGTGCTAAGGATTGAGCTGAGAGCCTTCACACTGAACTACATCCCCAGCCTTTTTTTTTTTTTTTTTTTTTTTGATTTTGAAATAGGATTTCCTTAAGTTGCCTAAGCTAGGCTTGAACTTCTGATCCTCCTGCCTCAGCCTTTCAAAGTACTGAGACTACAGGTGTATATTACTAAGACCAGCTTAAAAATAAAATTTCTAATTCAAAATTTTAGTGACTTAATCTTGATTGCATTAAAATAATCCCATAAGCAGGAAAAAAAATACCTGTCAGAAATGCCTTTTTATAATGTTCATGTGTCCAGCCTTCCCATAGCATTGCCTTTCAGTCTCAGTCTTTCCTCTAGTGTAAGATTCACCTTTACCTCAACAGGAAATTTTTTTCTTCACTCAGTTAGGCTGAGCCTTCTGTGAGAAGAGCATGACCGCTGTGACTTGGGGTTTTCTTGGATGAACTTATAAATAAATATTCCTCTTATGTAGACATCCCTTCCCTAATATGCCAGATAAACACAGCTTGCTGATTTGAGTACAGGTAGATATTCTAGGCAAAAACAGCCTGTATTTCAAGGAACAAAGGAAGCAGAAGTAGCATAAGTCTTTGAAAAACATGCCTCTGCAGATCCAAATTTTATTATCTTAGTATCTTAGGTCCCACACTTTATTGTTAATATCATCCCTTAAAATTTTTTGCTTTATCCCACTTGGCCCAAATTTTGGCAGAAGATTAAGATGATTGTTAGAGACTGTTTTAACCATCAGGCATGGGTAAAGGTTTTTTGTTTTTTGTTTTTGTTCTTTTTGTTTTTGAGTCAGGGTCTCCCTCTGTAGTCCAGGCTGGCCCTGAACTCACTGTGGATCCCAGGATGGCCTCTAAATCATGGCAGTCCTTCTTCCTCAGCCTCCCAGTGCTGGGATTATAGATGTATGCCACCACACTCAGCTTATGTGGTAATTGGGACTCAAACGCAGGGCCTTGCACTTGCTAGGCGAACACTTTAACCGCTGAGCTGCATCCCCTTCCCAGGGAGTTTAAAGAACAAGTTATTTCAATTTCCTACTGGAGAAGCCATTGTTAGAGGGGTAAACACTAATATATGCAGTGGGACCTATCCATCATACTATGAGAAAATTTATTGCTAAGCACAATCAAGTTTGCGTTGCTCTTTTTTTTCTCTCAAGGTGAATAGATGTGGTTGCTTTGGGGGATATTAGTCAGGATGAAGAATGGTAGCTGCTGTAACAAACCTACAAAATCTCAAATGGCTTAACCAAACAAAGATGTGTTTCTCAATTATACTGCAATCTAGTGCAGATCATTGGACAAGTTCTTTTTATGCGGTAGTTCAGAAATCACCTTGGGCCTCAAGAGGCCTCCATTGGATCCTCTGTATCTGGCCTGCAATTGATAGCAAGAATAGAAACAATGGAAAGTACGCAGACACACACAGGAGGTTTTGAGACCAGACTTGTATATGAAATGTAACTTCTACCCAAAATGTATTAATCAGGATTCATCACATGGCCCACTAAACTAAAAAGAAGGCTGCAAAGTATACTTTTTTCCAAATGCTTAGAAAATTAAATCACAGTCAGTGATCATGTTGCTTTCACTCTGCCACAGTGTATATTTTAGTCATTTAAATTTAAGAGAAGACTAATAGGAAAGATACAGAGAAACAGATACAACAAAAAGACATTAAGAGGCTGGAGAAATAGCACAACAGTTATAGGACTTACCCGCAAACACAAAGCCCTGGGTTCAGTTCCCATATAAACTGGACATAGTGGTGCACTCCTGTAATCCCAGCAGTCAAGAGGCTAAGGCAGGAGGATATCCTTGTGCTCACTTCACAGTGAGTTCAGAACCAGCCTGGTCTATGGAGCAAGACCCTGTCTCAAAAGAAAAAGAAAAGAAAAGACATTAAATAGGTTTATTACTAGTGACTGCTACTTAGAGAGAATTGAAGTTGCCGTGTTCCTACAGGAGTAGTCTTTTCGCATCAGTAAATACAGGCTTTGCTCAACACGGACATTGTTAAGGTAAGACTATTAGTACTGAAAACCTAGAGGCCACTAACTTAATACTAGTGATACTTTATAGGTGATCTAATAATTTATTTGTCTCTATATTTCTTTCTCAGGGTTTGAGTAAAAAAGTTGGTGTATCATCCTCTATCCTCCAAGGTCTCTGGATCTCCTATAGCACAGAAGGTCTTTCAATGGCATTGGCATCTTTACGAAATCTTTATACTCCAAATATAAAGGTAAACACAAAGGATTATAAAGCAATTAAATAATTAACTGTAAAAAATAATAGTAGAACATCAAGTGGCTTATAGACCTTTGATGCCTTATACTAACCCATTTAGTCTTTTACTGATAAACATGTTTAAAGTTGTGACACCTTATTCTGTGAATTAAAAACATACCCTGTTGTCCCTTTACCTTCTGTAAGCTGGTGCTTACATATAAGATCAGGTATTGTTGCTTCTTGAGAATAAATTGATCTCATGCACCTTTTCTTTTGGGAAGAGCTTTTCTCATTAGCCATGGAATATACTTTCCAATTTATATAAAGATATTTGTATAAGATATTTTATATTCTCTTCCAAAAACATAATAAAAGGACCCAACAAGAATATAAAATAAAATAGCTATTAAAGGCTATTGTAGGGTTTCAGGCTATTGTAGCTATTAAAGGCTGTTGTAGGGTGTCAGTTAATTTAATAAAAGATATCAAAAAGAATGAGACTGATGCCTGATAATTTCTATTTATTTACTTATTCCTAGGTCAGCCGACTGCTGATTTTGGGAGGTGCCAATATTAATTACCGGACTGAGGTTTTAAATAATGCTCCAATTTTATGTGTCCAGTCTCATCTTGGATACACAGAAATGGTAGCCCTTCTTCTGGAATTCGGGGCTAACGTGGACGCCTCTTCTGAAAGCGGCCTGACTCCTCTGGGGTATGCCGCTGCAGCAGGCTTCCTGAGCATCGTGGTCCTGCTGTGCAAGAAGCGGGCCAAGGTACTGGCTGCTCACCTCTGCTACTTTACCCTTCTTCTCTTTTCCTTCCTTTCTGATGTATAGCCTTCCTTAACTCCTGTGTTATCTAGGAGACTAGGTACATTAACTCCTGATGGAACAGATCAAAGGGAGGCCTGGCTCAGCTTACATTCCAGTGTTTTCCCACTTGTCACAATGCATCTGGACATACCGATAATAAAAGAGAACCTAGGAAACTGCATTTATTGGCAGTCACAAAAGGTTCCTTCTGGACAACCTAGAAATTGACTATTGAGCTCAGAATAAAGCCCTTAAAAACAAAAAGAACAAGAGTAAAAGTGAGAAAACTGTAGTGGAAGTAGACCTTAATAGTTTCTGCATAAGCAGAAAAAAAACATAGCTGGGCCTGGTGCTACAGGCCTATAATTACAGCACTATGGGAGGCTGATTCAGGAGGATCACAGCTCAAGCCCTACCTAGGCAGCCTAGTAACTTAGTGAAACCCTGTCTCAAAAGCAACAATAAAAACAGGTTGGGGATGCAGCTTAGAGTGAAGACCCTGAGCTCAGTCCTTGGTACTACAAAAACAAGAAAGAAATGTAGAGAAGGGGGGGGAAAAAAAAACATTTGCCAAGGAGATAAGAGATTCTAGAGATTTGTGGAAAAGACAGTTCTCCCTATCTATACTCAGAATAAACAAGGATGCTCCAAAGTGTTAGCACATTATAGTTGTCTGAAAATGTTCCCAGAATATTTGCTTTATGGCATTTTCCAAGCCAGTGTTATAAAAGAACTCAATTGCAAAGCATTAGTGAAAAGAAAAATGCAAGCCTCACAAACATAGGCCTCTGGGAAAAACTATGGCTTCATAATATGTTGTTTCAGTCTTGAAAATAAATTGAGGACATTTGGTTTCAAAGTGAAATATATGTAACATGTTTGACCTCATTCTGAGCTATCCAGTGCTCTTATCAGTGAAGAAAATGTGACTCCTAAAACTCCTTTAGGAACTCAGACCTGAGACCTAGTAAATGTCCACCTGTAATAACATTCTCTTTGTTTAAATAGACACACCTAGCAACAGAATAACTTGACCTTAATTATTTATGTTGCTGTGAATTCCAGTCTCAGCTGGGTCTTTCCTTATGTTCAGCCTTTACATTGGCAAGCCATAAGTTTGTTCACCTTTCATTGTTTCCCACGAGTGGATATGTAAATCATTTGTATCGATTCCAACTGCCGTCACATCTTTTCCACCCTCCTCTGTTGGTAAGATTGAATGCATTTCAATTTGCCTCTGTCTCAAAACTGCTGTTCTTATGTGAATTGTACTTTTGCCTTAGAGGAAGAGGGGTTACCTTACTCTCTGAATCAGTTGCTTCCACCTGTACTCTTGATCTCAGTATGTTGCTCTTTGCCTTACATTATTTCGTGTCTTCTAAATTTACAGCATTATTTCTTAGTTTCTAGAAGCCTATGAATATCCCCCCTAACGTAGAAGAGAAGCTCTGGCCTCTGCTGCTATCCCAAGACTACATATCATCTCTTCTCTTCCTTGTCTACCACACCTCTACTTGCTACTTCTGCTTCCTTCCTACTCCATAACCACCTGCAGGGTGGCCTCCTTGAGAGAGAAAGGAAGCAAGTCATTAAATGAAAAGCTTTAGAACCAGGCACAACTGGGGCAAATCCACAATTAGGTAAAGTCTCCATTTTCTTTATATGAAGATTTTCATAAGTCACTTAATCACTCTCAGTCTTACTTTTTCATTTATTAAAAAAGAAAAAATTAAGGTCTTGTGTGGAGGCACATGCTTATAATTGCAGCTACTTTGTAGGCTTAGGCAGGATAACAAGTTCAAGGCCAGCCTGGACAATGTAGCAAGACTCTGTCTCAAAACAAATTTTAAAAATGGGCTGGAAATGGGACTCAGTGGTAGGCCACCTGGCTTCAATCCATAGTACCTTACCTCTCTTTAAAAAAAAAAAAAAAAAAAAAAAGATGAATAGAGTCAGTGTACAGATTAAAAGAGATAATATCAGGAAACTCTCCAACATTCTATAATTCATCTGAGCAACCCTCTTAAAGTCACTAACTGCCGATCACAAAATATCAAATAAAGTAATTCTTCTCATTGTCACCTCTCTAATTTTCTGTGTGGGGTTGGCAATGTTGAGCTTTTCCTGTTTCCCTTGTTTCTCCAGGAACTACTCTGGCTGCTCTTTCAATACAGCTGCTCATTAGGATTTTGCCTCTGTTATTTTCCATCCTCTTACTCTCTCCCAGGCCTTCAACATTGAAGTCATAGGCATTGGAATCAAGTACAACTGCGTTTGAGTTCTTCTGTATACATCTTAATTTCAAACCGCTATTTTTTTTTTTTTTAAGTAGGGTCTTGTTCTATAGTCTAGACCAGTCCTGAACTCACCATGTCACCCAGACTGGCCTGGAACTCATGGCGATCCTCCTGCCTTAGCCTCCCAAGTGCTGGGATTATAGGCATACACCACCACATCCATTTTACGGGGTGCTGGAGAATTGAACTCAGGGCCTTGCACTTGTTATGCAAGCACTATTACTGCTGTGCTGTTCCTCCAGCCCCTCCAAACTGCTAATTCTTTTAAAAAGTTTTGAGTCTGGTTTTGCTTTCCTACTCTTTTCGTACACTTGCCAACTCCCTAAGTCCTGCCCAGATGCCTCACTGGTACCTCACATTCAATTTTCTGAGATAACTCATCATCTTTACCCTATAAATACCTCTTCCTCTTCTTCTTGGCATGTAGTCTCATAATGAAGCCACTGTTTTCCTCAAAACTAAACAATCTGACACCTTCCTGTCTTTTTGTCTTTCCAAGTCAGTTAATAGCCAAATATTTTTAATTTCATCCTAAAAACAGTGTGAGTAGTTACTCCTTCATCTTCATCCTGCCTGCTACCGTCTGATTTATTTTTGCCATCCTATTGTATAATTACCCTCTCTTCAATTTCCAACTTTAGGTGTTGTGTATCATCTTCTTAATTCCTTTAACCCTTTTATTTTTAATTAACTTGAAATTTGGTAAAACATTGCAGAAATAGAGTTCTCACATATCCTCCATCAGCTTCCCAATATTAACAGTTTAAGTAACCATAGTCCCATTATCAAGAATGTTAAACTAATATTGATATAATTGTATTAAATTTTTCCATTCACCTTACTAATGCCCTTTTTCCATTACAAGAGCAAATTCAGGATCCAGCATTACATTTACTTGGTATAGCTCCTGGTCTCCTCTGTTTAGTGAGAATTGCTCAGGTTTTCCTTGTCTTTTATGATGTTGACAGTTTTAAAGAATACAAACCAGTTGTGTTGTTGCAAGTGTTTAGTTTGTTTGTATAATATTTTTTCATTAGTTTGATATTTTATATTTTTGGTAAGAATACCACATACAGAATGCTGTATCTTTATTGACATGCAGCACTTGAGGTACATAATGTTGACATTAATCACTTGGTTAAGGTAGACGTTTTCAGATTTGAATGCTATAGCTAGTTTTTCTCTTGGCAATTAAGGAATATCTTTACATGTAGATAATATAAGACTAAGCATCTAGATATATAGCCTGTTTCTCATCATACTTTTGCCCACTTGTTTTTGGATACATTATTGATTCTTGCTATAATAATTGTTTACCTACTAATATTTGCCTACTGGTGATTTTTCTGTCTTCATCATTCCCTCAGTTTGGGTAACTTTCTTACTCTCTTGTACCACAAGATGTTCCAGATTCATCTTTTACTATTATTCCTCCAGCCCTGGAATCAACCAGTTCTCCCAGGAGCTGATTTTTTTTTTTTATTTATCTCCTCCATTCTGAGCATGAAAATTCTCAATACCTTTTAACTATCGAAATTCAAACCGCATAGCCTGACATTCCAAGGCATCTATGCTCTCAGCCTTACAGTTTAAACTTCTTTCTTTAGAAGCTGGGCATGGTGGCGCACACCTGTAACCTCAGCCATGATGGTACACACCTGTAATCCTAGCACTTTGAAAGCTGAGAAAGGATTGCCATGAGTTAAAGGCCATTCTGGGTTCCATAGTGATTTCAGGACCAGTGGGACTATAGAACAAGACCATGTCTCAAAATAAATAAATAAACATACAAACTTTTTCCTTTACGTACTATATGGTTTTCTGTCTCAGCCAGTTTAAGTAGAACTTTCCTTCTGAAATTGTTCTTAATAATACTAAGGAATTGATTTTTTCCTCTCTGAAAATTTATTCAGAAAGTACTTTTGCTTTCCTGTAACACTTATTGTATATTCTTTTGTTGACAGTGTTCTGTCACATTGATCACATCTCCATTTTGTTTGAAAGTTCTTGAGAAAGAATATATATAATACTATCTGACTATTCTATGGAATATGCTGTATATATTAGACATTCAGTAGGCCTTTGTCATGTGTGTCTTTGGGTGGAATCAAAGTCAGTGGGAGAACCAGAAATACAGCTTGAGTTTTAAGAGACCACAGATAGATAATGTATTCATGCTAGGAAAGGTTATTTCATTCATGGAAAGTTGTAACTAAGGAGGTTCAGGGCATAAATCGTCAGTTAAGGTGTTTGCCTGGCAAGCGTTAGCTAGGCCCAGCACCACATAAACCAGATCTGATGGCTCTCACCTGTAAGCCCAACACTCAGAAGGCTGAGGCAGGAGGACTGCCATGAGTTCAAGGCCCGCCTGGGCTCCATAATGAGTTCAGGACCAGCCTGGACTACAGAGCAAGACCCTGTCTCAGAGAAAGAGAGAGGAAAGAAAGTTGTGCCTAAGTCTTCTAATAGATTACCTTAATCAGTCTTTTATTTCAACCTAAACTTGTAACCATCACTGAAATTAGAAAAACTGCTATTAGCGCTAAGTCTTAACATTAAGCTCTAAATACTTGCAGCCATTCGGACTAGATCTTGACAATTCTGCTTTTCTGCTGAACGATAGGAAAGCCGTAGCTAAAGCTTGGTGGTCAAATGAGTGATTCATGATATGAAATATTTTATTTCTCTGGAACACCAAAAAAATGGAGCTCCAAAATGTTTTTCTTCCTTTTCATGATTTCAAAGACTATCCTTTATGCTCACAGAGTTTTACTTCTATCATATCTTGATCCGAAAAGAATTGTTTGAGAACAAAGAAGAATGTACCTAAGGCTAACAAAGCTTGAGTTGAGTATTTTTCTTTTAATGTTAAAACAAAAATCTGACCACTTTTGTAAAGAAAAGTTATCCCCAGAGGGACCCAGCAGAATTGTTGCTGGGCAGTGATCTATCCTTACTAAATAGTGCCTTCTAAATTCACTCAGAAATTGTTTTAAGGGGTAGGAATGAATCCAGGCCCGGTGGAGCAGGCCTGTAATCCCAGCATTTCAGGAGACTGAGACAGAAGACTCAATCCTGTCTTGGGCATCTTAGCAAGACCCTATATTAAAAAAAAAAAGAAGAAGAAGAAAGAAAGAAACAATGAAAAGGGTCTAGAGTTGTGGCTCATATAGAAAGCCTTATCAATGGTGAATCCCCAGTACCAAAAAAAAAAAATAGGTGTGAATGAATGGATGAATTTTAGTGGTGTAGATAGATGTGCAGTGGGTGCTGGTGTGACCAGATTTGGAGGAGCACATTCACAGGTCTTGGCTGACAAAGATTTTTCTATTCTTTCCCCGTAGGTGGATCACTTGGATAAGAATGGGCAGTGTGCTTTGGTTCATGCTGCACTCCGAGGTCATCTGGAGGTTGTCAAGTTTTTGATTCAGTGTGACTGGACAATGGCGGGCCAGCAACAAGGAGTGTTTAAGAAGAGCCATGCCATCCAGCAGGCCCTCATTGCTGCAGCCAGCATGGGTTACACTGAGGTAAGAAGGTGATAAGATGTGTTCCAAGGTGCATATTGAAAAACCTAGGAAAGGAGGAGAAAAGGCTTCAAGTTTACAAACTGCCAAGCAAATTAGCATGAATTTTTGTCACTACTCAGAGAAATAGAAGATTAAGCTTCTCCAGGCACTTGATTACTCACATGCCAAGGTAGGTAGTAGAATTATGGGCCTAGAACGTGAGTTGGAAAGGATCTTAAGTATTTGCTAATCCTGTTCTTCCCTGTATTTCCATCTGTATTCAACAGTGACACTGAGCCAAAGAGGAATTAGTTATATTACATGGTTAGACAACGTGGAATGGGGAAAACACAACATATATAAATCTAGAAGGTTCAAGTTTTGGTCCTAGCTTTTCTGCTCAGTAAATCCAGACCTTAGGTGATTTACCTAATTAATCTCTTAGAACCTTTATTTTTTGTCCTGTCATAAAAAGAAGTTACTGAATTCTTTTACTACAAGGCTGTTGTAAAGAGTGCTGGATAAGCAAATAAGCATTACATAAATGATATTTTTGCTAATTTATTAATAATAGAAATATTAATAGTGGAAAATGTGTAGAATTAGTAATGTGATATGAAGTGTTTAACTGACCCAGAGGAATGGGTTTGTGCATACATATTTAAGTTTATTATAAATTCTACTGAAACAATATGCTGCATACTTTACTGCTAATAAAACATGAAGTACTCTCAATTTAGTACTTCTGTTAATTTTTACCAAGCGTATATGTATGGCTAACCTATGGCTGAAACCTATCCTTGATTTGACAAAGGAAGTCACATCCCAACTTGCTCTTTCCCAGTAATTTCACGGCCACTAAATGTGGTATGTGATCTACTTTTAAACCATTTCTCATTTTTATGTAAGTATATTCATTCAATTGAAACCTCTTTTTGCTTCAGCTGTAAACCAAACCTGGATTTGTAATGCTCGCCAGTTTCAAGGATGTAAATATTTCCACCATAGCCAATTTCAGGCTACCACTATGCCATCACTGAACACCTGGGGGGAAGAGATGCTTAGTATCACACCATTATATCATATTTCTACCATACAGACACTATAAAAATACATAACCTCAATGCATAGATAGTAGTAGCAAGTAGTTAAATAATCAGGGAGTTATGAGATTAGAGGAGGTTTTCTGTTTGTTTTTTGTGGTGCTGGGCATCAAAGCCAGTGCCTCAGACATGCTAAACAAGCACCCTACCACCAAACTACATCCCCAATCCCCAACTCAGATGTGAGTATTTTTGATCTTTGTTTTTAATGTATTTATTTAACTGTTATGTAGTATATAATAACTAACTGATTTTACTTAAAAACTGACTTGCAGAATTCCTAAAAATGTAACATTTAGCTCTCATGGGCCAAGATAAGGAGCTCCACACCACTACATGGAATTTTTTAGTGAAACAGCTAACCTGTCAACTGATACAATGTATCACCAAGGGGATATTAAAAAATTTGAAATTTTCATAGCCTATGGAAGGTTTCTATTTATTTATGTATTTATTTAATACAACATCTCCCTGTGTAGTCCAGGCTGGTCCAGAACTCACTGTGTAGCCCAGCCTGGCCTCAAAAGGCAGTCCTCCTGTCTCAGCCTCCCAAGTGCTGGAATTGCAGGTGTGAACCACCACACCTGCTTTATGTGGTGCTAGGGAATTGTATTGAGGGTCTTGTGCTTGCTAGGCAACTACTTTAGCCACTGTGCTGTTCCTCTAACCCTGAAAGTTTTTTTTTTTTTTTTAAACTGTGTATAGTCAGAATTCCTGGAAAGAGAGAAATCACTTTTCTTTGTGCTTAGCAGCTATTGTTCCTTTACTAAACCCAAACTGCTCTGCTTCTGAGAGGGAGACAGGAAAATTGTTCCACTCAGAAGAAATGCAGGCCTTCAGTTTTTCTCCATATTTATTTTTGTGGTCTAATTGGGAGAAAAAGGGATTTCTTAAGCTTAATTGGATAGATAAAATAATGTTTCTTTAACTTAAGTAAAAAATACATGGCATTTTGATAAATTATGCCCAAGAGAGACACACCAACTATATCTATTAAGAACAAATGTTTATCAGAGCGGTTTCGGGTTTCTCTGTTAGGCCAGTGAATTCTGATTCCTTGTGTAGAAGAGACTTCATGATACGTGGGTGATCCAGGTGTCTCCCAAACCTCACAGGCTGTTACCTTAGTAGCACGGTACCTTGTGACATTGGAACTAACACAGTCTCTTGTTTCAGATTGTCTCCTACCTACTTGATCTTCCAGAAAAAGACGAAGAGGAAGTAGAGCGGGCACAGATCAACAGCTTTGACAGCCTCTGGGGAGAGACAGGTACTGCTCACCAGCATTGCTTTCTCAGTAACGTACTGTGCTCATGTGGGCGCTCTACATCTCATACTTTTATCTTTTCTCTGACATCCTTTCACAATCTTCTGTCTGATGATTCTTGTGTTGGAGACTTGATTCAGCTGAAGAGTCAGGAAATTTTCCTCTTTCCCTCTTCTTTCCCTTTGTATTCTCCATACCATGAACACTTTCAAAAATACATATATATATTTCTCCATTATTATTTCCCAAGTATTTTTTAAAAACTGAATGTTTCCTTACAGTGTGCCAAACCAGAGCAGAAAATAGTATATTATAGCCTTTCTCTTTTCTATGTGACTCTTGTAGTACTCCTCCCATTACCATAACTCTCTCCATCTGTAGTTATGAACCAGGAGATTACATTTTTATACATCTCTGAGGATTTTTGTTTTGTTTTGTTGTTTTTGGCAGTGCTGAGGATTAAACCCAGGACCTCATGTGCTAGGCAGGTACTCTACCACTGAGCTATGCCCCCACCCACATCATTAACATGATTATACCATGATAGAGTAATATGCAACCAATTAAGCCTTACATTATGAATAAAGTTGCTATCTAAATGTAAATTGAAGGTACCATCCTGTGAGGCCCAATCCCACGCAGTTCCTTGTGGTCTATAACAGAATAATTCTGTATCATTTGAGACTCACTGCACAAATAGAAGTTTCTTCCTTTGGTCTTTGCAGGAAATAATGCTTATCTTTCCTTCAAGTCTAAACTGGAGTGTCTGGAGAAACACTAGTAACATTTGATGTGTTATGAAGGCAGGCAAAGAAAGAGGGTTGGGGTGTAGCTCAAGGATGAGAGTGCTTGTCTAGCATGTGCAAGGCCCTGGATTTGATTCCCCAACACCCCATAAAAACTAGCCAGGCATGGTGGCACATTCCTGTCATCCCAGCACTCAGAAGGCTGAAGCAAGAATATTGATGTGACTTCAAGATCAGCCTGGACTACAAAGTAAGAACTGTCTCAAAAGAAAAAATGAAATGAAGAGAGTAGAATGACCACAAATGTGTGTCATATTTGACAGAAGGAATAGACTAATATTAAGATGACCAATTAAGAGGAAACATTTCACTAAGGTAGAAATATGAGCTTTTTAATAGGGTAAAAGTGTTACTAAAAACTAAAGAAGATTCTTGAACTCATTTAAAATGTATAACAACCAATTACATTTGATATTTCTTCCTAAGACACAACTTCATATAGGTTTCATGACTTCTTTCTCATCACATGGAATGTTCAGAGCTCAGAAATTTGCTACTCAAACAATCTCTCCTTCTGTTAAGAACCAGAGGGAGCAGATGCCAGGCAGCTGCAACTTAAGATCCCATGAAAGATTAAATGAAAATGTGCAGCTGTAGACAGCTGTTGTCCCTGGCACCCCATCCTGAGAGAAGCTGGAGGACAGACTGAGGGTAACAAAATGGCCAAGGCGTCAGCAATTCTGGAGGATACATATGTCACCTGAAGCTACAGAAGGATTATGTTGTCTTACTTTTCCTGTCAGTACAACTTTTCCCAGTACAGTATTGCCATACCTCCCCAATAGACCCCTTGTTGCCCAGTACATAAGCAGAACCACTGAGGGTGGCAAAGAGAAAAACTGTAGTCCATTGGTGATTGTGAATAGGAATTACAAAGCTTATAATCACAGTGATAAGTATCACATTCTAGTGCTATACTTTAAGGAAGTTTTTTAAATGCCTCAAGAAAGGTATATACTAAATAGAGGACTATTTTTATTATGAATGTCTAACTAGAATAAATTCACCCCACTTTCATTAGTATATATCTAGAATAAAACCTCATGGCTTGAGATTTTTAGATACTATAGGTTTTAAAGTATAAAAAAATTTTTACATTAATTTTCATATACATCTTCTCCCCCCCCCTCATATGCATATTGAATAATTGAACTCCAGGTCTTTACAGTGAGGTATATCCCCAGATCCCCAACCTTTTTATGTTTTATTTTGAGACAGTTTCACTAAACTGCTAATTTTCCCAGGCTGGACTCCAACTTATGGGCCTTCTGCTGGGATTACAGGCATCATACAAGAGCACAAGACACCATACTCAGGGTATCTCAGTATTTTAAAATTCAAAATTTCATGTCAGTTTGCTTGAAATCAACTTAGTACTTAACATTAACTTGTGTTTAGCATGATATTTTTACTCAAAACATGTAAGCATAAGATGCTACTTAAATATAAGTTAGAATAAAGCGTATTTGTAATATATTTGCTAGATCTAGGAAAAATTATTTGACGTCAGAAAAATTTCTGGCAAATAGTGTTGTATTTGTTATGTGAAAATGACCCTACAACTCACCACTATTATAGAATGAACTTAGAGTTGCTGTTTTTAAACCTGTCTTGATAAATTTACTAAGCATACATATGCTTAATAACAGCATATGAGTCTTAAAAATTTGCAGCGACTCATTGAGTTGTGGTATTTCTTCCAGTGACAGAATCTTAAATATGTATGTTTGTGTCAAACTGTTCTGTAACCTGCAACTATCTGGTGGGCATCTCCTGTTTACAAGCCTGACCTAAATGACAAACTTTTTTCTTTTTTTTTTTTTCCAACAAAATCTCACTGTGTAGTTCAGGCTGGTCCTGAACTCACTGTGCAGGCCAGACTGGCTTCAAACATACAGCAGTTTTCTTGCCTCAACCTCCCAAGTGCTGAGATTACATGTGTGCACCACCTTACCTGGCTTATATGGTACAGGGGAATCAATCCCAGGGCTTTGTATTACTAGGCAAGTGCTCTGATTACCCATTCTGACAAAATTTTTACCTAAGAAAAATAGGATGCTTCCAACAACAGTCTCTGTTACTTACTATATCAAATCTCAGACACCACTAGCTATAAGTACCTATGTAACCATTGTTTTATGTGCCACTGCCAAAAAGTTTCTTTCCATTACACTGCCAGTTTTTAGTATCACATCCAATTGTAAGATACATCCTAGTTTCAGAGATATTAAGGTGAGGATAGAAGAAACCTTAGAACCAATGAAATACATCTTAGTATATAATAAAATATTAATTGGGATGTAATTTTTTGGATAAGACTGGGGATTGAACACAGGACCTCTACACTGAGCTTAGCCCAGACCATTCTATTTCTTTGTTTTGAGATAGTCTTGCTGAGTTGCCAAGGCTGAGCTTGAATTTGCAATCCTACTACCTCAACTCCCCAAAGTCCCGAGATTACAGGAAGACACCACCACATCCAGCTGTAATTTCTGTATATCAGATTTTCTGAGAGCAGATTGCTAGGCTATTCTGGTTGCTTTGTCCTCCTTGTGAAACCCCGTTGTCCTTCCATATACCATCTTTTTACATGGAGCTTTCACCATCTGGCCAACCCTCTCCCATCCCCCAGGGTTTTCAGAGAATTATGGAAGAACGTAAAAAAAAGCAATAAAGTGATAGTATTGCCCTCCCCCCTTGTATTATGGGCACAGGTCAGAACCACCGTTACATTAGAAGCCTCTAGCAACTCCGGAGGCCATTTTTGGAAGTACTAACCCAAAAGAAGCCAGAGTTCGCAAAATAAATCAGATTCCCTTAATTTTATTTCTTGGTGGTTAGTTAGTTAGTTGTTGTTTGGTTGTTGGTACTAGGGATTGAACCCAGAGGTCCTGCATAAGGGACAAGTGTTCTACCCCTGAGCTACACCCCCTGCCCTTCTATTTTATTTTTAGGTAGGATCTTGCTGAATTGCCCAGGCTAGCCTTGAACTTTTGATCCCCCTGCCTCAGCCTTTCAAGTAGCTGGGAATATAACCACTAAGCCCACCTGGATTTCCCTAGATTATTGCAGCTACCTGCTAGTTGATCTTCCTGCTTTTAACCTCAGCTTTTGTGATTTATCTCCTTGACTAGCCAAAAAGATTGTTGTAAGCTGTAGTCTATGTCACTTTCGTGCTTACAGACCTTTGCTTACTACTTACAGAATTAAGGTCCATA
Source organism: Ctenodactylus gundi (assembly GCA_004027205.1). Lineage (NCBI taxonomy): Eukaryota > Metazoa > Chordata > Mammalia > Rodentia > Ctenodactylidae > Ctenodactylus > Ctenodactylus gundi. The sequence continues at coordinate 535,048 of PVKB01000359.1, read as the reverse complement.
CTGTAGCATAAAAAGGACCAGTCATGATCTCCAAGTTCATTTATTTCCTATCTTCTCCAGTAATTCCAATACTAATAAGCATATATTGTTTCCCCATTTCAGTGCCTATAAATATAATATGCTTTAGCTAGCATGCCCTCACTCTCGTATCTTTCCATGCCTATAAGTGTCCTTCAGGTTAGCTGGTTTATCTTTTGTCATCCAGTTCAGGTTATCCTGCCTTCCTGGAGCTCTTTTCAGATACGTTTCCTCTGTTTCACTTCTATAGCATGGCACTATCTCTGCTGTGCTTACCATACTGTATAGTAATGTATTTATCTATTTTTTTTGTATTCAACCATGAGTTCCTTCAGAGCAGAGACAGTATCTAACAAACAGCTCAATAAATATTTAATTAATGTTGTTTTGGGTAAAGCAGTAATCAGTTGATGTCTCTCCAACCTCCTTCCCTTTGTTAATCTTACATGCTGTACTGTTCCAAGGTTGAAAACAGATGAAAGTCATTTGCTTCTCTGTGTCCTATTTAGTGTCAGCATCCCATCCAACCAACTTTGGCTCTTTCCCCAAATCTGATCTGCATCCTGTTTGCCTCTTTACACTCCTTAGATGTTTCCCTGTGGGAAAGAAAAAAAAAAAGACCATTTATGTCAGATAATTTCATTAGATGCTGACAAGCTAGGGAACAAATTCTTTTTTTGGTCTTGTAGGAAGATATATTGCTCCTAACTACTGTGTTTTCTCAAAGAATCAGCTTGTAACTTTATAGACCTTACTTTACCTTAATCTCTTTTATAGCAGTTTTTGATAAGACTCATCAAATCCAGCTAAAGTAACTTCTTGTTCTTGGAATTTGAAAAGTCTAGACACTATTTTACTTAGTCCTATTGTTTTGAGATGGAATTGGCCAGCTGTGCTAATGACCATGTCTAGCTATCAGTTGAGATTTGATGCCAAATAACATCATAACCTGAGCAACAGAGATGATACAACAAAGCAAAAGACCAAATGCAACATTCTCTCACATAAAAATGTCACTCCATAGAAAGAAATAGGCCAACCAGCATATTCAAATATGTTCTGTGAACAGGCATCACTGGTAACATGGTTTGATTCTGAAATACTACTTGTTTTCTCCAAAGTACTGTCAATTCTTTTGTGAAAAAGTATGTATTTCCCCATGCTTATCACATGTGGGGAAGTTTTCCAGCAGTCCTATCACCTAGTAGCTACATTAAATGGGATCAGAACACAGAAGTCATTTCATATACTGAATGATTTTTATACCTAACCCTTGGCTATCCCTGATAAGTTCTTGAGCTATTCTTGTGTCTGACCTATGTACAAAACCAACCAAAAGAGGTCAAAACAACACATAACAGAGATACATGTATACCCATGTTCATAACAGCACAACTAACAATAGATAAAATATGGAAGTCACCAAAATACCCATCAACAGACCAATGGATACACAAACTGTGGTATTTATACACAGTGGAATACTATGCATCTATAAAGTCCAACAGCATGGAGGCTTTTACAGGCAAATGGAAGAAACTTGAGAACATCATGCTTAGTGAAGTGAGTCAGAAGCAGAAGGTGAAATATCAAATGGTCTTTCTGATATGAGAAACCCAGATCATAACTATCTCATAGAACTTAAAACAAAAAACAAAGTGAACCAGCAGGGTAGGGTGAGGAGGGAGAAAGGGGTGGATAGGGGGAGGGTACAAAAGGAGAGTAGGAAAGTCCTTGTCACCTTGACAAGATACGTATGTGCACAAAATGCTCAACTCCATTGTAAACCTTAAATGTTGTGCTTATACATATCAATAAAACAGGGAAAAAACTTGTCAAATAATTTTAGCCATTAAGACCTGTTCTTATTTATTTAGAGCTTGGAAATGACCTCCCCTTAGACAAAACCAAGCTCCTGCTCTCCTGTGAGGAACTAAACAGAAATGCCAATGTTAAGAGTTCCAAAGTAAAATTGAAAATAGGCAATAAAATCAATTGAAAATACAAATAATAGGCCTACAGATCAAGACCCTGTCTCAAAAAATAATAAAAAAAAGAAAATACAAATTATTTTTGTTTGAAAGTGCATATATCATGTAAAATTGTCACATTTCCTCAGGGAAGGAAAAGATTACTTAAAGGTTTATCTTTATGAAAATTATAAGTAGTTTTAATTTTATATATGACTCGGTCAAGGATAAAATATAAGTGACCATTTTGCTTGAATTTTGGTGGGGTCTCTGATTAGATTACAACACTTACACACTAAAATATCTGCACCTACCAAATATTTTCATTTTCTAGTTTGTCATTGAAATAGGTGGCCATAATGAATAGGTGACCTGTTGTCTCCCTCATCAATTTTCCAAGTCAATTTGAGGGGGAAATTATTTTTTCTTTAAAATGAAATATAATGCCTATCATCTTTTAATAGTTTTCCCATGCTTAGTGAAATGAATCAGATGCAGAAAGGGAATATCAATCACGTGGTTTCTCTAATATGAGAAAACTAAACTATAAAAAGTAAAATGGAAAAAAAGTAAAAAGTCTTTGAATAGTTCTGATGGTTGCAAAATACATGAGAAACTTTATTTCAGCAAATGAAAAAGTCAGACAGACTTAAGACCTTTAGACTGCAGTTTCTGACTTTGATTCTTCAGGCTTGAAAGCTCCAGAGTAGAGGTTAGCAAAAGGTGGTTCTCAGCTCATTAAAAAGCCTTTGTTTCTCTAGCCTCTTTTCTCTAGAGTGAACTCAGGCATAGACAGAAGGATTATAGCTAGGTTGAGGAAACAAAGGAGAGGTAAACCAGAGCAGAGAAGATAGTCTGAATGAGAAAAATGAAACCAAGAGAGTTTGACAAAGGTGATTTTTCAATAGATTTATTATTATAATTGTCCCCAGATATTGTGATTCCATTTAAGTAGTTTATTCCTTTTTCTTTTGAAAATCAATTATTTCTGCAAAGTGTGGTGGCACACACTTATAATTCCAGCACTCCGAGAGGCTGAGGCAGGAGGATTACAAGTGACCTATTGAAACCCTAAGGATGTAGCTCAGTGCAAAAGGCCTAGGTTTAATTCCCAGTACCACAAGTAATAATAATAATCCTTCCCAGAAAGAGCAGGTAAGTTCACTATTCTTGAAGGTAAAATAACAATCACATAAGAGAAACAACTTGGAAACAAGCTTAATACTGAAGGAGATGATCAGAACCACCTATTTTCAGTCTCTGTTCTTTGCCCTCAGCCCTGACAGCTGCTGCCGGAAGGGGCAAACTTGAAGTGTGCCGTCTACTTTTGGAACAAGGTGCGGCAGTGGCCCAGCCAAACCGCAGAGGGGCAGTGCCCTTGTTCAGCACTGTTCGCCAGGGACACTGGCAGGTAAGCATGGTACTAATTTCAGCCCATCGGGCCCCAGGCCTTTAGACTGCAGTTTCCCACTTCAGTTCTTTAGGAATGTGTTCCAGGTGAAAACTTGTGATGCAAAAAATAAAAAGATCACAAATTCTGGGGTGCCCAAAGTCATCAGATTTGTGAACCTTTGTTTTTAATATTTTCCTTGTAGAGAAGATGGTAAAATGTTAATGTTTAAAATCATTGTTATGCTGTAGATTGACCAACTACTTTTTGCCCTGGCCTTGGAATAACCTCATTCTTATATTTCACATTATCCACCAGATCATTGAAAAATTAATTTCTAGGCTGGAGGAATGACTCAGTGGTTAAAGCACTTACCTAGCAAGTGCTACGTCAAGTGCTAAGTACCCAAGTTGATTCTCCAGCACCACATAAGTCAGTCATGGTGGCACATGCCTGTAATCCCAGCACTCAGGAGGCTAAGGCAGGAGGACTGCTGTGAGGCCAAGTCCACCCTGGGCTTCATAATGTGCCTGGCAGAGCAAGACCCTGTCTCAAAAAAGTTCATTTTTGAACAGATAGCTACTAACCATCTATTGCAGGTATCTGAGACTTGCTAAAAAAAAAAAAAAAAAACAAAAAAAAAGGCAGTATATGCAAATTCTAGTTATGTAGTCTTTCCAGATGTTTGGATTATGGATAAATGTTAATCTGTATACTTAGGATAATAAAGAAGGCATGCTAATAATCTTTATAAGTGTTTGTGTAGCAAAAATGAAGTATTTGAAGGCCAACAGTGCCAAAGAGTTATCAAAGGTACTTCATTATAATCACATCAGTGATAAATATTCATTACTATATGCAGGATTATGACCCCTAGAGATTAGTAAAATAGCACTGATATTACTAAGGTGGCAGTGACTTGTGTTGGGGCTTCCATCATACTGCTTAGACTAGATTGAGGCTTCTATTTGCTTTTTTTTATTTAGTGGCTCAGGCAGTTGTTCAGAGATGAATTCTTCTCACTTGACTATTTCTACTTAACGAAATTAGAGAGTATATCACATGACACTAAGACTATATAGATACTCCTAGGTATGATTCTTACAGTAGAAAGGTACATGTAGGGCCGCCTAACTATACAGCAGTAGGAGTTCCTACACTCTAGAGAACAGAGTACATGTCTTCTCAGCAGCTTTGCTTGGGCTAACTGGTCCCTGTTTCTCTGCACTTTCAGATTGTTGATCTTCTGCTCACCCATGGAGCTGATGTCAATATGGCAGACAAGCAGGGTCGCACTCCCCTGATGATGGCTGCTTCTGAAGGCCATCTAGGAACTGTGGACTTTCTACTTGCACAAGGTCAGTCCTGGAATACCAGAACTTGACAGTAAGTGCCCATAGTTAACCAAAGAACTCTTGATTTCCAGCAATAGATTCTAAGAGGTACTAAGAGTGTGTATTATTAATCCATTTGGTTAGAAATTGCAAGGCCATCTTCTGTCCTATATACAGTGGAATCCTTCGAACTCTAATATTGTCTATTTCCTTATGTCCTGAGGGATTTTTAATCAAGTTAACACATTCTAAACTCTCTTAATCAAATTAATAATCTCGAGAGTTTTAATTTTTTTAATGTTCACTCAATAGTTTTTCATCACCTCATCACCCAAGGGTGTATTTTATCAATTCTTTTGTAAGCCTGCATGATTAAAATTTTTGTTGACTCCAAAGGAGGCAAAGGATGTTAAGGCATCTGCTAACAGTGGGATCCTATTTGAGAAATCAGGATATTATTATTAAGCTGTTGTAATAAAAATTTTTGACACTTTAACAACATCCACAAATTCCTGGAATAAGTTAAAGGAAATAGAGTTGTATGAGCCTGAGGAGCTTTTTCCCTGATAGAAGTCCACCATAATAAAGTATTTCAGGATCCTCTTGATTGCTTTGACCTCAGTCATCTGTGCAAAACAATGATTGGTGATGGTAGACTTCACGTAGGGAAAAAAAAAGCCACTGGTAATGCCACAGTGCCATCTAGTGGAGCTTCAGCATTTGCGTGAAGCAAAAGATACCAAGATGACTGAAGTCATAACTTCATTCCAGTTGGCCTCCATGTTCAATTACTGGACTTAAACATTTGTTAATTGTATCCATAAGCATATGCACTTCCATTCAGAGAAACCAGCATCCTAAAGATTTATGCCTCTTTCAGAGAAGCTGAGGGACTTAAGAAAAGTAGGGTTCCTCTAGGCTATCAAAGTACAGCCCAGTCAAAAATGTAGTGGATCCTTCAAAGAAAATTAGTTTTCATTACCTCAAACTCAACAGTAGCTCAGAATCAGAATTGCTCTTCCAGTATACAAAATGGCTCTTTCTGCCTAGTACAAGCCACCAGAGAAACCTCGCTTCATGATACCTATCCTCATTTCTGTTGGGAGAAGGGAGAGGCTGTAGAGATAAATGGAGGAAATTTACCTAGTTTCTTAAAATATGGCAGGCAGAAATGTTTTAAGACAAACAGTTTTCAATGGAAAGTACAGGTGCTCTTCAGATACTGGTAACTTTTCAGGGATCCCTAACCCCTAGTCCATTGGCTTCCTAGGAACTGGGCCACACATCAGGAGTTGAGTAGCAACCCAGCATTGGAAACTTCATCTGTATTTACAGCCACTCGTCCTTGCTCACATTAAAGCCTCAGCTATGTCAGATCTGTAGTGGCGTTAGATTTTCACAGGAGTGTGAACCAGCAGTGAATTGCACATGTGAGGGATCTGGGTTGCATGCTCCTCATGATAGCCTAAGGCCTAATTTTCAGAGATGGAGCTCGTATAGTGATGCTAGCACCACCAAAAACCTGTAGAAAAATTGTCTTCCACAAGATTCCTGGTAGCAAAAGATTAGGGACTGCTGTAGTTTAATAGCTACAGTATCTGCCATATACCATAGAAGCTCATGTGCCAGTAGAAGCTCATTAGGTAGTGTTGTATTTTGGATCTGGAGTTTCTCCTAAAAGCCTTATATGTTTGGATGTGGTGGGATACCTATAGAGCTATATGCTATTCGGAGGTGGAGCCAGGCTAGAATGGGCAGATGCCTGGGGCTTAACCAGAAGGGACAGAACACTGAAGCTTGACCTGAAAGGGGCAGATTGCTAGATAGGACATGGAAGAGTATATGCTAGTTCCATCCTTTCTCCCTTACTTGGCTTCCTGTTTGCAATGCCATGAGGAGTGGCCTGTACCTCTACCTCTGCCATATGCTTTCACCATTGCCAGCCACCCATGAAATTGACTGTGACCTTCTGAAACTGTAAGGTAAAATAAATCTTCTCTCCCTCGAGTTAAGGATGTCAGATATTGAGTCACAACAGTGAAAAGTTAACTAAGACAGATAGTGATTCTAGATTTTTTTTTTTCTCTTAACTACTGAAGGCATTCTGGTTTTGGACCTTTTTTTAACATAATGAGAAGCTTTCAGTAAGTCAACAAATTCTACAAATATTTATTTACTGTAGCTCTTAAACTCCCTATGGAAAATCTAATGCCACTGCAGATCTGACATAGCTCAGGCTTTAATGTGAGCAGTTAGGAGAGAAAAAAGTAAAATTACAATCTATATTGCTAAAATCCAAAGAATTATGAGGAACTATTTTGAAAACATATATTCCAATAAATTCCTAGGCCCCAAGAAAATAACAAAGACCCTGAATAGACCAGTTACCAGTAATGATATTGAAGCAATAATAAAGTCCCTACCAATGAAGAAAAGCCCAGGACCCAACAAATTTACTGCAGAAATTACCAAAACTTCAGTGATGATCTAACGCCAATACTTCTCAAAAATTTCAGTAAAATTGAAATAAAAGGAATAGTGCCAAACTCATTCATGGAAGCTAGCATTACCCTGATACCAAAACTGGACAAACACTTAACAAAAATGAAAACTATAGGCAAATTTCCATAATGAATATAGATGCTAAATTCATCAACCAAAAATTACTTGCAAGCAGGATGCCACAAATCATTAAAAATATCATACCACATGACCAAGTTGGCTTCATCCAGTGATGCAAGGATGATTCTACATACATAAATCAATGAATAAATATACCACATAAAAAAGGAACAGAAGTTGTGTAGCCATATAAATACACTCAGAAAAGGCCCCTTGATAGAGTCCAACATCCATTCATGATTTTAAAAAACTAATGAAAATAGGTATAAATGGGCCTTACCTAAATCTGATAACCCACTGCTAACATCATACTAAATTGGGAAAGACTAAAAGCATTTTCCATAAAGTCAGAAACAAGACAAAGTATCCATTCTTGTCATCCTGTTCAATATAATACTTGAAACCTTAGCCAGAGCAGTCAGACAAGAGTATGAAATAAAGGGGATACACAGAAGAAAGGAAGAAGTCAAACTGTCCTAGTTGGAAGAAAATATGATCCTTTACAGGGAAGACTCCAAAAACTTGTCTGGAATACTCTTAGAACTAATAAAAAAAATTGACAAAGTGGCAAGATACAAAATCAATACACAAAAAACAGTAACATTCCTGTACACCAACAATAAACTCACTGAGAAATCAGAAAACAATTCCACTTGTGATAGCTCCAAAAAAAATTAAATATGTAAGAATCAGCTAAACCAAGGAAGTGAAAGACTTCTACAATGAAAACTATACTGCTCTGAAAAAAAGAGGTTGAAAAGGACAGTTAGAAAATGGAAAAGAAATTCACCTGTTCCTGGATAGGGAGAATCAGTGTTGTCAAAATGGTCAGACTGCCAAAACTGATACAGAGTCTGTGCAATTTCAATCAAAATCCCAAGAGTATTTTTCACAGAACTAGAAAGAACAATCCTAAAATTTGTGTCAAATCAGAAGATATCTAGAATAGCCAAAGCAATCCTGAGAAACAAGACAAAGAGGCATAACAATCCCAGACATCAAGTTATATTATAAAACAACAGTGATTTTTTTTTTTTTTTTAAAGCAGCACATGTTTCTGGCACAGATTTAGAGTGTGGACCAGTGTAACAGAATTGAGAATGCAGAAACGACCCGGTGCACCTTCAGCCACCTGATCTTTTACAAAGGGGTCAAAAATGTATGTTGGAGAAAAGATAACTTTTTAATAAATAGTACTAGGAAAACTTGGTATCCACATGCAGAAGATTGAGTGTAGACCCACAAATTTCACCCTGTACTAGAACCAAACCAAAATGGATCAGAGAGCTAGATATTAAAATAAAAACACTGAAAGATAAACAAAATCCTTAAATACATAGGCATAGACAAGGATTTTCTAAACGGAACACCCATTGCATAAGAGCTAGCAGCAAGAATCAACACACAGGATTATATCAAACTAAAAAGCTTCTGTACAGCAAAAGAAAAACAGAGAAAAGAGGGGACCAACACAAATGGGAAATATATTTTGCCAGAGTCCTCAGACAGAGGACTAATATGTAAAATATACAAAGAACTGAAAAAATAGAATTCCAAAAATAGAAGACCCAATCAAGTAATGGGCAACTAAGATGACTAGACACTTCTCTCAGAAGTACAAATGGTCAGTAAATAGATGAAAAAAATGCTCGGCATCCTTAGCCATTAGAGAAATGCAAATCAAAACAACACTGAGATTCTACCTTACTCCAGGAATAATGGTTCCTCACCTCCACCTGCCATACTCCCCAGCACTGGGGATTGAATCCCTCATGGCCTTTGTTCTGTCTGTTTTGTTTGTTTTTTGAAAGAACAATTGACTGAATTGCTGAGTCACCCAGTCTGGGTTTGAATTCGTAATCCTTCTGTCTCAGCCTCACAGAGCGCTGGGATTATAGGCCTGTACCACCAGGCCCACCTAAAAATGTTGTTATGAACTCAAGAAATAACAAATGCTGGCAAGACTGTTGGGAAAAGAAGCCTTTCTACATTGGTAGTGGAACTGTAAAAACATACAGCCACTGTGGAAATCAGTGTGATGATTCTCAAATAAAAATAGATATTTTATTTGACCCAGCCATACCTCTGCTGAGTATCTTCCCAAAAGATTTAAAGACATCAGATTACAGTGATGCAAGCATGCCCTGTTTATACCAGCACAATTCATGACAGCTAAATCTTGGAAGCAGTCAATATGTCCATTGCCAGATAAATGGCTAAAGAAAATGTATTCTCCCATTAAAAAAAAAAAGAGAGAGAGAGAGAACTTTCAGTCACCTTGAGACCATCAGGTTCAGCAAAATAAAACAGACACAGAAGGTTAAACATTGCATGGTTTCTTGAACATGAGAAACCCAAAGCACAAATAAGTAAAATAACAAAATGAAAGAGTCATGATAGGAAATAGGGAGATAAGTTGTTGTAGAGAAAGGAAGGGAATTTGGGAGAAAAGGGAGATGGGAGAGTGGGAAGAGGTAGGGAAGGTAAAAATGATTAAGGTGTGATACATATATAATTAGCAATGTTCCAAGACAGATGTAATTATTATGTATCATAAATATACACTAACACTAATACATATACTAATAAAAGGAATAACAGGGAAAAATTATAATTTGAACCCTCAAAATGGCTACAGTATGATAAAGAAGAGATGAAACAAAAATAAATACCTTGGGCTGGAGGAATTGCACAGCAGTTAAAGCACTTACGTAGCAAGCGCTATGTCAAATACCAAGTACCCAAATTTGATTCTCCAGTACCACATAAACTAAGTGTGGTGGCACACGCCTGTAATCTCAGCACTTGGGAGGCTGAGACAGGAGGATTGCCATGAGTCCAAGGCCAGCCTGGGCTCCATAATGAGTTCAGGACCAGCCTGGGATACAGAGCAAGATCCTGTCTCAAAAATAAATAAATAAATACCTTAAGAGGCAAAAAATTATAAATGTTCTAAAAAAGATAGGTGAGTTAGAATAGATTTTGAAATTTAAATAGAAAAAACTATATTTAGGAAGAGAAAATATAGGTAAAGGGTGAGGGAAGAGGAAACACATAGCTTTGGGAAATAGGTCAGTTGTCTAATGAAGTACATGAGGACTGTTGAGAAATAAAACTGGACAGATGTGTGGGGCAAAAATAGGGAAAGACTAAAGGAATTCGGATTTAATTCTAAAGTGGAAAAACTTTAAAGATTTTTTAAAGACAGCACTCAGGAGGCTGCCATGAGTTCAAGGCCAGCCTGTGCTCCATAGTCAGTTCAGGACCAGCCTGGACTACAGAGCAAAAATAAATAAATAAATAGGCAGAGATGGAGCTGAGGATGTATCTCCATGATAAAGTCTTTGCCTCGCATACAGAAGGCTCTGGGTTGCTCCCTAGCAACAAGAAAATGTGTGGGGGATTCATGCCACAGTTGGGTTTGTTATTTTTTTTAAGAAAAGTACACTATCTGCCAGTAGTGTGAGTAATAAATTTGATCAAAGAGTGATAGTGGGGCCCAACATGGAATAGACACTGCAGTAGAATCGATGAGAAATAGCAAGGCCTACATGCAGGGGCTGTCTCTGCCAGTAGGAAAGAACCAAGACACGAAATACTTTGGATATGAAAACTGATTCAATGTGATAGATGAGAAGGACAGAAAGGCTGATAACTCCAAACCTGTAAAAAGGGCATTATAACTTTAGATGGATGAGAATTGTGATTTTGTTAACTTCATGGGGAAAAAAAAGAACATGATTACATTTGGAATTTGAATTTTAGAAGTATCAAACACATAATGATGTATTATATAAAACCTTTGAATTTCCTAAATTTCACCTTTGTCCTTAGAAAAACAGTTATTTCTAATATATATCTGATGCCCTCTTGACCTTCTGCTTTCTTCAGAGAGACTCTGTCCAGGGAATTTATAGATACAACATCTGAGAAACCTTGAATTCTCCCATATTCAGATTTATTCCATTCTTGTAATTTGCAAACTAAACAATTACTAAAAGATAACCCGGTACTTAAAAGTATTCGTTGGAGTTAGAGGTATTATATTGTCCAGCTTTTCATCCTACTATGAGAGGCCATATAGTCTGATGACCTCTAGGGGTACAAAGGGGAGGGGGAGTATAGAGAGTCCAGATAACTGCTGAGTAGAGCCTGAGCATGCCTGTGGTAGGTCCTAAGCCTGAACTGACAGTAGAGCAGAACCTTTTCTAGCTGAGAGGGCAGCCTGAAAAGTGTTCTCTGCACAGCAAGTTGATCGCTGGTTAATAAACTTAACATGCCACTTATAGGGTGGGGAATTGTCTTAGACACTCCTCAAAACTGTCAAGGAGCATCAAGGAACTTGCAGCCTGGGCATAAAAACCAAACACATATTGAACTTCAGGATGATTACAGAATAGTGTGTTATGCGTTCTGGATCCTTCCTTGTATGTGAAACTAAAAAGGCTGACAAGAAGCAAATGTGGAATAAAAAAAAAGGACTAAGAAAATCAGGCCAAGGTCATTAAAAGAAGACTAGTTTAAACTCTGAATTTCTTTTTGTTTTTTTTTAATTGACAAGAGCTGTATATTTTTATGTTGTACTACATGATGTTTTGCTATATACATTGTAGAATGGCTAAGGAGAGCTATTTAACACTAATTACCTAACATTCATGTTTTTGGTTAATGTAGAAATGCATAAAGTCTACTTGCTTAGCAGTTACTGTGATCTCTGTCACATACAGTAATCTCTTGAGCTTATTTCTGCTACGCAACTGAGTGCTTGTATCATTGTCCAGCTTCTCCTACTTCTCCGTCCCCATATAAGCAGGAGTTTTTTTTTAATCTTACCGAAAATTGATCATGGGTACTCTCCCTGCCCCCCCTTTTTTTAACTTTGAGATAGCCTCTTACTAAATTGCTCAGGCTAGCCACAAACTTGGAATCCTCCTGCCTCAGCCTCTCAAGTAATTTGTGATTACAGATGTGAATCACTAAAACTCACCAAGCTTTTAATAGATTAAATTGAGAATTTCTTTTGTGATCTCAGCTCACTAACATCCTATGAATACATTGTTCCCCCTTTGTAGGGAGGGAAAGTGGCCTGGAACAATCATCAGTGAGATTCTTTCTTTTGGGCTCCTATTTTATAAGAATCTCTCAAGTCTTCACTATTGTAAATGGAAGACTTTCACTAAGTTTAGAAAACATTCACCAAGAATTTTTTATATACAAGTGGGATATATAAAATCAGATAACAGAATATGTTAAGCAGACTCAAGATGAACTAAGAGTAAACTGGGAGAAGCTTCTTAGAGGCAGGGGTATTTTAGATAGTTGTGAAAGTGAGGCAAGTCATGTTTTAGACAAGATATTCCACACATGGTAATAACATAACAAAAGTGAAGATTCGGGAACATGAGAAATTCTTGAGGCATTGAGCATATCCATTTGGCCAGAGTAGAAGGTTCTCATAGAGGAATGATGAAACTGAAGGATAGAGTCTAAAGTTGAGGATTGTGAAAGATATTAACTACCCAGTACAACCAAACTCAAATCTATTGGTAAGTTTCCAGGAGCCACTTTTTAGGGGGTTTGCTGAAGTATAACTGATAGACCCGGGTCAATCTTAATATGGGAACATTTCAAAACAAACAGTATTCTTTGCAGAATGTGTACTCTGAGTACTAGCTTTCCCCACTCCCACTATGAATGTTCATGTTTTCTTAATCCTGTGTTATCACTTACTCTTATAGGTGCCTCCATTGCTTTGATGGACAAGGAAGGATTGACAGCCCTCAGCTGGGCTTGTTTAAAAGGCCATCTCTCAGTAGTCCGTTCTCTCGTGGATAATGGAGCTGCCACAGACCATGCCGACAAGAATGGCCGTACCCCACTAGACCTGGCAGCTTTCTATGGTGATGCTGAAGTGGTAAGTGCCTTTAAATAAACTCCAGGAGAATGGCAATGAGGTTGTTCTCCAGCAATAGTACTCCCTGGGGCTAAGGATGAAGGCACATTTAATGATTCCTGATGTGGAGTTCTTAAAGCTGTACTTCCTAGAGAGCAGAAATAATCAAAAGACTATTAAAGACAAGAATCTAGCTGTGACTTGAAGTGCTGTGGCTTTGCAGCCTAGGGCACACCAGCGGTGTGATGCAGAGCAGGCAGTGCCCAGATCCCTCAGTGCGGCCATCCTGAACCGTGGCACCTGTGTTAATTGCTCTTCTTGATCCATATCCTAGGTCCAGTTCCTGGTGGATCATGGGGCCATGATTGAGCACGTGGACTACAGTGGAATGCGCCCTTTGGACAGGGCAGTGGGGTGCCGGAACACTTCTGTCGTAGTCACTCTCCTGAAAAAAGGAGCCAAGATAGGTAGGAGAAGGAAAAATGATGTTGGCGATCTGTGTCCAGGGGCCGGGCTGGCCCAGTGGCCTGAGTGCCCGGGGTGTTTGGTGTGAATGTATATAGTTCCCTCTGCCCTGGCCCAATTATTGTCCACGTAAGCAGACAGGTTCCTGGTCCACAGAGAGTGCCCTGTGAGCCAGGGTCTAGCACCCTGTGTCCAGGTTCTCTGCCATGTCCTGCATTAGTCTTAGCCAAGAGGCTGCATTGATCTAAGCTCATCCTGGTGCTGCCTTTGGATTAGCCCCGCCCTCTGAGCATCCAGATCCCTGCAGTGCCATAAGCCTTTGCTTTCCCTTGCTCTGTATGTGCTTCAGACTCTCAAGCCCCCGCTGCCTCTGTCCCAGCTGCACTCCCACCCCACAGACCTTTAGAAAAGGGTTGGCTGAAATGCTGGCTTTTTTGCTGCCTGCCTCTCACTGCTGCTTTTTCCTTCTTTTTTTTTTTCACCTTCATCCATTTTTTTTTTCCTCTCCTACAACTTTTTGTTTTCTCCTTTCTTTGAAGGTTGTCAGACGTTACCGAGTCGCCCACGAGGTATATTTCACCGCTGTCAGCATCAGGCGTGGTCTGATGGCTTGGTCAGCTTTGCCTTCTCCTTTTTAATTTTAGCCTGCATGAGTTCCCTACACCTCTAATCTTTTAATTTACTTCACCTTAAAAGAAGATTTTTTTTAATGACTGTTGTAGAGAATAACTTGAACTTTTGATAACTAACCCTGAAAAGCTTAGTTGGTAAACAATTAAAACATCTGTAAACTAATCAATTTAACTTTCTTTTTCTTTTGTGAGTAAAGTAGTGCTCAGTAATGTTGGTTTGTTTTATGTCTGTTCGACATTCAAACTATGCTCCTGGTTCAAAGTGAATCTGAAGGAGTCCTATTTGGCACTTAAAAATTAAGGGAGACTTTTGGGAGTCTACTGGTTTCCCTTCTGCAAAGGACATATTTAAAATTTTAAATTTAAACATCTGGAAGTTTTGAGATCCAGATCAAAAATAAGTTACCCTCTTTCGATAATTCAAATATTGTAGAGACCTTTAATATGAACGCTTTCTCCCATTTTCCTGATGTAATATAATTCCATACTACACCATGACGTGCCCATACGCAACACGCAGGTTCTGCTGCCCTCCTGTGGTACAAACTTGAAAAGTTCAGATATTCTTATTTTAAGGTGAATACAAATCCAACACAGCTTCTTGGCAGTGGGAGTCACTAAAATACTCCCAGGTCTAAAAGATGAGGTAATTATTGTGGAACAAGTTGTTCTCTCAGCAGAAATTCCCCCAGGATGTTTTTTTCACCTAGCTTCCTATCACCCTTACATTGTATGAGTTTTTTACCCATCATGCATCCTGTACACTACAGGTCCAGCCACATGGGCGATGGCTACCTCCAAACCTGACATCATGATCATCCTGTTGAGCAAGCTGATGGAAGAGGGGGACATGTTTTATAAGGTGAGGGGGGAGGAACAGTTTCCTCACAACCGCTGCTGATTGTTTTTTACACGTAGAGTCTTTCAAATCTTGACAGTCCTCAACCTTTGTTCTACAGAAAAACAATGCCCTTCCTCAGTGATTGGCTCCCAAGCTGATGATCCAGGGATTTTGCCTTCCCAACAAGAATAGCCAACCTATCCTATTACAGCTTTTCAACCTGAAGCCCTAGTTTCACCTGCTCCTAATTGCTGGTAGCATAGATTTTTACATGAAATTTTGTTAAAGTGGGAACTTACAGGACAAGTGAAAGTAAAAATTGCGTAACATAGTTGCATCCAACCTATTGACTTTAGTCTTCATATTTAATAAATACATAGGTAGGTAGAGTCCAAAATGAGTAAATAAAATAGCATTATCAGTGTCGTTGAATAAGATAATGAAACTGAAACAGATAAAGTCACCCAATGAATGACAACCAAGAAAGAATGGAGTCTTTTTATACTCATGACTAAAGCTGAAGTCCCCATGTCCTAACCCAAACATGTTCCACAGGAAGTTCATTTTTCTTGTCAGAGTCACCTCATGGTGCATAAATTAACTGGATCATCTTCTCCTGAAAGTAAATGCAAATCCAACCCAGTTTTTTAGCAGTAGGCATCCTGAGATTTCCCAAATATTAAAGAAAAGAAAATGATTGGTAATCCAGCTCTATCTATCCTGTAGTCACCACCATATGTTAGGAGTATATAGGTTCCTGGGAGCAGCAGAACTCTATTTTCTAAATACTGTTTGTGTCAAGATGTTCTAGAACTTTCAGGAAGTTTAGGCCCTGGCCCAGCCTTGATTTCTTCTTTCTTCAAAGAAGGTCCTCGCTACTCTAGGTGATACTGTTATTACTTTAGGTTTTATTACTGTAGATACTTATGGATCTCACAATGGGAATGGCTTTCAAAAATCTAAGTCTTGGTCATAGCATAACTTCTGGTATTCTAAGGTAGAAAGTGTCCTATCTTCTAATGAAAATAGGCAATGTTATTATTGTTCCTACCCAAAGTTCTACTTTGGAGGACTCCAAATTTCTCCTAGTAAAAGTTGCTAAAGAGAGGATAAAAGATTGGAGTCCCTGGGGAGTTGCAGATATATAGAAGGAATATGTTAGATAAAGGTAGAAGATGCCTCCGTATCATTCTGGGCTTAGCTTACAGATTTTCAGATAGAAAATGGAAAAAAAAAAAAAAAGTTCAAGACTTTTGTAGCCAGATCTCTAATGTGGTCATAAATTAATAGGTTTAGGTCATCTTTGGAAGATCTCTCCTACAGAAGCAGATGGAATCAAAATTCTCTCCTCTCCTCTCCCCCTTTTTTTGTTTGTTTTTCTGTTCTTATTCTTTGAGGGGGAGTTTGTGGTGGTGGTACTAAGGACTGAATTCAGGCCTTCACACTCCCCTTATCCCTAGCCCTGGAGTGGGTGGGTGGATGGGTATGTGGGTGTGTGTGCGTGTGTGCTGGCTTGCTTGCTTGTTTATTTGTCTTTGTTTATTGAGATGGTCTCTCTAACTTGCTTGGGCTAGGCTCAAACTTAAAATCTTCCTGCCTCAGCCTCCCAGATGGAACCACAAATCCTAAGCTTCACTTCTCTGTTACCATGTACCCTATGCCTCTTCCACAAACAAGGGAAATTGGTTGGCATTATTTTCTACCATGAGGTTAGGAAAGTAATAGTTGAATCATTTTAGCTACCATACTTTTCATGAGGAAGAGACCGACATCTTCTGGAGGACAGCAAGGTAAATCATTAGGCAGAAAAAGTCTCCAGACAAAACCAAAAGAGAAACAGTTACTATGAAGTACAGAGAGAAGGCAGTTCAAGAAAAATCAACTTTGAAATAAGCAAGGTCAGCTGTTTGAAATCTCATTGGGAAGCTGGGGCCTTCCACTTGCCAAGGCTTTGTTTCACAGCTAGTAACTTGGGCATCCCCTTTAACCTTTTCTTTCCTGCCATGAGAATTTCTTTGGGAAGGACTAGACCTAGTTGGGCCAGTGGCACAGGCCTGTAATCTCAGCACTCTTGGAGACTGAAGCAGGAGGATCTCAAGTTCAAGTTCAACCTGGGCAATTTAGCAACTTAGCAAGACCTTGTCTCAAAATCAAGAGGAAAAAAATGAGCAAGGGATGCATCTCAGTGCAAAGGCCCTAGGCTCTGTCCTCAGTACCACACACACAAAAAAGGTTAGTTTGGGCTAAAGATGTGGCCTAGCATATGGGATTGACCCCAGCACTAACAGGGTTGAGGGGGAGAAGAAGAAAGAAAAAGAACAGAACAGAGCAGCATAGATGAACAGATAAGGTATTCGATTCTCATCATCAGGGTATGTGGTAGACAAACTCTGAGAAACATCTGCTGCAAACAAGAAGAGAGTAAGGACCAATTTCCTCAGCTGCTCAGCAGACCAATCATGTGCTTTTCCATCTTGTACCTCCTTAGAAAGGTAAAGTAAAGGAAGCTGCCCAGCGATACCAGTATGCTCTGAAGAAATTCCCTAGAGAAGGGTTTGGTGAGGACTTGAAAACCTTCCGGGAGCTAAAGGTGTCTCTCCTCCTCAACCTCTCTCGATGTCGCAGGAAAATGAATGTAAGTTAACCCAATTCCTTTCTGTAGTTGTGAAAATTTAAAGTTCATGCCACTCACTATATTGTCACCAGGGCAATGAGATCCTCTGCCCCATTTGGAACTTGGTTGTCCTTCACAGAGCACTGACATTTGCAGTTTGAAAGAAATCAAGTCTGTGTATATACTCTCTATCTCAAGCTGTGAGTACTTTGTAGCATTCTGAATTTTCATAATTTTCACTGAAAATATTTGGAATACCATCATCCCCACCACCCTCCAATTAATTTTCTGGTCCTTGGGAAAATGTGAGTGCAGTGGGAACTGGAACTCTAGCTGCAATTAGGTATTCCCTTTCTTTCTAGTATATTTCACACTTGTTTAAGGAAGAGCTGAGCAAAGGACTCAGGATCGTGGACCTCAAGGTTTCACTTCTAAAGCTATTCTTGAACTTTTCACTTTCTTCCTCATCTTTTTACTCCAGCATGCCATGTCTCTTCTTGCCCTGGAGAGAACCTGAGAATTTTTCCTGCCCTTCATTAACTCCGAGGTTTTCTGGATCCTGCTTGCCTGCCTTGCAGACAAACTCTCAGATGTCCAAGCCATTGTTCCTTTGACATGCAGACACTCCTGAGCCGAGAAACCTCTCACACTGCTAGGCTAAGTATGTGAGAAACAGCAAAGATTAAGTTAGGAACTGCTGCTATCCACCAGCCTGAGGTTTCACAGTTCCTCAGGAGACAGAAATGATTCCTAGCCAGACAAGAATGTTGATCAGTAAAGAACTCATCTGTACAGAACCAGGACTTCAGCTGGCAAGGGATCTGCGATCAATTCTAGGAGGATCATTTGTTTATATGACTTTATATCATCCATCCAGGCCCTAAATCCTGACAGTGAGGAAAGGCCTGACATAGACTTGGTCATGTCAGAGGATATAGTTACACCTGAAAGGCAGACTTGGTCCAGTATACTGAGAGGATAAAGGACATGGAAGAGGCTCCTTTGGAGGGCTATGTCTTGGGTAAAGGGAGTGAAGTGGTTCTGCCTGAGGATCTTCTGTGACCCCAGCTAATAGTGAATGAAGCAAAACTCAGAAGTTACTGCCAGCCTGCTTCCTTCTTTTTTGCCCCCAGCAGATATTCTGGTCCTTAAAAAGTACTCTCATAGTCCCAGAAATGATTATATGAAAGGAAAGTATAAGAGTAAGGCAGGAAATAGGTTAGAAGTTTGCCCATCTGTATATAAATCAGAATACTTTCTCTCTAGGTTCACATTTGTTCAGAAACATAATAATTATCTCCCATAGGCCAACATCCTTAAGCACCAAAAATCTCTTTTCTTCTGTAGAAAACATCCTATTATTATTTTTAACTTACCTATGCCCCAGAGCCTTTCTTGTGCCTGAAACCTTGTTTTATGCCCTAAGAATCGTGAGTATAACAAGAGGATACCATTCTATACTGTAGCTATGACCTTAAAAGAAGAAGAGAAAAACGGGCTAGAGGAATAGCACAGCTGTTAAAGCACTTGCCTAGCAAATACAAGGCCCTGGGTTTGATTCCCCAGCACCACATAAGCTGAGAGTGGTTGTGCATACATGTAATCCTAGCACTCAGGAGGCTGGAGCAGGAGGATTGCTGTGAGTTCAAGGCCAGCCTGGGCTACTTAGTGAGTTCAGACCCAGCCTGGGGCTACAGAGTGAGACTGTGTCTTGAAAGAGAGAGAGAGAGAGAGAGAGAGAGAGAGAGAAGGAGAGAAGAGATTTCCCTTTAAGTTAGTACTTAAGAGGATCTTAAAGACCATGGGTTCTCTTTATGCAGATTTGTCTTCCCCATAAACCCCTCTACCCAGGAGTTGTCAGAGTGAGGGCAAATAGCTCTGAAACTGGGTTTCACTAGTGAACCTCCAGGAATAGCACAGAGCTGAGTCATAGCCAGGGTCCTCTTGATTTTTTAATGTTTCTAAGTAAGGAACAAGGTGAATGGAAGAACAAGCCAGAGAAGTTTTTGTGAAAGAGAAAGTACACATTGTTGAGTCCTATTATGTCTCGGGCACTACATGCAGCATAAATTGATTTATCCTGCTTAATCCCACCTCTAAAGTAGGTATGAATGAGTAAATACGTAGCACACTCCGAGGAGGTACAAAGCAGATCAGAAAACTGAGTCCAAGTCCATCCACACCATCTAGTCTTCATACTTAGTCCAGTTCACTTTTATTCTGACCTCCTCCCGGATCCTGTAAGACATATTCTCCTTTAGCTCTTAGGAAGCCAAAATCTAGTGTACACAGAAGGACAGGGGTAGGCTAGGGTCTGCATGAGGTGGCAGCGTCTCTGGGTTTGTATCATACAGACATGTGTAACAAGAGTTCAGATTTCCAATTTTAGGAGCTTCACTGTAAAGGGTTAGCATTTGGCTTCTGGGCTAGACAGAATTTTCTAGAAAGGCAAAGAGATGTCAAATTAAGTTTTTTAATATTCTGAGCACATAAAATCCAATGAGCAGTTGCAGTGGCCCTCAGAGGAAAGGCAGAAGGAAACTTTCAGTCTTTGAGCCAAGTGGCTAGAGTCATGTCAGGCTTGTCCCGAACTCCAGGTGTTCCATCCATAAATGTCAAAGAAATGTACATATAACTTGTTTTATTCCCAAGTTGTCTACTTTTTATCTCTCTCCAATGACTCATTTGCACACCTATTGTAATGACAGGATTTTGGAATGGCGGAGGAATTTGCTACTAAAGCCCTGGAGCTGAAACCGAAATCTTATGAAGCTTACTATGCAAGAGCAAGGGCAAAGCGCAGCAGCAGGTGAGGAAAGAGAGAGCGAGCATGAGGGTAAAGATAAAGAGGTTTCTCTCTCCTGAAAATCCAGCAAAGGGATGCGTAGGCCACCCTGGCGCGTACATACCAAAGATGTGACTGTTAGGGCCAGACCTTGGGGATGGCTCCCACAGCACAGCACTCCGTTCAAGATCAGCAAATCTTTTGGGCTGTGAAGGCCTACAGTAATTTACTTTGGGAGAAAAGTAAAGTGGAGAATGCCATCTTCTTCCAGAACTCTCTGCCATGTCTCAATCACTTTTCAACTTCAAATCAGATAGTGTAAACACATACTGATGATTTAAAGGGCAGGTCACTTAAGCAAACATATCACTGACCCTTTTAAAGGGAAAAGCAGGATGGGTGACTTCCCATCATGGCTCCTCTCTTCTTATAGGCACTGGGGACTACCTATATGACTTAGTCTTATTTTGGGGGCTTGCCTTCTGCTGCCAAGACTGAAGAGACCCAAGAGAAATACTGTCCACCATTCTTTGTGCCTATCTGCCGTAGTGTAGCTACTGAGCAGGAAAGCTTCCAGAAGGACCTGGAGCCTGCCATCAGTTTGTTTGGATAACTTGTCACTATCCTTGATGCCTTCTGTCCAGCATCCCATCTTCTCCCAAATCCTGCATGGAAAAGCACTCCTTGTGTTCACTGCTGTTACCATGAAAAGTAAACCCAGACTGAGGCTAGTAATAATGGTGGCCACAATATTAGTTTAACTAGCTTGGATGACAAGATTTTTACAGAAACTTTAACTATTAAATTCTCTCCCTTTCTGGATTCTTTCATTCAAGCCCAGTTACCCTTTTTCCAGGCAGTATTAATAGAGAAGGTGGGAATATCTCTAACAGTTCATTTCCTCCTTTCTATATCAGGATCTCTTTAGAGTAAGCTCAGCACTGACCGGAGTTACCTGGTCAGCAAGCCTGATATCTGCTCAGCCTGACCTACCAGAATGCGATCTAGCACTGCTGTGGAGTGAAGGATAGAAAAGGCAGAGGACAAGGTTATTGCCTAAGATGGAACAGGTCTGAAATTTAGAGCCAAAATATTAAGAATATACAGAAAGTTTTCTGTTGTGTCGGGAAGATTTTTTTAAATATTAAGCTACTTGACAGTGATGCTGTAAATGACAACCCCACCCATCCTTCATACTGCCTGGTGTGCATTTGGGCACTGAAGGATCTTCCTGAAGGGCCTGGCTGAACTGACATAGTGGAGACTTTTCTCCACTAACCCCAGAGAGGCAAGAAGGAAGATGAAGGATAAAAGGGCTAAAGAATCACTCTGGACTCTTCTAGAATGACATCACACTTATTTCTTTCCTTGCAACTCAAAACCAAAACTCCCCAAACTCCCACAGATGCCACCACAGTTCCCTGAAGTAGTGGCTGTGTTTACAGTTCTTGGTGTTTGGTGATTCCTATTGATTCAGCGTAACTCCAGTTTCTGTGTTTGCATTTTGTTAAGCAGACAGTTTGCAGCAGCCTTAGAGGACCTGAACGAGGCCATCAAGCTATGTCCAAATAACCGTGAGATCCAGAGACTTCTGATGAGAGTGGAGGAAGAGTGTAGACAGATGCAGCAGCAGCAGCAGCAGCAGCAGCAACAGCCTCAGCAGCAGCCACCACCACCACAGCAGCAGCCTCAGCAGCAGCTATCAGAAGAAACAGAACCTGAACCACAGCCTGAAGATATATACTCTGTACAAGACATATTTGAGGAGGAGTACCTGGAACAGGATGTTGAAAATGTTTCCATTGGCCTCCAGACAGAGGCTCGGCCCAGTCAGGGGCTCCCAATAATCCAGAGCCCACCCTCCTCTCCAGCCCATAGGGATTCAGCCTATATCTCTAGCTCACCTCTTGGTTCTCATCAGGTTTTTGATTTCCGGTCTAATAGTTCAGTAGGTTCTCCCACTAGACAGGGCTATCAGTCTACTTCACCTGCTCTTTCTCCAACTCACCAGAACTCTCATTACAGGCCTAGTCCACCTCATACTTCCCCAGCTCATCAGGGTGGATCCTACCGTTTTAGCCCCCCTCCTGTGGGAGGGCAAGGCAAAGAATACCCAAGTCCTCCCCCTTCCCCTTTACGGAGAGGTCCTCAGTATCGGGCCAGCCCTCCAGCTGAAAGCATGAGTGTCTATAGATCCCAGTCTGGTTCACCTGTTCGCTATCAGCAAGAAACAAATGTTAGTCAGCTTCCTGGGAGACCAAAATCTCCGTTATCTAAAATGGCCCAGCGTCCCTACCAGATGCCACAGCTTCCTGTGGCAGTTCCCCAGCAAGGGCTTAGGCTTCAGCCTGCCAAGGCCCAGATTGTGAGAAGCAACCAACCCAGCTCAGCAGTTCATTCAAGCACCGTCATCCCCACGGGAGCCTATGGCCAGGTAGCCCATTCAATGGCTGGTAAATACCAGTCTTCACAAGGAGACATAGGAGTAAGTCAGAGCCGGTTAGTTTATCAAGGGTCTATTGGGGGAATTGTAGGGGATGGGAGACCTGTGCAACATGTCCAAGCAAGCCTCAGTGCAGGTGCCATCTGTCAGCACGGAGGGTTGACCAAAGAAGATCTTCCACAGCGACCTTCCTCAGCATATCGAGGTGGAATGAGATACAGCCAGACACCGCAGATTGGGCGTAGCCAGTCAGCATCCTATTACCCAGTCTGTCACTCAAAACTAGATATGGAGCGTTCCTCCAGCCAACTCGGTTCCCCTGATGTGTCACATTTAATCAGAAGACCTATCAGTGTCAATCCTAATGAAATCAAGCCCCACCCGCCAACCCCCAGGCCGTTACTGCACTCTCAAAGTGTGGGCCTTCGCTTCTCTCCATCAAGCAATAGCATCTCATCCACCTCCAACCTAACTCCCACCTTTCGGCCTTCTTCCTCAATTCAGCAAATGGAGATCCCACTGAAACCTGCATATGAGAGGTCATGTGATGAGCTATCGCCAGTATCTCCCACTCAGGGAGGTTACCCCAGTGAGCCCACCCGATCCAGGACCACACCATTCATGGGGATCATAGATAAAACAGCCCGGACTCAACAATACCCCCACCTTCACCAGCAGAATCGGACCTGGGCAGTGTCATCAGTGGATACCGTTCTCAGTCCCACCTCTCCGGGCAACCTGCCTCAGCCTGAGTCCTTCAGTCCACCGTCATCCATCAGCAACATTGCCTTTTATAACAAAACCAACAATGCACAGAATGGCCATTTGCTGGAGGACGATTATTACAGCCCCCATGGGATGCTGGCTAATGGGTCCCGTGGAGACCTCTTGGAGAGAGTCAGCCAGGCTTCCTCCTATCCTGATGTGAAGGTGGCTCGGACCCTACCTGTGGCTCAGGCATACCAGGACAACCTGTACAGGCAGTTGTCCAGGGACTCACGACAAGGGCAGACATCCCCTATCAAACCAAAGAGACCATTTGTGGAGTCTAATGTTTAAAAGACATTTGTTGGAGTGAGACCCATATGTTTTCACTGCACATTTTCAGGCTTGGTTTCCACATTGAGGTAGTTCTCTGGCTTAATTTCTCATGTAGTTTCTGTGTGGTGTTCAGAGGTGGCAGCCCACATGCTGAAATCCTTTGCATGCAGCCGACTGGGAAGCTGGCCTCCAGAAGCCAGGACTTCAGTTTCTCTGGTCTGTGCCCCAGCGACATGCTCTCTTCAGATGCCAATGAGGAGATTTCTGTGCTGTGTGCTTTAACCCAGGGAGATCAGACACGCTGGTCAGCTTTTTCCAGGAGACAATCGCTTTCACTGATGTTGTTGTATAAATGTCTTTTCTTTTTTAAAAATAAGATGTTCTTGTTCGTTTTCTTCTAGGAACTTTAGAAGAGAGTGTGATGCCCCTTTGCCTTTGCATTCTTATCCAGTGTTATCCAAATAGCCAGCCCCAGTGCATTCCTGTGCCAGTTCTCCTCCCCAGACTGCCAGTTCCTTCCCAGACTGCAGTCATCAGGTCTAGAATGTTCATTTGCATTATTGATGGTCTTCCTATGGAGTAAAAGGACAAGATGGGGAGGGGAAAAAAATAAGTCTTAAATTGGAAGGAAAAACCCAGTACAGTTATTTGAAATGTTGCTAATTGATTTTCCAAGAGGTGTTTTAGGAATATTTAGGAAACAGCCAGCCCTTTAAGTATGTGAATCAACCAAGAAAATTTGATAAAAACTGTGGGCATTTTTAAAGAATTCAAGTCTCTAGGATGATTTTTAATCAACAGTTAACCACTAAAAGCTACCAATTTTCCAGGGGTAAAAGAGGGAATAAATACAAATAAAGAGAGCAAAGACAGAAAGAAAGATTGTTCTGGATTCTCAGTGAAGGGCTATAGAAAATATATTCTACTTTTTAGATTTGGAAACATCACTGAGCATTAGATCCTACATAAAACAAGCTGTCCCTGAAAGTTGTCTCATACGATAACCCTGTTAACTGCATCTTCACCTACAGCCAGATTTTTACTCCATTGGCTTTTTGTTTTCAAATGCTGATGATGATGTGAAGAACTTGATTCTTTAAGAAACTAATGGGATTCTCTTGGGACTGTAAGGCTGATTCCCAGGGTTTCTACCTAAGGCCATTGCATTTCATGCCAGTTGTCTTTCTCCATTGAGATCTATGTTTTCATTAACCGCTATTGTGAAATTTTTTTATTTTTCTGGAGGTGTTGAGAGGGGTCATATTGGAAAATCAGAAACAGCGAAAGGAGTTTTAAGGTGAAGAAAGAACCCTTTCAATCCTGTTTACTAGCCTGGGTGGGAACATAAAAATATCCGAGTTTCTTCTCCCCTCATTGTCTACACGTCTTCTAGGTCCTGTGGTGGTTTGGTGACCTGGCCTCTGAGTGACTGAGACCACTATGAAAAGGATGGCAACAGCCCTGAAACCAAAGCCTTAGTGTGGTCTAGCACTGTTGTGCATCAGCCCTTAAAACTTAAATGGCTGAACCAACAAACTAAACAGCCGCAACTAAACAAAGGAGCATTTGTTGTTAAAAATCATTCTGTTCTTGTTAGCAAAGGGCTATAGGAAAGGCAGTTTCCTGAATAATATCTAGCTGTGACCAGATTCATTTCTAGAAGTAGCTCTGAAAGGATTACTAAGACATAGCTGAAGTTGAATTCAGAAGCATTTCTTTACTAATGTAGATTCTGCCAAGTAGATGGACACTCAGTCTCAGCCCTCAAATAGGTCACAACTTGTCACTATGTGCTAGAAGCACACTAGGCCAACTGCAGCTTCACTTCCCAGTGTGATATGTAAAAAATACTTCTTTCTCAGCTAGACCAGAGTGGGCATCAGTGGCTCTGTTTGTCTATTTTTCTATATCTCTCATACATCAGGAAAACAGAGTGTGACCTGGGCATGGAACTCAGTGGTGAAGCCCTTGCCTGATGTGTAAGGCCTGGGTTCAGTCTGCAATAAATACAAGTGAGAGAGAAAGGGAGAGACAGAGAGCAAAGGAAGATGAGGACGACAGCTTCAACTGTGATGTGAAGTAGAAGCTCATTGTCAGCCTCTAGCTGGAGGCCCCGTAGCCACTCAGCGTTCTTTGTGGTCAGGTGTCAGTCCTGTTGGTCTCCGTGTTTTGTCCCATTCTAACCACCTCTCAGTGAGGAGCTGCTACATTTTGAAGAATTTCTCACTCTTAGAAAAGTGCCCCTGCCTATTTGGAACACCACACGAACCACCTGCATCCACCTACTTGGGTGGATGAGCAGGTCGTGCGGTTTTACAAATTTGCTCCTTCTCCCCAGGGTCTCTTTTTTTAGTTTTCTAGGACAAGTGAGAGATTTAGAGTCCACATCCTATTGGACAAAATACGTAACACGTCCATAGTCAAATGTGATTGGTTTTTAGCCATATGAGAGGGAATGAATATCACTCCTGGGTGCCCATTGTTTTTGACTAGAAAATGCCAACAGAAGCTTATTGGGGCAAGTGGTGAGGTTCTGCCTTCGAAGCTGACTGTGCCCTGTTCCGCTATTTCACTGCCATGGGATGATCATAGTACTGTATTCTAGAGACGCCCCTTCCTCAACAACAGACATTTGCTGAATCAATGTCCGGCTTCAGGCTGGAAATTTTTGAAATGAAATTGGTTAAGTTCCACTTACCCAATTTATATCACGCTGAAATGGAGACAGAGGTAACAAACTTCAACTAACAGGTTTCTCACCAAATCATGTGTTCCCTTTGCCCAGAATTCTTGCACTAATGGGTTTCCACCACATCATGTCTATAAATGGGTGCACTTTACTGTTTGAATTTGTAACTGATAAATACTGGATATTTAAGTGTGAGTAATGTCTTATTAGAAATTAGCAGAATCACTCATGTCTTCTAGTGTATTTTTTCAAAGGAAAGAAAAATCAAGCAGTGGATCACAACATTTATAGCACAAGAAATAACTGTTGTATATAAGCATCAAGATTAAGAATTTTTAAACACAAAAAAAATTTGCAGTGATTTTAAAGTGCTTTTCCAGCAATTTTCTTAGGGACTCCTGAGACATGGTTACTTTATTTACTGGATCAGTAAGGTACACAATTAACAATTAAAAATCAATGTTTATTTACAAAGTAAAGGGAAAAACCTGTGTAGCATGAGAATTTGGCAAGGACAAAATGGAGACCATTTTGTATCTGCTGTCGTAGCTGTCCGGGTTGCAGACGTGCACTATTAAAGTCCCAAGTTAATAGAGCACAAACCCTTCTTTTTCTTCCCCCCACGTGCCCTCTTCTTAGATGTGTTACACTTAAACTTGATGGCTCAGGAAAATTCCGCTAACTAGAATCATGTACAGTACCCAGGTTGTTGTTGAGATACACAAGTTTGCTAATTTTAGTCAAGCCTGATTTATTAAACACTTTTCCTAAATTAATGTAAGCAAAACAACTTAAAGGTGTTCTTGGTCCTTATATTGTAGCTTATGAACCCCATCTAAATATTGGTATTTTTATATTTCAGAGATGTACCCAATAGAAAATTAAAAATTAATCAGTATCTAATTTAATATCCGTATTTTTCCTTAGATTTTAATCATACACAGTGGGATTATGTGGACATCACTTGTGCTTCACCATGCTGTACCACTAGGTGTCACTGTGGCTCTGCACCACGCTTGTCTGGTAGCGAAGAAAGGCAGCCACCCCTCGAGAAGAGCTGCTTCCAGGGCAGCAGGTAGGCCCACGACAGAAGTTCAGGGAGAAAGGTCCAGAGGCCTGTAAGGGTTTTCATGCATCTGAGCCAGCTGTATCGGGCAGATTCTGAACACTGCCTGCTCTGGACCCTCAGCCGGGCAGAGGCAGAGAGAAGGTTGAATAGCACTTGCTCTGGTGGGTAGATAGGTGTGGAGAGGACCCTTTTTTCCTCTATGATCATCCCTCTTTTCAGCCTTCATCTTTTATAACTCCAGAAGAATGGAAGTTGGGCGGTTTGGTTTAAAGATAGTTATTTTTATACTGCAAAAATGCCTTGGACAAAACCAGTTGCTCACTGAATCTTTGCCACAAAAATGGAACAGGCTTCCCCAGGAGGCAGGATGTGCCTGCCCTTGTGCCCTGTCTCCTTTGGAGGCTCCCAGTGCTCAGCAGCCTCACGCACCCTGCCTGTCTGTCTTTGGGCGCCCACTTACAAGAAGCCAACCTGCAAAGGCAGCCTGCTGCTGCCTCCACACTGAGGGCCACACCTCCCTGGGAGGTGTGACTTCCCTTCCTCTAGGAATTCCAGACTGACCATCTACCATGACTAACAACAATGAACAAAGGGCTTAGGGGTAAGAGCTACCTACAAAGACGTGTCATGGAAACCTTCACCATGCAATGCCTTGAACTCAGCTCTGGCTGCTTCCAAGAAAAAAGGTGGCTGGCTGGGGGCCTGGACCTAAGCACAATGGGGCTGGTGGAGCCACTGTGCAGAGCTACTTGAATAATCACTGGGTCTTCATCAACTCCTTTTGTAATACAGACCACTCAAGGGCTGAAGTGTTGGTAACCTTCATTCCGGTGTCCAATGCCTCACGGCAACTGAGCCACCCTGAGACGCTGTGGTCACATGACGGCCACAGTCAGCTTTGAAAGTCTGTACCAAATGAACGCAGATTGGACACCAAAAATCAAGTGTTACTTTCATGCTTTCTCCCCCCATCATCTTGTTTGCTTCCTGCTGATTCTGTGACACCTACACGAAGTTGACCAGTCAGGTTACAGCTGGATGCGTACAGGCGCAGGCCAGCACGGCTCTCATTTTTTCAGATAGACCCATTCTGTGGAAAGGATGTAGCCTCGTTGCTTTGTCTTGTAGCACTTGGTGGCTGAATTTTTCTTTTGCTAAACACTGGCCAGAAAATCTGGCTAAAAGGACTCAGCTCACTCCCGTCAGTCCCTAGGACCAGACAGAGAGCTATTCTGAAAAATTCAGTACTTGAATGTACCTGCCTTATTGTGTACCAATTTACTGGGTTGGGGGGGGAAGAGTTAGAGATGCTGGCTCCAGATCTCTACTTCATTGACAGGTTATTTTGGAAATCCTGTAAGTTGACATTTTCTGTTCTGGTTTTTTATTGTTTCTATTTTTGTTTTTGGTTTTGTTTGTTTCTGGTTTTTAACCTTAGGCTGATTCCTGCTGCGTGGGGCCAGTTCCTTGTCAGGCTCAGGGCAGGTGCCGTTCTCAGGCATGGCCTCCTTTCCATCTAGCACAGCATCTGTGTCTGTTCTGTCTCCTCCAAATCCAAGATGATTTTAATTAATACAGACATGTACAGTCTACAGTTAGAGTGATTTGTATTAATATGATTTTGATTCTTCCTCTTTGCTGTCCTTTCAAGACACTTGCTGGAAAAAGCTTTAATGCACTTAGTTTTCCTTTAGATTTTTCTATAACTCAGATGTAAAGGACTTTCTCTGTACAGTATATTATCCAATGCATGTTTGTTCTCTATCCTGATATATTGAACACCACACAGTCGTGAACTCGTGCAGTGGGGATGCCCCACACCCAGCGGAGGCCTCTAGCCCCGTGTATAAGGAAGATACTTTCCTTTGCTGTACTTGCTTGAGCAGTTTTGTCTGTACATGTGAGCTGTGTGAGATAGATGTGAAAAGTTCAAATGAATGCATTTTTCCTGCCCCATGTATACAGAGCGTCATCTGTACAATGAACTGTATGTACGAAAGCAAATGTACTTATTTATAAATGGTTAACACTTGGAAAAACCCAGTGTTGTGGTGCTTTTCTCCGTCCTTTATCTCTCTTGGGGAGCTGACTTTAAGCTCACCCTCAGTGAGACCACATTACTGAGGATAATACCAACAAGGAAGAATTTGACAGGTTGAGGCCAAGGCCAAAGTCCTGCAGATGTTTGGTCTATTGTGGGATGTTCGGAGTCCTCCTCGTGTCTATTCAACAGTCAGGTTACTGAGCACCTCCTCCAAGTTGAACGCTGTCATAGACACTCAAGGGAGCTGCGAGCACAACACAGTTGTATGGCCTCAGCAAAAGCTTGGTGCATTTGCAGCCAGAGGCTTTTTTCCCCAACAGTGGGAGCTGCACAAAGAGGCCCTGGGCTCGTTTTGTGTCATTTTTAATAGCTGGAGCTGCTATCCAATCAGCTTAGTGAAACTCAAAGCTGATGTAGGCTGCCACTTGAGTTATCAAGTAAAGATGGTGTGCATGCCCCGGATTGGAAGCAGCCCTGACTGTAGACCAAAGGCTAACTTGGCCAAAGTTGGAGGCTCGTGGCTTCCAGTGCCTGTCCTTCAGAAATCTAGTCAGAATTCCAGTCCTTACCATATCGAAAGCAAGACTTGCAGCCCTGGCCATTTAGAAAGCAAATACATAGAAAACATGTAGAAATCTTTCACCATGAAAAAAGAACAGTTGCAGGCTTCCTAACTGGCTCAAAAGCTTTAAAAAGTGGCAATCCTGAGACCTGCTGCTTCTCCTGCCTAATTGTAGCCTCTGTCTACTCCAGGGACAAGCAAGGAAGGAGGTGGCTTCCTCTAGACACCTGATTATGCTAAACCAATATTCCTGCTGGGTAGCTACATCCACTTTCCCAAACAAAACCGGCAGGGTCTAGAGAACTCTAGGCGTGTACCATTATCCCAGCCTAGACACCGTATTGCTTCCAAACAGCAGAGAGAACCCTGGAAGGAACTACCTGCTCAGCTTGAAAAACAGTTATTTCATTAGAAACCCAAAATGGATGCATGGTTTTAAAAACCCCAGATTCTAAAGCGTTCCTGGAAGAAAGGAAAAAGGTAGAGGTTTACTTAAAAAGATTAATCCTTATCAAGAATATGCTTTGAATCTGATTACAAAGAACTCAGCCTCTCTTTTCAGGCAGAACTCAACAAGCCCTTGCAGGTTTTCAGAAGTTCCTTGTTATTTCTTCTCTTCTAGGAGCCTCTCAGTGATGTAGAAGGTGCTGTACTGTGTACATCTGCATGTGAGAGCTAAGCCCTCTGCCAGATTGAGAAAAGTATGCTGAAACCAATGGAGGCTAGGATGGCATGTCCTCTTCCAGCTCTGAGTCAAGCCAGAAGAGGCAAGTGTGGTGGCACTGAGGAGGCTAAACCCAGCCTGGAATACACAGTGAAAGTGTCTCAGGAAAACAGAAACAAGCTGGAGGATCCTAGACCCCTAGCAACTGAATCATTCTATTCCCGGGAATAAAACTGATACAGTCTATCCGCATAGGTCCCCATTCTACCCAGGCAGTGTGAGAAGAACTTTACATGTATTCTCTAAGGTATTCCTCACACAAACCTGAGAGTTGACCTTGCTTGCTCCAAAACACATGAAAGAAGGTTTGCCTTTTTATGGGGGTTGGAGGGTGGGGTGTTTTGTTTTCCAGGTATTGGAGATTGAATACAAGGCTATGCTCTGACTACATACTCAGCCCCTTTTTAGTATTTGAGACAGGGTTTTGCTAAGTTGCCCAGGCAGGGCTCAAACTTGCCATCCTCCTGTCTCAGCCTCCCAAAATGTTGGGATTGTAGGCCTGTGCCATGGGGCCAGGCTTAGAAATAGGTTCCTAGGCCGAGTTTGAGGCATTCACAGTCACAGAGGCAAGATAAGACTCCTCCAACTCTCTACATCCTTTTCAGATGTGGCAACTGCAAGCAATATGAGCAAACCCAGAAGCACAGGCCTGTTGAGGAGAGCTTGCCAAATCCTGCTTCGTGCTCCTTTGAGAAAACAACCTTACTAAGAGCTATAAGTCAATGGTAGGGTACTTGCCGAGCATGCATGAGGCCCTGACTTCAAATCCTTAGTACTGTGGTACCTCTCACATTTCCATACCCAGTGACAAGGTGAGGTTTCGTTCTCATCCTTTTGTATGTGTGTGAAGAGAACACTTTACTGGGAATATTACAGAAGGGGAAAGAAGGAGGGTAAAGCTTCTGCTAGTCCGAAGGGGGACCCGGGAGGATGGGTTTACCTTCATCCACCTTATGATGAAGAAGCAGCCTTCTGAATAGGGAGGCATCATACTCTGGTG
The DNA here is from genome assembly GCA_004027205.1 of Ctenodactylus gundi. Lineage (NCBI taxonomy): Eukaryota > Metazoa > Chordata > Mammalia > Rodentia > Ctenodactylidae > Ctenodactylus > Ctenodactylus gundi. Next base: position 502,912 of record PVKB01000359.1, on the reverse strand, counting down.
TCTGGTATCCTTTGAGTATTCATAAACACAGAGACCCATTGGATTCAGAAGCTAGCTCAAAAAGCCAGAAGTAAGATGGCACCTAACAGGGCAAGGTCCCTCTGCCTTCGCACTCATAGCCAGCCCTATGCTTAATTGAGCAATTGAGTTTGTGACATGTACCAAGCCACGTGCTTTGGACACTTTTAAGCAAATGATGGTCTATAAGGAAGCCTTGGTTTGAGAGAAAGACGACAGATATTCTAAGGAAAAACCTCTTGGCTCGCACTCCTACTTATTAGAAACCAGCTATCACACAGAGGACAAAGTTAAGCAAATGTTAGGAAGCAAGTGTGCATGTTACTTAGGAGATCTGCTGTCAAGTGTCTTTAAATAGAAACTCCCAGTGAGTTTTAAGTTGCTTTAAATGGCAAGGCACACAGTGAGATCCCACCCAAACTTAGCATAAACACAGCTTCTGCTTCATTTATAAATTGATCAAAAATGGAACCTCAGCTTGTGCTGAAAGCTTTGCTCCTTTTATTAAGGATCAAAAGGATATATTTTAAAAAGGAGGGAGGTGGTGAAGGACTAACTCAGTGGTTAAAGTGCTTGCCTAGCAAGCACAAGGTCCTGAGTTCAATTCCCCAGCACCACAAAAACTGGGTGTGGCAGCACACTTTGTAATCCCAACACTTGGGAGACTGAAACAGGAGGACTACCATGAGTTTGAAGCCAGCCTGGCTACATAGTGAGTTCAGGACCAGCCTGGACTACAGAGTAAGACCCTGTCTTTACCAAAAAATAAATAAATAAATAAAAATAAAATAAATAAAAAGAAAGATCAGGCTCTAGCTCAGTAGCAGAATTCTTGCCTAGCATGCACAAGGCCCCATCCCAGCCCCCCCACCTTAATAGGAAAACGAAGTTCAATTGAATACCAAACTGAAGGACAGTTCTTTCTTTAGGCCCTTATAGAGCTTCTGCAACTCCACTCTTTAGGTCATTCTCGCATTCTCTTTAGTCAAGAAAAGGATTTAACCGACAAATGGAAAAGCCTTCTCCACAGAGGCCAGACTGAACTACCACAGGACCCTTTCAGGCCTGTGCTGTGATAAACACATTGGTCACTTTAGCTTCTCTGCCCACCCTGGGGACAATAACTCAACCCTGGTAGAACTAACTTCACAGCCTAAAGGTATGGTTCCTTTCATTGCCGCAGTAAATGAAGATAACAGGCAAGCACACTGCTGTAGACATTTATTGAATCATCTTTTACACCAAGAGCACACTGTATGTCACGGGGACTGGTCACAGGCAAACAAGACACCCAAGCATCTGCCTGGGGACAGCCTTTGGTCCTTAGTCATCCAATATGAACTCTGGCAAATGGCCCTGTTTACAGACTCCCACTACAAATCTGCAGTTCCAGTTTTGTTTAGAACTGCCAAGGAGGCACACAATTGTACTTTAGTACTAAGTTTGTCTAAGGATGAGTTTCCCACACGTGAACATTTAACTTTCCAAGTGTGTTCCAGGTGATTAAAGAATTGATAAGATCCTCTCCTTGCAAAGTATACAAATAAAACCAGTGGTGACATCATCAGGGCAAGTGGAAAGGAGATGTAGAAAGAGAATGGGAGTGTGGGTGGCCCTGGCTAGGGAAGGGTCTGACCACAGCCACCTGCTCTGAGAAGTGACATCACTAGAGGCAGGACCCCCAGCAGAAGCCAATTATTTGAAATGTAAGCAATAAGAGGCCAACCAGTTCCTCTAAGGCAGCATTTAGGGGTGAAAGGGGCTATTAAAAAAAAAAAATAGGCTTAGAATTTTTTAAAATTTCTTCACTTAAGTAAACACGTCTGTCTCAAATTAGGTTCCTGAAAGCCCCGAAATCAAGGAGAACAAGAAGAGAGCATTCACGAAAATGAAGATGCAAAAGATCAATGTCTAATCACATTATTTCTACACAAGCCAAACAGTGACTCAGCAAACAGTGTAACACACATTAGGGGGTTGAAACAATGTCCAGACACTACAGGGAACTAATCTCATTCTTCTAGATGCTAACTTCCTGCAATGATGGACCCAGGCCACACAAACAATGGCTCTCCTGTTTCTAACCTGGATAGAAGGTGTACACTTTCTATCTCCACACAGCACCTGAACCAGCTGGAGTGGAGCAGAGCTGCGCGGTGAGGGGCCTGGCTGCCCTCAGCTGCTGGGCACTTGTGTTTCCATCCCTCTACTGCAAAGCCATCCTGAGTTTAGGATTAAAGAACAGGAAGGCTCAGGATTGCATGGGTGTTCTCCGGGGAGCCAGTCCCTCGCCTCTCCTGGAAGCCTTGCTCTGAACACCAGCATACTTTATACATAGTATCACTTGCTCCACTGCCAAGGATGGGGACCATGGCTACCACATGCTACCTGAGCCAGAGGTTACTCCTGGTTTGAATCCAGTGTTACACAAGGCAGCAGTCCTGGCACAGCTAGTGCTGGTGAAGTTATTCCTCAGCCCAGGCATCTGCAGCCTTGAGGGGGAGCCGCACTCTCAAGCTCTCCAGGAGTCTATGCTTCCAGATCTGATGCTTCCTGGTGATCTGTGTGACCAGGACTGACTTCCCAAACCCCTACCCAAAGCCTTCTGCACTTGAAGGGGCAACAGGGCACAGGGCCTGCATGTGACTCACTAGATACTTTTTATATTAGCAGCAAGGAAGGGAAAGCAGAGAGCAAGCCCTAAGCCCAGAAACTAGCTAAAACAAAGCCCTGCACCCACAACCCCACTCACTCTGCCTAAGCCTTCCCTAGAAGCCTGAAGACTCGGCCTCAACAGGGATGAGCAAAAAGACATCTGTGGGAAACCCACAGAACAAAGAGGCTACCCTTGCCAGCATTCCGCACAGGGCAAGCACAGGCCATCACTGGGAACTGGGGCTGTCCCCCTCTGTCAGCGTCTTGAAGTCCATGGAGAGGGCCTGCTCTTCAGCCTGGGGAGGCCGCTTCCAGTCAGTCTGAGCCAAGATGTAGAGCACAGCCACCCCGAAGCAGGCCAGCAGCAGGCCCAGCACATTGGCCACGATCCCCTCAGGCTCAAATGTGCTGTACGTGGTCCTGCAAAGGAGGGTTGCGGGGAGAAGCCACCCAAGGGGTCTCAGGTCAAATGTCACTCATATCCTGGGCCTTCAAGGTACCACATGTTTGCCAACACCAAGCCTCTCCATTCCCTCCCGGATGCAAATATATATATATAATTTAAGCCCACAACAAGCTAATGTCCAGAGAAGTAGAGGACAGGGCTCCGCATCCTCAGGTAACTGTGGCCCACCCCTTCCCTACCAACAGCACTCACCCAAGTTTAAGTAGCAGGGCCTCCTTCAGGCCCAGCAGTGCTGTGCCCACAGACAAGAGGAAGATGGTGGCGCCAAGAAAGATATGCTGAGGACGGTAGCGACTCCTCAGAGAAAATGAAGCTCCAGGAAACAGGAAGAAGCTGAAGCCCACAAGCCACTGGAAGAAAAGAAGAGCAGTGCTGGACAGTACACGGACCAGTGAGGATGCAGGGCAGCCTCCGCACTCCCCACCTGGGTCCTGGACCAGGAGATGCCAAGCACATCAGGGAGAGGATCACAGCTCCCAGGACTTGAGGCCTTGGACCCACAGCAAAGTTCCCCATACCATACACACAGGAGGCTAGGTGTATAACCAAACAGGTATGTCAAATCAGCAAAAATGGCACCAGGAATTAGACACCCCATCTTGTAATATAATAGGTTTAGACCTGTTGCAGATCTGAAGCAGCATCTAACCAAACTAACCAACCCTCTCACCTTTGGACACACACCCTGGAAAACAGGCCCCTCTGTCACATACATTTTAGCTTTTCTCTCCCCTCCCTCACCCTCTTCATCTCTCCCAGGTGGCTGGGTCCCAGGGTGCAGAGAAGACTCACCTGCACAAAGTAAAGGACAAAAACAAGGATCCCGCACCAGCTGTGCAGGCTGTATAGGTCAGCATAGTTCATCTTCCTGTGGTAATCAAACACAGCCACCAAGCCTGAACCAGAAACAGGGGCCATGTGAGGACAGGGCTGGAAGAGGAAAGGGAGAGGGTACGGGATGACCTGAGGCAAAATGGCTAGCTGCAGTTTCTGGGCTGTGGTCCAGCCCGACGATAGCCAAGCAGCCAGTGTCCCTGCCTAGGGTGTCTGTGGGGGAGGGTAAACGGGAGCGGGCAGGACCATGCAGTTCTGGCTGGGGAACCACGTGTGCACGACAGCCACTTCCCAAGCAGGAAGGGAAAGAGAACTCACCGACCAGGGCGATGATGAACGCGAAGACATGCAGCAGCCCATGAAGGACCTTGGTCGTGCGTTTGGTCTCCTTCCTGAAGACACGGTAAACCAGCAGTGCTTATGGGAAGCAAGAGGGAGAGCATAATGCATCAGCAGACGCTGCCAGAGCCACGCTGGTCCTGGCTGGCAAGCTATGTGAGGTCTGCCAGGCACAGGGACCGGCGGAGAAGACAGGGCTCCGTGGAGAGCCTGGGCAGCTTCTGGCCTCTGTAGGGAGCACCTCCTGCTTCGGCCTGTCCACCCCTCTGACACACCAGTGCACATGCATGGGCCAGGATGAGTAGACTGTGCCACAGTTCCTGCCACCACAAGAAACAGCAAAGGCAGGACGCCACCACCAGTACCCACCCGAAGCAACTCCTAGGCCCAGCTGATACTCCGCTCCACCCCACCTTTTCCAGATATCCCACGAATTCATTCACTCAGAGGGTTTGAGTTGCTGTGAAGTTAAGCTGGTGACAGCCAGACTCTGAGTTTACTTTTTAGCACTGTCACTCCTCAGAGAGCCCAACAGTGAAGTCTGACTAGATAGCTGCTACTCTTGGCAAGCAGGCTCCTGGCTCCCAAAGTGACACCATAACCCCAACCAAGTCCCCACCTCTGGCTCTGCATGCCTCTCAGGACCTGCTACAGAGGGGTGGCTGTCACCACGCTGCCTGTGGGAAGAGTCAGTCAACTAGCTACTCATATGGCTTCCCAGGGAGAAAAGCTCTGCTCAGCCAAGTCCAAGTGCATCAGCACACACACATTTCTTTCCCAGATTCCCGCTACCTCTAAAGACAGCCTAGCTCACAAATTCAGCTCCATCCCGGCTCTCTGATCTAGAAAGCACCCCCCATACCTCCCACCCAGGATGCTACATCCTAAAGTGAGAGGGACAACTGCTGGGACTGGGTAGGAGCAGATGACACCCCCAACCTCAGGGCCCAGATTCTTACTGTCTCCCAGTCTCTACTCCCATTTCCTTCTCTGTTCTTTCTAGTACCTTAATTTTGTCTAACTGGGAGAGACCTCAAACTTGACAGCATCCCTTCAAACCACTTTTCCCAGGAATGGCCACAAGCTCAGGCACAAAGGAAATGCTGCAACCAGCCAGCCCTACGGCACTCACCATCTCCCTGCAGGAAGATCAGGCCTATGATCATGCAGAGCGGGTGCACATTAAACTGCATCGTGTTCTCCCAGGCAATACCACCTCGATACAGACCCAGCCAAGCACCGGTCATGGCCACCACGGACAGGCCCAGCAGCTGAGAGAAGGCCACACAGTACGGCAGTGTGCGGGTGGACCCCAGGCCTGTGCCACTCTCCATGCTGAGGTTGCTGCTGCTGCAAGAAAGACACAGAGCTCAGAGGAGCAGACTATGACCTTCAGAAGAGGCATCTGTCTCCATACCCCGCTACCTCCCGCACTACTGTGCAAAGCTGCACTCGCTCACTGTCCTACCTCCACGACTCCTTCCTGCCACTGTTCCGGGACAGCATTCACGAAGTCCCAGGAGCAGCTCTGTGGAGGCCAGGCCTTCCCATGGAGACAGCCCCATCTGGGTTCCATGTGCAAGGAGGACCCAAGGGCAGACACCACGAGTTCTGGTGGGAGCATGGCCTCGGGCCAGGGCTATACCTTCTGTCCCATGGGGCCATGAGTTTTCTTAGATGGGGCTTACATGTAAGTTACAGAGAAGTGAGCAAACTCTTTCAGATACAGTTAGCTACTTCTTTCTCCAGATGATTAGAAAAGTACATCTGGGGTGACATATGGAAGCCCCTTCCCAGTCCTTAAGTGCCAAGCTAGAGCTGGAAGAGTCCTCCACAGGCCACCACCCCAGAAAGCCAGCCTCAGCACCCCAGAGCAGGCCCATGTCCAAGAGAATAACTGTGTGCCTGACAGCTAGGTCCCAGCAGTTGCCTCTCCTTCCTTCTCTGTTCCCCTCCAAAGGGAGAGATTGGTGGGCCAGAAAGGAGCTCAGGTGGAGTTCCCAAAACTGAAGCCAGACATGCAGAGCTCACGGGTGTCCATAGACCTTGCTGAATCCAGGACAATCCTTTGCAGGAAGACAAAGCAGTATGTTGCTATTTAAGGAAGTTCAAGATAGCCTGGCTCAGGACACCCACGCACAATGATGGTGTGTGCGCAGACACATGGCAGCAGGACAGTCTCCTGGCCAGCTCTTCACCTCCCACCAGGTTCTCTCTCTCTCTCTCTCTCTCTCTCTCTCTCTCTCTCTCTCTCTCTCTCTCTCTCCCTCACCCTCTCTTTCTCTCTCTCTCTTACTCTGTAGTCCAGGCCAGTCCTAAACTCACTATGTAGCCCAGGATATCCTTGAACTCACAGCAATTCTCCTGCCTCAGCCTCCCCCAAGTGCTGGGATTACAGATGTGCGCCACCATGCCTGTCTTATGTGGTGCTGGGGAATCAAACCCAGGGTCTTGCGCTTGTAAGGCAAGCACTCTAACCACCGAGCTGTGTTCCCAACCTGCACCAGGTTTTCTTGTCCCCAAGCCTAGCCCCTGGGCAGCTGCAGTAGAAGGTAGAAAACAAGCAGGGAAGAGGCACGGCCCACCTGGTCCCAGCCTCTTTACTCTGCCTCAGTGCTAGCAGCCGTTTGGGCCTCACAGAAAGGTACTGCCACGATATAACGCCACCAGCACAGCCCCTACCACCATGATGAGACCTCAGAGAGCAGTCCCATTGACCCCTCCCAAGATCCGCCGCTCAGCAGCAATGGGTACCAGCAGAAAGGGTAATGGCTACAAGCATGGAGTCGGCCACCTTCTGGTAATCTGGCTCCACGTCTACTACCCGTCCCTACTGCATCTGAAATCTGTTATCATCAAGTCAACCAAAAGGAAAAAAAAAAAAAGCAGCCAGGCTCAGTGGTGCAAACCTGTAATCCTAACAGTCTGGGAAGCAAAGGCAGGAAGGTCACAAGTGTGAACCCAGCCTAAGCAACTTGGCAAGACCCTATCTCAAAACCAAAAATAAAAATAGGCTGGGAATACAGCTCGGTGTAAGGACCCTCAGGTCCTCACAACATACTGCTTTGTCTTCCTGCAAAGGATTGTCCTCATTCCCCAGAGCCACAAAAGAAAAAGGAAGAAAAAAACAAAGAGGAGGAGGGCTGCTAGTGTTCCCTGTGGCAACACAGGTAAGCAAACAAAAAGTCTCGTCAACATTTGATTCAGAAGCTTACATACTTTTCTCTAGAAGCATATATATTTTTATAGAAACAGAATCATTCTTTCTTCCAATCTTTGTTTTTAATACAGTCTCTGAATAAATCTTCTCATGCCTGTGAGTGTACATCCATCTCACCACTCCAGCAAATTCCCACCATGGAATTGTACCACTGTTCTCTTAGTGGATCCCAGATCCCCTGATGCTCGGTAGGGAAGTGGCTTGCAGGTTTTTACTAGACAAATGACACTGAGTAGTTATGTGCACACTTGCCTGAGGCAGGTCTAAGTTCTTTCTCAGGTTTCATTTGGTTTCAGTCCTAAGAATTAAACTCAGGGTCTGGTACTTCTAAGGCAAGTACTCTACCACTGAGACACATCCCTGGCCCTATTTTATTTATTTATATTTTTCAGACAAGGTTTTGCTCTATAGTCCAGGCTATCCCTGAGCTCACTTTATAGCCCAGTCCGGCCTGGAACTCCCAGCAGTCCTCCTGCTTCTGCTACCTGAGTGCTGGGATTAAAGGAATGTGCCACCATGCCCAGCTAATCTTTATGTGGTGCTGGGGTATCAAACCCAGGGCCTTGCACACACTAGGCAGGTGCTTTAACCATTGGACCACTCCCCAGCCCCACTTTATTTTTAGACAATGTCTCACTAAGTTGCCTATGACTGCCTCAAACTTGAGGTTCTCTTGTCTCAGCTTGTAGCTAGGATTACAGGCATGTGCCACCACATCCAGCTATCAGATTTTTGATACGTTCTGTCAAGTCACCTTCCAGAAACATAGCCCCAATCCATACTCTCACAGTGGGTGGCAATGCTATTTCAGAAGCCCCCACCAACAATAACTCTCTACTTTTCCACTGTCCCTGTCACTACACATGTGACTTCAAAATCTAGTGCCTGTTCTGCCCTGGCCCCAATTCAAACCATACTTCTAACAGTCCACTATACATCTTTTTTTCTTTCTTTCTTTCTTTCTTTCTTTTTTTTTTTTTTTTTTTTTTTTTTTTTTTTTTTTTTTTTTTTTTTTTTTTTTTTTTTGAGACAGGGTCTTGCTCTGTAGCCCAGGCTGGTCCTGAATTCACTATGGAGCCCAGGCTGGCCTTGGACTCACAGCAATCCTCCTGCCTCAGCTTCGCAAGTGCTAGGATTACAGGCATGCACCACCACTCCCAGCTTATGCAGTGCAGGGGAATCAACCTTGGGTACTTAGCACTTGACTTAGTGCTTGCTGGGCAAGACCCTTAACCACTGAGCCATTCCTCCAGCCCCTAGACCGCACTTTCATGGACACTTCAAACTCATCCAAAGTCAATCTCCTGCCAAGTAACCAAGTAACCAAGTCCCCTCATTATCCCCCCATTAGCCAGTGGGGCTGCCCTTCTCCAAAGCCCAGAAAGTTACACCATACCTCTCTCATGAGCTGGGCAATCCAAGGGCTTCCCAAGGTCACCATCACTTCCCTCCCAGCCACTTTTGCTGCCACATCAAGTTAGGGCCTGCAGCCTTTCCCTCCATAACCTGCCTCACACATGAGAGACAGATCCTGCTCCCGAAGTCATGCCATTCCCCTGCCCACCAGTGAAAAGCCGGCTGTAATCAAGTTCTGTTTCTATGCACACTCACACTATGTCCCTCCCAGGCCCACATGAAGGAGGATCCCTGACACTACCAACATAGCCTGTTGTCTCATTCCTCCCACATGTGGGCCCAGCCCAGCTCCCTGCACACTCCTATAGATTCGCTCCAGGCCCACAATGGGCATTTCATTCGCCAATTTTCCGTTTGTCCTCAAGACTCCCCAGAACTTTCTTACCCTTTTTGGTTCTGTCTTAGGTTAATCCCACGTTGTTTCTCCTCTAAATGTTCCTGTCCACTCTCTTGAAAGCAGGGAGGATGCTGTAGCCTTCTCTGGGACTCCTTGAATATCTGACACGATGCCCAACCCTAGCAGAGAATGTGTGCCGAGGGGAGAACTGCCATGCTCATGCCACTTGTCCTCCTCTCCAGGTCACTGCCTTCTTTATTAGATTCCCCAGAGAGCCCCGAGTGCAGGCAAGATCTGATTACTCCCAATTAGCAAGAACAGGAGGAACAGCACCCTGAGGGGCAGACCTGCCATGACTTCTTTATGCCACGTAGAATACAAAGAGCAGATGGAGGGGGCAGGGACTCCTCTCCATGGCCTGTTTTTCCTGTCCCAGCCACTCTCCTCTTGAAACAGACAGAATACCAGCCAAGGCTGTCTTCCCAGGTGAATGGCTCTACCATCTGCTAAGAGTTCAGCCTTGGAGTCCCTGGGAAGTCAGCATCAAGTGCTAGAAACCCACCATGTCAAGGTGTGCATCAGGACTGTGGAGACCCCACAGTAGGGAAGCCTCCTACTCTGTGCCCAGCACCACTGTTAATTCTCAACACGAGGCTAAGAGCATAGGAGTATTACTCCGTTTCACAGATGAGGAAAAGGAGCTCAAAAATGACAAAAGGACACGCCCAAAGTTACCATCAGCCAAAAGCTGCTCTGCTCCATTGCTCTGGAGCACCCACTATGTGCCAGCAATGCCAGCTGAGCTGCGTGGCTGCAGCTGTACAGAAGGGACACAGCTTCTGGCTCCAAGCAGTTGTGGGCAAGTTACAGAGAAACAAAGATGTTAAAAGACAGTGTGGTATTAATGGGCTGGAGGAATAGCTCAACCGCTAAAGCGCTAGCCTAGCAAGTTCTAAGTACCTGAGTTCAATTCCCAGCACCTCATAAACCAAGTGTGGTGGCGCAAACCTGTAATTCCAGCACTCGGAAGGCTAAGACAGCAGGATTGCTGAGGGTTCAAGGGCAGCTTGGGCTACATAGTAAGTTCAGGACCAACCTAGACTAGAGACCCTGTCTCAAAAAAAAAAAAAAAAAGTGTGGTAAGAATTCAAGCCTGGCTCATGTGACCCTGCCTGCTACACATGAAAGAGTGGACCCCGCCTTGAACAAAGTGGCTCCTGGGTCTCTCACTCAGTGTCCTGGGTTTCCTGCTGGCATGGGGCCCTGCACTTTCTAACATCTAATATTATGATTTGGATCTGAATGTCCCTCAAAAGTCTCATGTATTTGGATGTCAGAGATTATCTATGAAACCATATGCTGTTAGGCGATGGGGCCTGGTGTGGAGGAGTGGATTATGGGTGTGAGGTGGATTACATGTACGTGGTAGATTATAGACTAGAGGCATGTGGGCTAGATCATAGGTGTGTGGTGGGTTGGAGGCTTACACGTGGAAGGGGAAGAACACTGAGATAGGACCTGGGAGGATAAAAGCGACTTCCTTCTTTCCTCTTGGACTGGGCTTCCAGTTTGCAGTGTTGTGAGGAGCAACCTCCACCTCCACTGTGTGCTTCCACTGCTGCCGCTGCCCCTGAATGGACTGTGACCTTCTGAAAGTGTGAGCTAAAATAAACTTTTCCTCCTCTAATTGTGTATGTTGGGTAGGCTGTCACAGCAACAAAAAAACTAAGACATCCAGTAAGTAGGTTGGCACTGTCTCATTTTCCAAATATGGAAACCCACCCATCAAAGACTGAAGCAGCCCTTGTGGGTAAGTCACTCTGACACGGCTCCAAAGCTGTCTTCCTCGCACATCAGCTGCTGGATCCTGTTCCCCTCAGCAACACTAGGGCACCAAGCACTGGCACTGCCCTGCAGCTCTCCGAGGGAGAGGGTAGCAGGCTCAGTGTACGGGGTAAAAGGAGGGGCCAGTCAAAAGAATTACCATGGGGGGCCTCAAAGATGATAAAAGGACACACCCAATTTGAAAGTGATACTGCTGGATATTAGAGATGATGAGAAAACCAACAGGACCACCTGAGCAGGCTTACGGCTTACCAACAGGTGACTTCACAGTCACTAAGTGTGGAAAATCCAGATTTCCAAAGACAAAATGGTTAGAGATCCTGTACTTCATAGAGATGAACGGAGAACTCTTCAGTAACAGGTTTCTCCCACCACTGTTCAACTCAACATAACTGACAGTCCACATAAGCCCTCAAAGAGACCAGGACGCAGGGATAGACACCCACAAGGCTCTGGCAGAATCCAGCCAGCCAGAGGCATGCCTCCCTTTGTAAACCTTGAAACCAACTGATTCCTTCCCCAGGAAGCACACGCCTTTCGTCACGGTGCCTGGTTTCCCAACTTTGGCAGCAAGAGCACTTGTACCTGCCCTCCTACCCGCACCTCTGTGTTCCAGAGCAAAACTGCGGGGGGCAGCTCCAGGGCCTGGAATAGGCCACCCTCCACCCTCCAAACCAGTCTTGCACCCAGAGGAAGCTCATGTAACTCCCTGCATGTCTACTCTCCTTCTCTGCAAAAGCACAAGATGGAGTAACATCTCTGGTAGCTTCTGGAAACTTGAGCTGTGACAACCAAACACACACATGCATGCACGCACGCACACAGGCACCGCTCGCAGTCAGGCGCCACTTAATACAATCAAACAAGGACAAGACTACCTGCAGGGCTTAACCTGTGCTAAGCATCACACTCATTGCTCAAGCCCACTGTGTTTTATTAAAAGCCAACCAGGCCTAATCACATTACAGGGGACCAGACAAGGAACATGATGTACAGCCAGGGGCACAGGCAGCAGGGGCGCAGCAGGAAAGGCAGGGCAGACTAGGGTGACCTAGCCATCCTTATCAGCAGCAGGGTTTTGAGTTAAAACAGACTGAGGTGGAGGAGGAGACTGGATCTTTGTTTGATGGGTCAAAATGGCTGGCTTGTCCTAGAATGGAATCAGAGAAGCAGGGAGGATTCGGTTATTAAACCGAACACTTCCTCACCATCCACAGAAGGACGCACAGTCTTACCACCCCACACTCCAAGTGCCAAAGGAAGAAACCAGAGCTAGAAGCCAGTGTGAAGTAAGGAGGGCTTTGTGCTAGGGCTCCCAGTACTTTGTACGAACAAAAAAGGCTCTCACTTTTCTTAAAATCAGAAGAAAAAATGAATTTATAAGGTGAAATGAAATATTTTAACTTTTAATCCAGTCTAGATGATGTTTGTCTTTATTCACTTACTTATTTATTGAGACAGGATCTCCCTCTGTAGCCCAGGCTGGTCCTGAACTCACTATGGAGACCAGGTTGGCCTTGGTCTCACGGCAATCCTCCTGCCTCAGCCTTCCGAGTGCTGGGATTAAAGGTGTGCACCACCACACCTGGTTTATGTGATGATGGGGAATCGAACTCAGGTACTTAGCACTTGCCTGAGCACTTACTAGGCAAGCACTTCAACTGCTGAGCCATTACTCCAGCCCCTGTTTGTCTTTATTTGGCTAACACAGTCATAAAATTTTTTAAAATACAGATGTTTGGGAAGAAAGGGCCCTGGAAGGCCAAAGGATCTATGCCATGTGGAAGATACAGTGCAGTGTGGGTCAGAAAGCTGTGATGTGAAAGCTGGCTCCACTGCTTCTGACCGAGTCCTTCTGGGCTAGGCAAGTCCCTGCTCGGAGCCTGCTTCTTTATCTGTGAGGTGAGGGGTATTGAGACCAACCTTGTTGGACTTTGGAAGGATTAAGTGGGCAGAGATATACAGGCACTCATGGAGCAGCCTAGCAAAAAAACTAAATGCGGTCCTCAAGGCGTCTTCAGGATCCCAAGTCAGCAGCAATTGATACACAAGGTTTGGAGCCACCAAACGCCAGATGATAAAATCATACTCCCATTCAGACCCTCAACACTCCTGGAGCGGAAACTCCCAGAACAGGGAAAGGCAGGACGGTCTGTTCTTAATGATGTACACTCTCACAATCATTTATGCGTTGATTAGAAACCGGAATGGAATGGGTCTTTCAGGGAAGCTGGCTTTACAAGTGATTCACTTGTTTACAGGGCGCAACAGAACCACCCCGTGATAGCAGAGCCCCAGCTGAGCCTGCCAAGGAAAGGAAGCTGTGGGCGGCCCCACCTGGCGCTCTGGAGCCACTCCTGCCAGGAGAGGGAGTGGGTGGGACGGTCCTTTATTTGCCAGGATCCAATTCCTGGGAAGGGCAAGGAATCTAGAGGAGGTGGCAAATTTTTGTTTTGTTATCATGTATTACGAAAAGAAAGGATCAGCATCCAGATGGCTTAAGATACGCTTAATTTACTGAGTCTTAGGAAACCCTCAGACTGCCAAGGTTTCCAAGTTTGACTCCAGTGTGGGAAACCTAGCACGAGAGGGGCACCCAGAAAGGGAATAAGGGTAGGGCTAGGCGACCGCCCCTGAAGGCAGGCCAGGCACCCACGTCCACGCGGGCTTTCCAGCCTAGGACGGTAATGCAGCGCGGAAAGGGCCGGAGGCCCGCCTCACTCCGGCGCCACGGGCGCCGCGCGTCCCGCCCTCCCCCCAACCCCCGGCAGTTTCGGGGCCCCGTACCCAGCCCTCGGGGCCCACCGCGACCAAGGCGTCGCTCTTCCGCGGCCGGGAAACTCCTTCCTACCGCCACACGAAAGCGGCAGCGCGGGGGAGAGGAGAAAAAGGACTGCGCAGACGCTGCAACCAAAACCCTGCCAACGGGAGAGCGGCGAGAGTTCAGGCTTCAAAGACGCCACGCGGCCGACTCCGGTGGCTCCACGTCCACCTCACCTGGCTCTAGAACCGCGGCCCCGGGCCAGAATCTCGCCCGGAAGCCGGAAAAGCAGCCGCGGATGGCAGGCGAAGCGCGGCCGCCCACGGGGAGGGGAGCGGGCTGCACCTGGCCGCCCGTCGTCCGGCTCCGGGCCCGCCCACCGCGCCAGCGGGACGACCCCGGCCCCGCCCACCCCGCGCACGAGGCGCCCCCGGCCCCGCCCACCGCGCCCACGGGGCGCCCCCTCCCAGCCCCGCCGCCTACCTCGGCCCGCCGCGCGGCGCCGCCGACCCGCCTGCGAGCGTCCTCTCGCCGCGCCCGGGCAGCTTTGCCGGTTCGGCGGGCCGCGCCGCTCTCCCGGCGGGCGCGCGGGACTCGGCGCGCCGGCGTCGTCATGGCAACCGGGCGGCGGCTGCGACGGCGGCTGGTTGGCAGCCAGTTGGGAGCCCGCGGCGAGGGTCACCGGGACCGGAAGTGCCCGCGGCGCGCCGCCGTGCACCGAAGCCACCGCGGCGCCTGGGAATCTGGGTAACCCGCGGGATGTGCACTCGCGACCTTCTCCCGGGGCCCCCGCGTTCGGGGCCGCGCGTGGGGGGTGAGGCCCGGAAGGCCGCGCGGGCGGAGCCTTGACTCCGTGGCCACCTGGCGGCGCCGCAGTTAAGTCCCGGAGGCCGGCTCGCCCAGGCGGGAGGGCAGGCGGGTCCCCGGGCCCGGAGCGCGAGTGGCGGCGCCTTCTCGACGCTTCCCGGCCCCCTTCTTCCTCACTGCCCTTCAGGCTCCATTCCTCCTCTTCTGTCGCTCCGCCCGAGCTCGGAAGGCCGCTAGGTGTCAGGCACAGCCCGGCCTTAGCCCGAGACCCGAGGACGCCTTCCCTCCCGGGCCGTGCGGGAGGAATCTCCCGTTACTGTAAGGCCACGGCCCTTCCCCAGTATCCCCCGCCTCCTACACGCTTGAACATAGTAACTACGTAGGTTATTGTGTACAGGTGTTGCTTCCCTTTTTCCAAACTAGAAGGCTCTGCATAAAATTACGCGTGCATACTCTCCCTCTCTCCCCTCTCCCTCCTTCCCCCCCTCCCCCCTCTCCCACTCTTCCCCGTCTCTTCCTCTCCCTCTCCCCCACCCCTCTCTCTCTGTCGCCTGAGGATGGATGCTGGTTCTCTCCAGCCAATTCCGAAGTCCTGGCCAACCTAGGCTCAAAGAGGGCCGGTTGCCAAGGGCCAAGGCTGGGAGCTAGCTCCTTCGCAGTCAAACTCAAGTCCCCTGTTCAGGAAATGCTACGTGTAGATAACAGGTCCAGCTCCGACTTCCTACAATCTGGGAACAAAGGGTTCTTTCCTGTTAGCTGCCTGGCCAGGCTCACCAAGGGTCCAAGAGTAGAAGGGAAATGGGGTTTCCTCCCCTGCAAACTCAACACCAGCCGTCTCTAAGGATAGGTTCCCATACCTGCCCTTCCTTGCCAACAGGGTGGGAAGCAGTCCCACAGGCAGAGCCAAGAGTCGTATAAAACGCCCTGGGGACATGGAACCCCCTCTCAGGAAGAACAGGCTGTCCACACATGGCAAGATACATAAGAATGTCCGTGGACAGGGCACACCTACACGTGAGACAAACACAGCTGGATGACCCCAGAGCCCCTCAGAGTGACCAAGCTGAAGTTGTCCAAGAACAGGAGGGATTGTGTCAGGGTATTTTTTCCGTTTGGAGGAAGTTAAGGGACACTTTTAAGAAACAGCTTCTTCAGTGTGCTAGCAGGCAAACCGGTTGCCGTGTGTGGATTGAAGGTGAAATTGAGACATTTCTCATTGTTGGGTCTGTGTATTTGGCTAGGAGGAAAAGGGGAAAGGGAGAGATGGGCTTGGCAAAACAGAACCCTGTAAGTGTTGAGTTCCTGGTAACAGTGCAAGGTTCTCAACACCTTCAAAGCCAGGAGAGATCCTGCTGAGGATCCTTAAGGCCCTTTGTTTGTGTGTTTGTCTATGTATTTGTTTATTTATTTTGAGACAGGGTCTCAGTCTGTAGTCCAGGCTGGTCTTGACCTCACTATGGAGCCCAGGCTGGCCTTGGACTCACAACAATCCTCCTGGCTCCACCTCCCAATTGCTGGGATAACAGGTGTGCACCACCACGCCCAGCTTCTGTGGTGCTAGGGAATAGAACTCGGGCACTAGCGCTTGACTTAGAGCTTGCTAGGCAAGCGCTTTAACCCCGGAGCCATTCCTCTGGTCCTTATATTTTATTTTTTGTAGTACTAGGGATTGAACCCAAAGCCTTCACACTGAACTACAACCCGAGTTCATTTTTTTAAATCTTTGAAACAGCCTCACTCTATTGCTGAGTTGCCCAGGTGATTGATTACCCTGCCACAGGATGCTGGGATTATAGGCTCGAGCCACTGGGCCCAGCCTTTATAGAACAAGTGATCCCCGTAAAACTGTGGTCAAGTACCAACCAAGGTCTGAGGTCTTCGACAGCCTCCAGAATCACCGGCCAAGGACAGCAGACATTCAGGCTGCCTTCTTTCCTTCACT
Source organism: Ctenodactylus gundi (assembly GCA_004027205.1). NCBI lineage: Eukaryota > Metazoa > Chordata > Mammalia > Rodentia > Ctenodactylidae > Ctenodactylus > Ctenodactylus gundi. Next base: position 486,272 of record PVKB01000359.1, on the reverse strand, counting down.
GCTGAGGAAATTCCCGTCTCCAAAACCTGAGCAGCATGTGCTCTGTAGCGTCTCTCCCCCATGTTGGATGGCTCAGGGGTGAGGGCCACTTGGAACCCTGAAAGTGTCTGTGGAGATCCCACACACGCATTGTGGCAGCTGAGGCAGGAGCTGAAGATTCAGGTGCCCAACTGGACTCAGTGTGCTGGGTATGGGTCCAGGCACGGCGTTGAACATACCTGGTCTCTAACCAAAAGCATTTAAGGAGTGTAACACCAAGGCTCGGAGCAGGATGGATCTTGTATTCAGGGACCTGGACACCAGAGCTCAGATCTACCCCTGCCTGCTCATCATTTCACCCTACGTGTACCAGATTCAGAAAGCAGAGGGGGAAATACCTGGTCTCTCCCACGTGTATTTGAATTAAAGACATTTTTTGCATAAATGTATCCTAAATATTACATTCAAGTACAAGATACTTATTCCTCAAATGTAACTAGATGTCTTATATTTTATGTGATGATGCTACATTTGCTTCTACATGGGAAGGAAAGGAAAGGGCTGACCTCACCCTGCCCCAGCAGTTTGAGACACTTTGGACCAGTTACCACCCAGTTAAGTCTCATTCAGCACATTCAAGGCAAAGGATGCAGGGGGTACCCAAGGCATAGAGGGAGTGTTCAGTCATAAGGCACTGTAAAATTCAAGCATTCAATTAATTCATTCTTTTTGTTGTTGTTCTAAGGTATTTATTTATATTTTTGTAGTACTGGCAATTGAACCCAGGGCCTTCACACACTGAACTACAATCTCCCAGCCCATTTTTTGTTTTGATTTTGAGACAGAGTTTCACTAAGTCACTAAATTTCGCAGGCTGAACTTGAACTTGTGATTCTCCTATCTCATCCTCCCAACAAACACTCAGTTCATCCTCATAAATTTTTATTGTGTCCCTTCTCTGCTCAGTACAAGGGAAACACTGGGGATAGGGCAAGAAGCAGGACAGGCATAGATCTGTTCTAGGCAAAGATCTTCATAGGCAAAGGTCACTCATGAGACTCGAGGCAGAGCCTCCTTAACTGTTCCATCCAAGCCCAAGCCCAAATCTGTCCACCCTACAGAGGTTTGCCCCATCTAGAAAGCGGGAACCAGGGTGCAGCAATCATCCCTCACCCCAGATGGGAGGGTGGGAAAGGCTCCCTGAGCAGTGGCCATATAATTACATTCATCATCTTGAGATGGGCAGGTGTTAATCTGCTAAGGAGACAGTGAGAAGACAGGAGCATCATTCTTTGCTACTGGGGGGGGGGGGGAAGGAAAGCAGGTGACCTCTACACCCTCAGGGTTCCCAGGTTTCTTTGCATGAAGATTCTCTAGAGCCAGTGCAAGGGATGTGGTTCCATTGGCTGCAAGGACTGCCATGTCTGAAACACAGCCTGCCCCAGGTCTGAGAAGTGGCTCTGCTATGAGGTATCCCCTGAGAGTGGCCCTCAGAGCAGGTACCATCAGCGGCAGGCTGCTCCCAGGAAAACAAAGTACAAGGCTACTTTGATGAGCTTAAATTAGAACTGTGGATCACTCAGAAAAACCCAGCCAGGCCTAGTGGCACAGGCCTGTAATCCCAGCATCCTGAGAGGCTGAAGCAGGAGGATCACAAGATTGAGCCCAGCCTGGACAACGTAGCAACTTGGTGAGACCCTATCTTGAAGTCAGAACTAAAAACTGGATCTTTCCAATTAAGGGGAGTAGAAATGACCAGGAAAGCAGTGACCCCAAAAGGACCAGCAAGAGCATCCACTGGAACTGCAGCCATGACTGTAGGAATGACATCAAGTTGGGACAGCAGGGGAAACCTGCCAGAGCCACCAGTGAAAACAGTGAGTCACCTAGGAGTCGCCACAATGCAAGCGGGTTGGGATGGAAGGACACCAGGGTCTGATCTGTCTGAGAAAGGACCAGGGGCTAAACTGGGGCCCACTGATACAAGCCTAGTCTCAGCACTACAGGGAGGCTGAACCAGGAGAATCGTCAAATCCAAGCTCAGCCTGGGAAACCACAACTTGCGAAACCCTGCCGTAAAATAAAAAGTAAAAATGAGCTGAGAATGTAGCTCAGTGTGAAGGCCCTGAGCTTGATTCCCAGTGCAGAAGAAAGAAAAGAAGGAGGGAGAGTGACAAACACAACAGAAACACAGTTACTCTACAGAGCCAGAATGGAAGTCAGGCTAGCTTTTCTGTCTGCTGGTCCCTGAAGAAGCTGGAGGAGGATGGATATGCAGTGGAGGGCCACAGCGACGCACGGGATGGATTGTACAGGAAGTGGTCCAACAGCACTGAGTAGACTTTCTGGGCCTCCCCTGCCTAGGCTGTGGGATCCAAGGAGTCATGTTCTCTTCTCCCTCCATCTTACCTCTCTTCTGTCCCTTCTTCCTTCCTTATTGCCAGGTTAACTTCCTTGCTTTTCCTTCTTTCAACAAGGATTTGTTAGGCATCTGATCTGTGCCAGGCATTATTCCATGCCCTGGGGAGACAGTACTAGAAAAGAAAGAGGCTGGAGGAATAGCACAGTGGTTCAAGTGCTTGCCTAGCAAGTTTAGGCAGTGAGTTCAATTCTCCAGCACCACGTAAGCTGTATGTCATGGTGTATACCTGTAGTCCCCCCACTGGGAAGCAGAGGCAGAAGGACTGCCATGAATTTAAGCCCAGCCTGGGCTGTGGTAGTGAGTCGGACTACAACTTGGACTACACAGTGAGATCCTGTCTCAAAAAAAAAAAAAAAAGCAAGAATCTTCTTCCATGTAACTCACGCAGAATGGAGGGTATGGAGAATTAAAAAGTAAACCAACAAATTACAGATAAATGCATACACACACACATACACACACACAAATATGCAGGTACATGAAGGTTTATTCAATCACAGAAACCTAATTGCATAAAATCTAAGTGTCCTATTTCAACATGATAAGCCTCGTGAAACAAATGATAAGATAGGGAAGAGCAGAGGCCACGAAAGGGCAGGCAGTTGGAGAAGGCTCTCCAGACCCAGCAGTAGAGACGCAGCAATGGGAAGGTCCCCAGGAAGGTGGTTCCAGGGGTAAGCCGAGGAGGGGCAAAGGTGCCAGCAGGAATGTATGAGACCTGTCCTTTTGGCCCTGCCCTTGGCCACTCCCTTTTCTCCAACAGAGGAGTTAGCTGAGTGTGCAAAGGCAGCAACAGTAATGTAAACATTACTGGGCCAGGGCTGAAGGCGCGAGGTGTGTGGCATGGACCCCACCTGCAAATCTTGGAGCTTCCAAAGAGTTGTCATAAATGCACAGTTGTAGTTGTGACTGACTACATCCACCCAAGTAGAGAATCTGCATATTGGATCCAGGCCCCTAGGGCACAGTCAGATTCCCCTCATCCAGCCCCATTGTTCCCTGTGGCTAGGGTATGGCTGGGCAGGAGGCCCTGGAGGACTGGCCCTGGGAGCCTCAGCCCTGACAGCACACGTGCCTGGGCCACTGTGCCCTCCAGGAAGGAAATCAGGAGAGGTCGTGTCCAGGTCACGTTCTCAATCCCAACTTCCCCACTTTTCTCTGAGTTGTGATCAGTCAACCATATCAAAGACCCACAGTGAGATGCCAGGGGCTTTGTGCAGAGGAAGAAACACTCTGAGCCGGTGGAGCAAGGATGTGACACCTGAGATGTGGGGATGACTACAGCCTTGGGGGGTATTAGCAGGCACGTGGAGGGGAGAAGAGAAGCTACTCGGGATGAAAGCCGTCAGAGCCCTTCCACCAGGCAACCACCAGAGGCAGGGCAGGACCCCTTGGGCTCTCCACAAAGCCTGGAACATCATCACTGCGCTTTCATCTTGGCTCCTGGAGGAATCTCAGCTCTGGATGAACAATCTTTGGTTTTTAGCCAAGCTCCTCCTCCCAGGGCTACAGTGGGGATGTAGAAGCCACTCCAAGCCAAAAGTTCAGAATGACTAAGGATGGCCCAGAGGATGACATGACCTGCCCGGGGGGTGGGGGGAAGCAGGGCAGGGTTTCCTAATCTTTTTTACATCCCTTCCCAGATCAGAACTGCTCCCAGAAGATCAGAGAGTTGGGACAGCAGCCCATGATAGCCTTTCTTTGTTTTGTTTTGTGTTCTTTCTTTGAGCCAAGGACTGCTCTGTAGTCCAGGCTGGTCCTGAACTCACTATGTAACCCAGGCTGACCTTGGACTCATGGCAATCATCCTGCCTCAGCCTCCCTAGTGCTGGGATTACAGGCATGTGCCACCATGCCTGGCTTTCTGCAGTGTTAGGGAATCAAACTCTGGCCTTGCACGTACAAGGCAAACACTTCTACGGCTTTGCCATTCCTCCAGCCCCAGTGATAGCACCATTGTCCTGAGTCCAAGGTTTCACCCTTACCTGCCCCACCTTTATTCTTTATATTTTTCTTGACCTTGACAGTGGCCATTGCCCCCCTCCCCCTGCCTGAAGTATTTCTATGAAGTCAGCGGTCCTTGATGAGAACAGATTAGATTTGAAGGGCATTTGACCTTAGCCCAAAGGCTCCCTCACCCAGAAAGTCACACTCCCTTCTAGAACCAGGAATCACAGCCTCAGTGGTCTCCCAGTCCAAGTTGATTTTAGGCTTTATGTGTCTCTGAAGGGAACTAAGGGGAAGTGGGTACTAGGGGTGTCAAGATAGCCCAAGGCCTCCATACTTAGCTGTTTCACAGCCCATTCTGTATGTTTGACTTTGTGACAGGAACTTATTAAGTTACTCAGATTGGCTTGAATTTGTGGGCCTCCTGCCTCAGCCTCCCAGAATGCTAGGATTACAGGCCTACACCATCAGTCCCAGCTGGTTTGTGTTTGGCTTTTCACTCTTAAGAGATTAGTAGTGCTTCCAGCTCTTCAGGGACTCAAGGGCCTGTTGTTGGAGCAGGGTAGGAGCTTGGAGCTTCTGAGAGGATTCAAGACCAGCCTCAAATCTCCATACCCCTCCCCCAAAAAAGTTTCCCCAGTGTAGGTTCTTAGGATTGGGACCTGAGGGCTGGAGGGGCAAGGATGCTACTTGGAGCCTTTTTGTTTTGTTTTTGAAACAGGGTCTCCCTCTGTAGGCCAGCCCAGGCTAGCCTTGGACTCACGGCAATACTCCTGTCTCAGGCTCTCAAGTGCTGGGATTATAGGCTTGTGCTACCACGCCCAGTTTATATGGTACTTAGCGCTTGAGGTAGCACTTGCTAGGCAAGCCCTTTAACCACTGAGCCATTCCTCCAGCCCCTGTAGCCTCTTTAAATCACAGGTCCGTAATCACAGCCCTCAGAGGAGGCTGTGACAGGAGGATCACAAGTTCAAGCCCAGATAGGGCAAATTAGTGACTCAGTGAGACTCTTGTCTCAAAATCAAAAGATGACCTGAGTGTTATTATGTGTCACAAATACGATTAAAAAGAATAATTTTGGAAAGAAAAGAAAAATAGGCTGGAAATGTGAGGTGTAATTCGGGGTGAAAGCAAACTCAGCTGCACACTCACAGGTGTGACTGCTCCAGGCCAGTAGCCCAGTCCTCAGCTTTCTAGTGGCCCCTGGCTCTGTCTACACCGCCCCTCCCCACCTCCTGTACCGCCCTCCCCTAGCTCAGGCCCACTCAGCCTCTTCTCTGGAGACGCTTCTCAGGAACCCCAGAGCCCTTCCTACCAGCTACCCACCCAGAAGGTCACTAAGGGAAGGGGCCTCACCCAGACATTTCCTCCTCCTCGCATACCTCTCAGCCCACTCACGCTGCTCTCTAGGGAAATGGCAGGCCTGCCGTCTGTTTGGCCAGTGACATTTGTACCACTGCCTCTGGTCCCTCAGCATGAGACTTCTTGTGTGCCATCGACATAGCTTCTTAGCTAACTCCAAGTAAATTAAAACAATATCACACCAGTTGGCTTTTCTGACCCAGCGGACTTGGTTATCTAAACACCTTAAGGAAGGGTTGGGCAGGCCAGGCCAGGCCAGGCCAGGCCGGGCCGGGCCGGGCAGTAGGGCTGGAGGCCTCCTACAGGGTCTAGGACCCTGGGCATCTGCAGCTGAAGGGTTGTCCCCAAGAATTTGCCTTCTCTGCTCTGGGTTCCTGATGATGCCAAAGGGAGGAGTCTCTCTCCAGCCCCGTGGGAGGCTGGCCTGACCCCAGCGCGCCTGCCGTCAACCACCATTCTGATGGTAAATGCTCCTCTCTCCTTTCCCTTTTTTGTGGGTCCCTGTGTTTCTATTTATGCTGTTGCCATGGCTTTGTTTCTGTCTTTCAGTGTCTCTCACAGTATCTGTCCCTCCTCTCCCTCTGTCTTCCTGCCTGAGCCAAGGTCCCTTGCCCTTCTAGAAGGCACATCCTAATCTTTCAGCCTGCGAGGGCTTGTGTTCAATTTCCTGGCCACTCTGGAAACAATGAGTAAAATACACACAATCAGAGTAAGATACACAAGGCCCTGGGGCAGAGCCATGAGACTTTGGGGCCAGAGCCCGGGCCTTTAGTGCCACGCTGGGCCCCACTGGGCCCCACGGTGCTGGCAGCTTGGCTGATCTGTGCCAATTGAATTCACACATACCTCAGAACTCTTGCTCTCCTCTCTCTATTGCTGACTGTGGAACATGTTATCAGGGTCAGCTTGCCTGTGGGAAGCACTAATGGAAGAGGACCCTGTACAGTAGGACAGGACATGGGGACATGGCAGAGACAGAGGTCATATCAGGAAGGACTTTGCACCCTCATTCTGAGGAATGTGGATTTTATCCCCAAGGCAATGAGGCAGAGAAGGGTTTTGGTAAATGATCATATTGGTACTTAGAACAAACATTCTTGCAGCCACATGGCAAATGGACTGGGGAAGGTCGAAGCATGATATGGGGAGGGGCTGTCTGTAAGGGACAGTGTGGGTCTGGAGCATAAGGGACAGGTGCAAGAGGTGTGCAGAGGAAGACTCAGAGGAGCTAGGTACTGAGTAATGGTGGGCAGGGGAAACCAGAGAAGGCTAGGAAGGGAAAATCCTCCTCCCCAGAGAGACAGAAACTGAACTTTGACCTCACTAGAGGCAAAACCAAAAGTGGGTTTATGATTTAGGATTGAACAGAACATCCTGATAAAAGAGTGTGGTACCTGATGCTGATGCCCCACCTCACTGCCCATGGTCAGGAGAAGTAGACAGTAGCTCGCATGGAGGCCACTGACCCACTGGGCTTTGGGCTCCATCCCATGCAGACTTAGCTCACTCGTCTCTCTAGGCATGAATTTCCTCATCTATAAAAGGGAAACTAACTGGTAGTAGCTCATAGGGTTACTAGGAGATTTCAACCAGTGGACATAGGTAAAATCCTTGGAGCCTGGCCAGCATACCTGGCCTGTAGCAGCACAGACTGTGGCATCTCAGCTTCCACCCAGCACCCTGCTACTGGAGGGGTGGCTAGTGTAGGTAAAACAGAAAAAAAAAAAAAAAAATACCCTGGCAGTGAATACCAGGCCTGATTTGAAGCACCTGGTAGAAGCCACATTTTTGTGTGTGTACAAATGTTACTCAGGATTGAACTCTGGCATTTGTCCTGAGATACATTTACAACTATTTTTTGTTTTTATTTTTGAGAGACAGTCTCAGCAAGTTGCTAAGATAACCCAGCTTGGTAAAAACTTGCAATCTTCCTGCCTCAGCCTTCCTGTGCAGGGACTATAGACACTCATCACCACATCCAGAACTGGGCCATACTTTGAATCCTCTTTGGTCCTTTGTGAGATCCCTCTCTCAAAGTTCTCTCAGATGGATGCCTGGGCCGGCATATCTCCTGAGGCAGAGGACTGGCAGATAAAAGGTCAAGAATCTTTGTGGCCACACAAGGAACATCAACCCCGATCAGGTGTCATGTGAATAATTTATGGATAACTTTTTTTTTTTGAGACAGGGTCTTGCTCTGTAGTCCAAGCTGGTCCTGAATTCTCAATGTAGTGTAACTGTGACCATTAGAGATTATGTCAACTTGAGGCAATTAGGAACCACACCTAGATTAGGCAGTTAGGAACCAGGCTGGATTAGAGTATGAGTGATTTGTGTGCCAGCGAATGAAGGAAGAACACCCACTCGGTTCTGGGAGGCCCAACTGGGAACTTAAACTGCATAAAAGGAAGAAGAAAGATTGTTACAGCTTTTTCCTCTGGAGAGACACTGAACTTGATGGGACTTGGCTTCCTGTTTGTGATGTCATGAGGGGCTGCCTGCATCTCTACCTCAGCCATGTACTTTCATTGCTGCCAGAAGCTCCTGAGTAGACTGTGACCTTCTGAAACTGTGAATGAAAAGAAACCTTTCCACTCCTAAATTTGTGGATATCAGGTCACAGCAATGAAAAAGTAAATAGAACAGTAACCCAGGCTGCACTCAAATTTGTGTAATCCTCCTGCCTCAACTTCCCAAGTGCTGGGATTACTGGCATGCACCACTACATTCAGCCCCTATGGGTAACCAAAAAGTCCACCCCAGCATAAGTGAGGCCTTAAAGAAATTGCATATAGCCTCCTAGGACTAGTTGGCCTGGCCAGCTACTGCCCTTCTCTCCTGGAACTCACCTTTCTGGGCAGTGGCAGTTCTTCCCTTCGGTCCTGTCCCATACAGGGTGGATACTACTAGCAGCAGTGGCTGAGAAGAAGAGCTGGTGGGCAGTCACTCCTCCACACAGCAAACCAGAGGTCAAACACTCACATGTCCAAAGCCAAATCTTCATCACCTGCCTCCCTTCCAGTCCACCCCACAAGGCTGTTCCAGCAAGTCACCCCAACAGTGAAAGGCATCACCATACCCAGACAAGGATGCCACACCTCCTCTGGCACCTCCCTTCCTCCCCCCCCCCCCCCCCCCCCCCCCCCCCCCCCCCCCCATCCAGTTAGTTGCTGCCTGCTTGCAGTCTGACCTCTGGTCAGCCCTAAGCCCACTACTTTCCTCCACCCTTGCCTGTCTGGTGTGTAGTGACTCAACTTTGCTGTTGCAGGGAGACCTTAGTTGTGAAATGCTAGAGCCCGCTGACCCCAGGGAGGACAGCCACGCTCCCTAGTCTGTAGCTCAGGTTTTCCATCCTGCCCTGGCACTCCCAGCAACCTCATGGCATGTTAACACTAAGACCTCTTCTGTTCCCTCTGTTAGAGGAATGAGTCCCCCAACAACAGGTCTGATGAACTTCTAGATCCCCTGGGGATCATCCTAGTGACACTCCTCAGGCCTGTTAAACACTAGGGAGTGTGGAGGTGAGACCGCTGGCTCCTGCAGTCACCATTCCCTTTTTTTTTTTTTTTTTTTTTCAAAGACAGGGTCTCACTCTGCAGCCCAGGCTGGTCTTGAATTCACTATGGAGCCCAGGCTGGCCTTGGACTCAAGAAAATCCTCCTGCCCTCAGCCTGCCTCAGAGCTGGGATTACAGGTTTGCACCACCATGCCCAGCTTACGTGATGCTGGGGAATCGAACTTGGGTACTTAGCACTTGACATAGCACTTAGCATGCAAGTGCTGTAACTGCTGAGCCGTTTCTTTCAGCCTGCAGTCACCATGGTGTCTCTGAGCACAAGCCCAAGGTCCGTTCTCCTGGGTCTGGGGGGAGGTGCTTGGAGTGAGCGAATGAAAGCAAGGGAGAGACATTTCTAATGAAGACCAGGCTGATTAAGCAATCGAGGAAAGGAAGATATGAGTCAAAGTTTACTCACATATTCCTGGCCTGGAAAGCACAGATGGATTGTCATGTCCGCAGCCATGGCACAGCCAGGCCTGCACTCAGGACACACACTCCCACACTCCCTGTCCCCTGGGAGTTGGGGGCCTGACTTCTCATAGGCAGAATGTACCCGACACAGAGGTCTGGAATGCTTCATCGCCATGAAGTGTTATCTTTGGCATATTAACAATATTGTAACTTTTTTTTTTAAAGATAAGATCTTTCTGTTGAGTCCAGTTTGCCTGAAACTCACTATATAATCCGGCTAATCTCAAACTCCTAATCCTCCCAAGTGCTGGGGTTATAATCACGTATCTCCATACCTGTCAACTTATTTTTTAAATTGTAATATATATGGTGATATATGTGTAACATAAAATATACTACCTTAACCATTTTTAGGTGTGTTACACAGTAGTATTACAGACATCCCTAATGTACAACTACCATCCATCCACAAAATTCTTCTTGTAAAACTAAAACTCTGGGTTGGGGATAGTGACGCTTGCCTATGATCCCAGCTACTCAGGAAACTAAGGTCGGGGAATCACAGATTTGAGGCCAGCACGACCTTGTCTTATAATAAAAAGAGCTGGGCATGTAGCTCAGTGGTAGAGCAATTATCTAGCTTGTACAGAGCCCTTTGGGCCCATCTTCAGCACTGAAGAAACAAAAAAGTATAGGATTGCTGAGTAAAGCAAAAGTGATTAACACCGACCTCAGCAAATCAACAGTCTGCATGTGGAGGAGGGAAACCATGTGCATACAGAGTGGCTTTTTTTTTGTTTTCAGAGCCGAGGATTAAACACAGGGCTTGTACATACCGGGCAAGTGCCTTACCACTGAGCTACACATCAGCCCAAATTAATAACTGATAATCATTAAGAAAGCAATCTGAGGGTTTTTTCATCAACTCCTGGGATCCATATGAGCCTCAGGGTGACAGGGTGGCCAGAACAAGCACGACCCTGTGGCTGCACCACAGCTCACAGCAGCTAATCAGGTGCCCACCCCACTTGGTAGACCCTGTGGGCTCTCCTCAAATACAGCAGTTTAAAAGAGATGAGGCGGGCTGGGGGGTAGCTTGCCCGTTAAAACCTTCGCACTTCTCTAGCACCACATCAGCCAGGTGTAGTGGCACACGCCTATAATCCCAGCTCTCAGGAGGCTGAGGTAGGAGGATTGCCTTATGTTTGAAGCCAGGCTGGCTACACAGTGAGTTCAGGAGCAGTTTGGATTACAGAGACCCTGTGTCAAAATAAACAAAAACAAGCAAAGTAATCATATCATTTTATTAATCTAAAACTTATGTACTAGGAATCCTCAGCCCTAGAGTCACAGACTGGTACCAGTCCTTGGCCTGTTAGGAACTGGGCTTCATAGCAGGAGGTGGTAAGTGGAGGACGAGGTGGTGAAGCTTCGCATGTCCTCAGAGCTGCTCCCCAAGGCTCCCATTACTGCCTGAACTGCACCTCGTGTCAGATCAGCTGCAGAATCAGATCCTAATAGGACCAAGAACACTCCTGGGATCTGCACACGTGAGGGATCTAGGTTGAATCTAATGCCCAGTGATCTGAGGTAGAACTGAGGTGGTGATGCTGGCGGAGTGGCTGCAGCTACAGATTAATACTAGCAGAGAGATTTGACTGCATTGTCTCCCGTCAGCCCCAGGGAAAACAAGCTCAGGGCTTCCACTGGTTCTGCAATACAATGAGTTGTATAATTCTTTCATCACATAGTACTGTGCAACAATAATAAATAAAGAACACAATAAATGTAGTATGTTAGAATTATCTTGAAAACAGGCCCCCAAGCCCTCTACTCCCACATCCCATATCCCTTGTCTTAGTTACTTTTTCATTGCTGTGACTCAATACCTGACACCCACAAATTTAGGGAAGGAAAGGTTTATTTTAGCTCACAGTTTCAGAAGGTCACAATCCATTCAGGGGTGGCTGGCAGCAATCAAAGTACATGGCAGAGACGGAGGTGGAGGCAGCTTCTCACAACATCACAAACAGGAAGGCAAGTTGAGACTAGTACAAGTCCAAGTCCTAGTCTTAGTCTTAGTCTTCAAGGAAGGCCGGACATGGCTTACACATTCGTCCAGGTCTCTGCCCAGTGATTAGCTCCTCCTGCATCTAGGTGTGTAAGGTGTGGCCACTACACACTGTTAATCCTAACTCACACGCCTTGAATACTAACTTAACTGTAATCCACCCCTCCAGACCCCAATCCACCAACAGCACAGAATTCCGTGGACAATCTATAACATCAAAATACATGAGACTTCTGGGGGACATTCCAGAGCCAAACCACAATATCCCTCATTCCCCCTATCCTTGTCCGTGGAATAATTGTCATCCACAAATCCGGTCCCTCATAAAAAGTTGGGGCCCACCGTCTTACAACTGAAGTTTAGTCAGGCTTGGGGACCCTTGAGTGAAGTGATCCAACTTTCCAGATCTGGAAGACCTTCTGAGCAGAGATTGTGCAGGGCTGGAGAGTGAGGACTGAGCTAGGGTTTGACAAACAGACAGAGGGGTAACTTTGTAGCAGAGGAAGACTTGGGTCAAAGTTTCAGATCTTGAAGTTAAAAAAAAAAAAGAGTTCTTTTTTAAAGAAAAGAAGCTGGGGATGTAGCTCTGTACAAAGGCCCTAGGTTAAAAAAAATTTTTTTTAATCCAGAAGTTCACATGATAAATTACAGACTGGGACTGATATCTGCAACATAGTTTGGTTGGTTGGTTTTGTCATATTAGGATATTGGACCCAGGACTTTGCACATGCTAGACAAATGCTCTGTCACTGAGCTACACCTCTAAGTATTTTTATCCTTTTTTTTTTTTGAGATAACATCTCACTGAAATGCCCAGGCTGGCTTCTATCTTTCAATTCTCTTTCAATCCTACTCAAGGCTCCCAAGTAACTAAGATTACAGATGTGTACCACCAAGCTCAGCTTCTACAACATACTTTAGTAACAAGAGAAATTAATATTGAAAATATACACATTTTAAAAACCCTCATGAACTAATTAGAAAAAAAGAGAAATATTACAGAAGATAAAGCAAAAATGCCCATAAAAGTATGAAAAGACGTTAACTTCATGAGCGACAAGGGAATGGATGTGCTATGCCTGCTATATTAACAAAAATTTTAAAATTGGATAATACTGTGCTAAGAGTTGGTAGAGATGAGGAGTGCTTAGCAGAACTACAGGTCCAGGCTGCCCACTCCACAATAGGCCACCTGAGATGAGAGACAAGGAATTCAGGCAAGGAAGGTGACTTTATTTGGACAGCCCATTCAAGGAGCAGAAGGGAGGGGCTGTCACAAAGCTCTCCTCATAGGGTCACAAAGGGATTTCATGGGAAAGCAAAGAAAGTATAGTGTGACAGAGGCCAAGAATTCACATGCTTTGTGTTTGTTGATGACAACAATGGATGTTACCACAGTACTAGAAGCTACAGAGAAGTAGTGCAAAGGTCATAGGTCTGAAGATGATCTGGGTTCTGTGAGTTACAATGAAAGATCTATCAGTTGGCATTTTAACCTTTTGGTAGAGAAGGGCAGAATATCGTCAAGAAGGGGAAGCAAAGTCCAACTCCAGAATACAATGTTATGTTATTTATATTTATTTTATTTTTTGATGGTGGGGATCAAACCCACGGCCTTGTACATGTTAAGCATGCACTCTACCACGGAGCTACACCTCTACCCTCTAAATCAATACAAGTATTTTAGAGAGCAAAAATGGCATTTGGATTCCCTTGAGCTTTTACAAATACCTGGAACATCAGCATAGCCTTCACCCAGCAGTGTTACTTCCAGTGTAGGCCCAGAGTAGTGCTGTTACCTGTTACAGGTCAAAATCAAGAAACCACCAAACACCAGTTGGGCCAATAAAGTTTTTTTTAATTATGCCAGGATGTTACTAGGGCCAGTAGCCAGGCTATCCGTGGACTCTTGGATGAGTCTTCAGAAAGCAAACACGAGCAAGCTTAATACTAATTTATATCCAGGATTTTTACATCATTACATAGCAACCACATGGCAACCACTTGCAACTTGACAGTTGGGCATTAGTTTTTGGTGGGCTAATATATCACCATAAAGTAACCTGTCAGATCCATAGTTTTTTGTCTCATTGGACTTGTAACTTGATTTAAAGTAGCCAGTTGTAATCGAGATATGTGACTTCCAGCACATTTCATCCTGGCAGATTGCTATGTGTTGGGTCTTGGGGCTGAGGCAGACTGCTACATTTTGGGGCCTTATCATAACACAAATAACACTCTGTTTTAACAATCCAGCAGAGTTTTTAGGAGTCACAAGATAAACTCACAACTTGGTTACGGAAAGTTACAACAATTTGGGGTTATGGAAAATTACAGAATTACAAAAGCACAGAGAATTACAAGGTTTACAGAAGTCAGAGGCTTTTATGGCACCTTTACATTTGATACAGTTAACAGAAGTTACAGAAATTATAGAAGTTCAACTTATACAGCAAACGTAACTTGAACAGCATAAGCACTACAGAATGGAGTCACTCTAGTCATCACAGAAAGTCTGGACTTTAATGACACAGTCACATCTACCACTTAGATACATACACTCAGGTTCTTTTGCTCACCATGGATCAAACCAAAGGAGGACATTCATTTTCGTAAAAAGAAACAAGGATTATTCAAAGCTAGCTCCAAGAAAAAGGATACCTTCCCAACTGCCATTTCTTCATGTACAAATGAGTTGGGGACTTTATAGCAAGGAACCATGGGAGAGGGGATACAGTGAGATAATAGATGTGTCCAGGCTGTTTCTTACCTCCCTGGACCCAGACCTCTTACTCTTTTGCCTGAGGGAATGAAGTTGGACCTTGACCTGCGTTAGTTACTTGTCTGTTGCTGTTACAATATATTCAATATCCACAATTTTAGGAAGGAAACTTTTTTTTTTAGCTCACAGTTTCAGAAAGTCTCACACACACAGTCCATTCATGGGGCATCCAGCAATGCCAGAGGTAGGTGGCAGAGATAGGCTGGAGAGCTGCTCCCCCAATGCAGACAGAAGCCAAGTGAGTCTGATGACTCAGGCAAAGACTAGGGCTTTCTCAGGAAGAAAGAAGTCTAACAATGTTTCTTCTTCCTTCCTTTACTTAATTCCAGTTGCCCTTTGCTCCTTGGGTGCCCGTCCCTCGCTTCCTGGCCCACAATTCAACAATACACACAGTTCCAAATACAGGAGGCTTTAGGGGAGGACACTTAAAATCCAAACCATAGCAGTCTCCTGGCACCAAGCACCTGCCTGTTATATCCACTCATCTGGGGTGAGGAGGAGGGCAGTTTATGTCCCACTTGAGAAAGTTTGGAGAGCTTACCTAGCTCTAAAGCAGGTATAATTTTTTTAAAACATCATAGTGAAAACATTTTAAAGGTTTCAATGCTGATATATGCACATTAACTATATTCCGTAATTCATATGTAACCCAAGACAGTTCCTCTTAAAAGCAAAGGCAGAAAAGAGCAGAGGGTAGATGACACATCTGCTCCAGACAAAAGAAAAAAACTTTCAGAATTGGGGTTGATCCCAGAGCCTTCACACTGAGCTACATCTCCAGCCTATTTATTATTATTATTTTGACACAGGGTCTCATAATGTCACTAAGTCATCCTAGCTGGCCTCAAATGTTCCATTCTGCCACCTCAGACTCCCAGAGTACTGGCTTTACAGGCATATGTTTTTGTGCCTCACTTTTTTAAAACTTAGCTTTTTTTTTTTCTTGAGATATGTTGTCTCTCTGTAGTCCAATCTGGTCCTGAACCCACTATGAGCCCAGACTGGCCTCAGACTCAGGGCAGTCCTCCTTCAGTCTCCAGAGTACTGGAGTTACAGCTGTGCAGCACCATGACGGCTATTAGTGGCCCTGAGGAATTGAACTCAGGGTGCTTTCTAGGCAAGCTCTCTCACCTCTGAGCTATTCCTGTGGCCCCCCAAAAATTAACATTTGAAGTTCTATTTTTTCATTCTGATTACAGGTCTTCTGGAACTGTGGTGTAGGGCCAGTTTTGCTTTTGTTTCAGGTGCCTTTGTTTTTTGTTTTTCTGTGACTCCTGGTTTTATTATTCAATTTCTTTTTTTCTGTTTAAAGTAGTCTTGGGGGAGCACGGGCTAGGAAGCCTAACCTCCCAAGACCAGTTGGATGGAGCTGGGTTTTGTTAGAAAGGGAGCCAGCTTCCATAAAATAAAATAAAAATGATCAATTGAGAACCCAGAAATTAATCCACATATATACAGTCAACTGCTTTTCCACAAAGGCATGAAGGACGCAGTTGGAAACAGCTGTCTTTTCCGAAAATAGTGCCAAAAATCTGACTCTACATATGCAGAAGAATGAAATTAGTACCCTATCTCTTACTGTACATAAAAAGCGATCCAGAATGGTTTAAAAACCTGAATGTATGACCTTGAACTATAAAACTACTAGAAGAAAACAAAGGGAGCCCCTTAAGACATTATTATGAATAATAATAACAAGACAACAAAAGTAACATTAGGCACATGGAACTATTGCTGGCTAGAATGGGTCTTTGTTTTTATTAACAATGGAAATTAAAACTAAGGAACCAACTTACAGGAAAAGATTTAATTGGGAAGTAAGAGAAAAATGGTAAGAAACTCTAGCTTGAGTGCTAATAAAGGTGAGGCCAGCCCTTTGCAAAGGAATATAAGAAAACTGGGACAAGACTCAAGCTTGCACAGCTGCAGAGGCCCACCCTTCTGACAGGATCAGACTAACCCCCCACGCAAAGGCAGGAGGCAGCTTCAAGGATTAGCTGGTGGGCTGAGTTCCAGCTGGTCTTCCTCTCAGTCCTAGAGTCAGAGTTCTAGAATCCTCCTGGATGAGGGATAGTTCCATTCCCAGGAAAGAAAAGACTCTCTCTGTCTCTGTGGTTCAGTCACGTGAGGCTCTCTTTGCCTGCACTGGAATCCCAATAATTACAAGTTTAGGACAACCACTGACGACTTCTGGGTGTAGCTGAAGGTCCCTGTAAAGTGCTCATCTTTGTGTCCTCAGTCTGAAAGGGGGAGGAGCTCCTGCAAACTCAGGACGATCCACTCTGCCTCACCAGCTCCTAGATAGATGCTCCTTACTGATCAAAATAATCCTATGCAGAACTGAGAAAAGATGTGACAAGAGATCTTGTTTTGTTTTGTTTTGTTTTTGAGACAGGGTCTTACTCTGCAGTCCAGGCTGGTCTTAAACTTTCTGTGTAGCCCAGGCTAGCCTCCAACTCACAGCAGTCCTCTTGTCTCAGCCTCCCAAGTGCCGGGATTACAGGCATGTGTTACCATGCCCGACTCATACGGTGCCGGGTAATTGGACCCAAGGCAAGTGCTTTAACCACTGAGCTACGCCCCCTGCCCTTGACTCAAGATCTACAGAAACAAAATGAAGCTCAAACCTTTTCTGCTTTTAGTGACCTGTGTAGACCCAAACGAAGAGTTACGGCTCGTAGAAAAAACGGCCTTTAAGTTCCTGCCTATCCTAGAAAGAAACACAAAAGATGCTTTCAAGGAGTAGCAGGTAAACGCCCCAGTTTCAGCCTGTTCCCCATCCCTATGGTGGTCCCTGACTGTACTGTGTTGCAACTGGGTCAATATCCAACTAAGAAGTTTCTGCATGGCAAAAGAAACTGTCAACAGTGTGAAGAGACAACTTGCAGAATGGGGAAAATATTTACAGTTTAGTCGTCTGTAAGGGGTTAATATTTGAAGTATTTATAGCTCAAGGAATTAATGTCTAAACTACAAACCCAAAGTACAAATAATCCAACAGCATAAAACAATCCTAACCAAATAGCGGGCAAGAGGAAGAGGATATGTTCAACAGGGGGTGCTTGCCTAGCGTGCATGAGGTCTTAGGTGTCATCCCCAGAACAGCAACAACAACAAAGTGTAATTGCAGCACTTTGAGACAATGTCTCATTCTGTAGTCCAGGCTAGTCCTGCACTCATAGCAATCCTCCTGCTTCGGCCTCCTGAGTGCCGGGATTGCAGGTGTGCACCATCACACTGGTTTATGTAGTGCTGGAGAATCGAACCCAGGGCCTTAGCACCAGCTAGGCAAGTGCTGTAACCACTGGTGTTACTCTTCTAACCCCTAATTCCAGTCCTTTGAGAGGCCAGCAGGAGGATCACAAATTGAAGCTCAGGGCTGGAAGAGTGGCACAGCAGTTAAAGCACTTGCTTAGCAAGTGCAAGGCCCTAAATTCAATTTCCTGCACCACATGAAGCTGAGTGTGGTGGCACACGCCTGTAATACCAGCACAGGAGGCTAAGGCAGGAGAATTACCATGGGTCCAAGGTGACCCTGGGCCACTAGTGCATTCAGAACCAGCCTGGGCTACAGAGCAAGATTTTTGTCCAGGGGAGAAAAAGAAAAAAGAGAAGAAAAACCTGAACTACTTAGGCACTTAGCAAGACAATGTCTCAAAAAAAAAAAATTGCCAGAAACATTTTGTGTATGTCTTCTTGCTTGGAAAAGACAAGTAATATTATGTCTCTTAATTATAATAATAATAGTAAGATAATAGCAAGGTATCAAGCTTCCTTTCTCTGTCTCTCTGTCTCTCTGTCTCTCTGTCTCTGTCTCTGTCTCTCTCTCTCTCTCTCTCTCTCTCTCTCTCTCTCTCATTCCCCCTCCCTTCTGTCTGTGGTACTGGGGATTGGGTCCAAGGCTTTAACACTGACATCATACCCAGCCATATTTTAGTTTTTGTTTTTGAGGCAAGGTATCCCTAAGTTGGCCAGGCTGGGCTCAAACTTGGGATCCTCCTGTCTCAGTCTCACTGAGTGCTGGGATTACAAGCCTAGCCACAGGGCCTGGGGGGAAAAAAAGAATCTTAAAGATGACAATAAAATAGTGGTCACTAAAGGCCAGGAAGGGGAGGTGGGGATTGGATTCGCAAATTAAATGCAAAGCCAGTAAAATCCCAGGAGAATCATAAGGTTGAGCTCAGCCCAGGCAGTTTACTTTCTATTACTCTTTTATTAGCATGTATTTGTGATACATGATAATAACAATCAGCTTGGGACATTGGCGCGTTTACATACCGCATCTTGATCCTTTTTACTTCCCCTTCCCACCGCTGTACCCCGCTTCACATCCCCTTTCTCTTTCCACGGTCTATCTGCCTACTTCCTTTTACTTTTTATAGTTTGGGTTTCTCATATTAGAGAAACCTTTGACCTTCTGTGTCTGATTCACTTTGCTGAGCTTGATGGTCTCAAGGTGCATCCTTTTTTCTACAAATGATTCAAATATATTCATCCATCTGTTGGTGGACATACTGGCTGTTTCCAAGATTTAGCTATTCTAAGTTGTACTGCTATAAACATGGATGTGCATGTGTCACTCTTCTGTGATGACTTTAAGTCTTTGGGAAAAATGCCTATAGAGGTATAGCTGGGTCAAATGGAATATTTATTTTCAGTTTTTGAAGAAATTTTCATACTGCTTTCAATAGTGGTGGTACCAGTTTACAGTCATACCAACAATGTAGGAAAGTTCCATTTCCTCTGCAACCTTGCTAACATTTATTGTTTTTTCTTTTTGAATTTTTGATACCATCCATTCTTAACCCAGAGCAAGATGAGACCTCAGAGTTGTTTTGATTTGCATTTCTCTGATGGCTAAAGATGCTAAACATTTGTTCATGTATTTATTGGCCATTTGGACTTCTTCTGGATATTCATTTCAGTTTCCCATTTTTTGATAGGATCTTTTATTTTGGGTTGTTTAATAATTTTATTTATTTATTTATTGTTGAGAAACGGTCTCACTCTGCAGCCCAGGCTGATCAAGGACTCATTATGTAGCCCTGGCTAGCCTTGGACTCACAGCATTACTCTGGTCTCAGCCTCCCAAGTGCTGGGAATATAGGCGTGCGCCACCACACCGAGCTTATGTAGTGCTGGGGAATTGAACTCGGCTACTTAGTGCTTACCTACGCACTTGTTAGGCAAGTGCCCCATTTTTTTGTATATTCTAGATAATTATGGTGTACCTGGCAAAGATTTTTTTTCCCATTCTGTCAGTTCTCTCTTTAGTCTGTTGATTATTTTCATTGTGTGCTGAAGCTTTTTAATTTGATATAATCTCATTTTTTTGATTCTTGGTGTTATTACATGTGTATTGATTATTTTATTGAGAAAGTCCTTGCCTGTGCTTATGTTTTCAAGGGTTTTGCCTATCTTCCAGCAGGTTTGGTATTTTTATTTTAATATCTAGGGTTTTCATCCATTTTGATTTAATTATGGTACATGGTGAAAGCTATGGGTCTAGTTACATTCTTCTACATATGCCTAGCCAGTTTCCCTAGCATCATTTGTTGTTAAAGTTACCTTTTTTCCAGTGTATGTTTTTTGTTCCTTTGTTGAAGACCAGATGGCTGAAAGTGCTCAGGGTTGTCCCTGAACCCTCAATTCTGTTCCATTGGTCCACCTGTCAGTTTTTATGCCAGTACCATGTGGTTGTTAATCACTGTAAGTCAGGCTGGTCCTAAACTCACTATGTAGCCCAGGCTGGCCTCAATCTCAGGTCAATCCTCCTGTCTCAGCTTCCCGGGGTGCTAGGTTTACAGTTGTATGCCACCACACCAACCTATTCTGGAAAACTGTTTTGTAATAGTGAAAAGCAAGAAGTAACTAAAATGTCTGGTGACAAGAGGTTGCAGAAATAGTTTGTGGTGTAATCACATGATTAACCACTTCAGAGCTGTGAAGATAAGTGGAATATGCTCAGCACTGAAAGGCCTTAGAAACATAATTGTGAGAAGAAAAAACAAGTGTCAGAAACCTTAATACGATACCCTATTTTAAAAAAAAAAAAAACCTTTAAGGACAGCTGTATAAAATGTGCCCATTTAAAAATGCAATTCAATGATTACTGAAGAATTATGCATCTGTCACCACTATCTAATTTTAGTAGTTTCTTTCATTCCCAAAATTCATCTCATGTCTGTTTTCAGTCACTCCCCATTCCCGCCCACAGCTCCACACAACCACTTAGCTCTTTTCCATAACTATAGATTTTACTTTTCTGGACATTTCATAAACATGTAATTATACACTGTATAGTCTTTTTTTTTTTTTCTTAGTACTGGGAATTGAACCTAGGGATTTCATGCTGAGCAACTTCCTCAGCCCATTTTTGTTTTGTATTTGAAGACAAGGTCATCGTAATTCACTAGGTTGTCCAAGCTGGTTAAACTTGCAGTCCTGTCTGGGCCTCTCAGAGTGTTGGGATTACACCAGGCCCAACTTGTGTAGTTTCTTGGGTTTTTTATTTGTTTTGAGACAGGATCTTACTCTGCAATTCAGGCTGGTCTTGAACTAATGTTGCCCAGACTGGCCTAGAACTCATAGCAGTGCTCCTACCTCAACCTCCCCTGCTGGAATTACAGGCAGGCACCACCACGCCCAGCTAGCATGTGAGGCTAGAGGATTGAACCTATGGCCTTGTGCTTCCTAGGCAAGTCGCTAATCACTGACCTATGCCCCCTGCCCTTGTTTAGCTTGTGTCTGGCTTTTGTTACTGTTTTTTTTTTTTTTTTTTTCTGTGTGATATTGGGGCCCTGCCATGTTGCCCAAGCTGCAAATTGTCAGTCCTCATACCTCAGCCTCCTTGGGAGCTGGGTCACAAGTATGTACCCCAGCACCCAGTAGCATCGTATTTTTGAGGTTTATCCATACATAGGAGTGAAAGAAAAACTGGAAGGAACTGACAATAGATTAAATTCACAGAAACAATCACAAAGTGTAATTAGCCATTAGCCAAGCGTAACCTTTTCCCAAAAAGGAGGAGAAAATGGAGAATGTTGACGATTTGATACAAGTTTTCAGGGAACACGAATAGACCCAGGAGGCAGACATGATCTGCTTTTATTTTTTTTTCTGGTGGTGCTAACAGGGACCAAACTAGGACCCGGGACACGCAGTGCAAGTGCTGTATAGCCGAGCAACTGCCCCAGTGCACTGGTAGCCTGCAGGTGAGCCTGAGAGGCAGGGGCCAAGGCCATCCCCATGTAGTCACCCTCCTCGGTCTTCTTTTCTGAGATAAGAGGATGAGATATGTGAGGAGGGGGAAGAGAGTTGTGTTCCCATTTTTAGGCTGTCCCAGCTCTTGGGGCCAGGCAGACAAGGTTGGAGAAACCTTGATTCTGAGCTTGCAAGGCTGAGGAATTATATTTTGAGCCCCAACATTGTGCAGTAAGATGCACCAGAAATTCATTCCTTTTTATTACCAAATAATATTCCACTGTATACATAGGCCATGTTTTGTTTATCTGCCCACCCCATTGATGGGCGCGTGGGTTATTTCTATCCACTTTCCAGCTTTGGATTATGGCTGGTTTGTGTACAACTCTGCTATGACAGTATTTTCTTTTCTCTTGGGTTTCTACCAGGGTTGACACCATTTTTATAGTTTTCCAACATGTGAACTTAAACAATGTGAAATTTACAGATACATGCAAAGTCCTGAAACAGTGCAAGGGGGTGAGGGATGGGAAAGGGAAGGCCAAAGCTGGACACAGGGTGAGGCCGGGTAGTGGGTTTGTGGGTGTTCATTTTAAATTATGCTTTTGCACATACATTTAAAAAAGTGTTAGAGTGTCTTCAACACCCTAACAGTTAACTGGGATCTTCGGTTTTGGTTTGGTTTGGTTTGCTTTGCTTTGCTTTGGTTTTTGAGACAGGGTCTTGCTCTGTAGCCCAGGCTGGCCTTGCACTCACGGCAATCCTCCTGTCTCAGCCTCCCAAGGCCTGGACCACCACACCCGGCTTATGTGGTGCTGGGGAATCAAATGCAGACACTCAGCGTTGACTAACCTCTGAGCCGTTCCTCCAGCCCCAGTTCACTGGGTTCTAACGATGAGGTGCCAGTTGCCTACCGCATGAACAAAATTAACTCTGTCATTCGGAGCCAGCTGACCTCCACGCAGACACACTGGCCAGGCGGCCCAGGAACACCCGCCAGGTATCTGCAGGTGGAGCACAGGCCCTCCAACCCGTCGGCCTCCTGTGCTCCCAGTGTCCTCAGCCCGCTACCCTTGGGCATTTGGTTTGTCTGTTGCCGCCTGCAGACCTGAGCAGGGTATGGGCTGCAGGTGCACTGAACTGTGACTCACTGCCCAGTTCCCAGAGCAGCAGCTTGGAACTGTGGAGTGAATGAATGACAGAAGCCATGCTCAGGCTCCCGCCAGGAAGGCGAAAGGTGATGCTGTGGCATCTTGGTCAAGGTCTGAGCCCTGCTGGATACATCACTAGTAGATCCTTGTGAGCACCTTCCCCCACCCTCGGGCCTGGGCAGAGGTAATTGGGTTAGGGGAGGTTTGGAGTACTATGCAAAGCTAGGATTCCTGGTTTGTGTGTCAGGGCGGCCTCAAAGGTCTAGAGGTCTTCACAATCCGGGCCCAGAGAGTCACAAAGGCCTTTGGGCTGAACCTAGAGCCCACGGAGGCCTGGACTGGAGATGCCAGTGGGAAACTGCCCCGGCCTCAGTCCAGCTACCTGTGGCAGAATCTTCTCAGGCTGACTGCCCGGCTGGCACATGTGCCAAGTGAACTGGGACATGCAGCCCCTGCAGTCTAAGGAATAGATTTTGATTTTAGTTAACTTTAACAAACAACTTTTTAAAACGGAAGCAGCATAATTTTTTTCTATAAACACAATTTATTGCTTTGGTAGGACTATACTATGTTGAAAATTTACTGTCTGAATTGAGACATGTAAAGTACACACCAGATTTTAAGACGTACTACGGGGGGGGTGGGGGGGAAGGAAAAAGATAAAATATCTTGTTAACAGATTGAGCCAGACTCAAGGGACGGGTATATTTTGGCTAATCAAAGAACACATGAAAAGGGTTGGGGGGATCGGAGAGCTAGCACCAAGGTTAGAGAGCTTGCCTGGCAAGCATAGGGCTGAGCTCCGTTCCTCAGCACCATATAAACTGGGCATGGTGGCTCATACCTTAATTCTAGGTATTAAAAACACCTCAGCTTTATCAAAATATAATTCCTATACCATAAAATCTCCCCCTAGCTGTATTCTCTTTTAAAGTATATAATTGAGTAATTTTTAGTACATTCACTGAATCATATGATCATCACTTCAAGTTGCAGAACATTTCCGTCACCCATAGAAGGCACCCCACGGCCACTGGCGTCACCTCTCATCCTTCCTACCCCGACTGCCATCTCCGAGTCACTGCTAATCTACCTTCTGCATCCATGAGTTTTATTCTGGACATTGATCAAAGTGGATTGGTACATTACACAGGTGATCTATTGGGACTTTTTTTTTTCACTTTCACACATTTTCAAGGCTCCCCCATGTTGGAACATGTAGAATTACTTCATTCCTCTTTATGATTGAATAAATAGTTTGTTGTAAGAATATACCACATTTTGTCCATCAATTGAGAGACCATTAGCGTTATTTCCAATATTTGGCTATTATGAGTAATATGTTGCTACGAACTCAATTTTTTTTTAGACAAAGCCCCTGAACCCAAGTTTTTATATGGACATGTTTTCAGTTATTTTGAAGATACAAGCACACACACACACACACACACACACACACACACACACAGATATACACACACACACACACACACACACACACTTAAGAATGGAATTACAAGTTCACATGGTAATTCTGTGTTGAACATTTTGAAGAACTATCAGTCTATTTTCCAAAGTGCCATACCATTTTATTTATTTATTGTACTAAAGATTTAACCCAGTGCCTCGCATAGGGCTATATCCTCACCTTTATTTTTATTCCTCACCTTTATTTTTATTTATTTGTTTATTTATTTATTTGTATTTTGAGACAGGGCCTTGCAAAGCTGCTCAGTTGCCCAAACCGGGCTTGAACTTGCGATCCTCCTGTCTCAGCCTCCTGAGTGCTTATGGGGTGCTGGGGAATCAAACTCGAGTACTTAGAGCTTCACTTAGCACTTGTTAGGCAAGCGCTTTAATGTCTGAGCCATTCCTCCAGCCCTGTACTATTTCATAATATCACCAGCAATGGATTTTTGTTTTGCTTTTTTTTTAATGTTACTGGGGACTCAGCCTTTACACTGAGCTATAACCTCAGCCCATTTTTTAATCTTTCATTTCCAGGCAGGGTCATGCCAAGTTGGTAAATTACCCTGGCTAGGTTCAAACTTGCCATTCTTTTTCCTCTGCCTCCCAGAGTACTGGGATTATAGGCTGCACTACTGGGCCTGGCAACTAGCAATGTCTGAGGATTTATCTATATATTTTTTTGAGACAGGGTCTTCCTCTGTAGTCCAGGCTAGTTCTGAACTCATTATGTAGTCCAGTCTGCCCTCAAATTTATAGCAATCCCCCTGTCTCAGCTTTCCAAGTGCTGGGATTGCAAGTGTGTGCCGCTGTGCATGACTGTCTATATTCTTGCCAACATTTACCTTTTCTTTCCCTCCATCTTTGTGGGCATGAAGTGGTATCTCATGGTGGTTTAATCTGCGTTTACCTGGTGACTAATGAATCTGAGTACCTTTCTGTGTGCTCATTAGCCACTGTATGTTTCTTTGGCGAATGTCTACTCAAACCCTTTGCCCACCTTTAATTAATTGTCTTTTATTGTTGAATTGTGAATATTCTGGACAGAATTGCTTACCGTATACATACTTTGCAAAAATGTTCTCTGTCTTAGTTACTTTTTCATTGCTGTACTCAACACCCAACATCCACAACTTTAGGGAGGAAAGATTTATTTTAGGTTACAGTTTCTACAACTCACAGTTTACTCACAGGTGGGCATCTGGAAAATGGTGGAATCACATGGTTGGGCCACAGTTCAAGCCAGAGCCAGACCCAGTACTCTGGAGGCAGATCCTCACAGCATGGCAGGGCAAGCCAAGTCTGAGAGGAAGGGCGCAACCAGCACACACCCCTTCGGGTCAAACCAAAACCATCTGCTCCTTCCAGCCAGCTCCTCCCTTCCAACAGTACATAGTATCCACGGTACACGAGACTTTTGGGGAACACTCCAAACTCCAAATCCAAACCATAACATTCTCCCAGTCCATGGATTCTCTTTGCATTTTCTTAATAATGCCTTTTGAAACGCACAAGTTTTTGTTGCTATAGTTGTTATTGTACTGGAGATTGAACTCTGTGCCTTGCAGTGAGCTATCAATATTTCCACAGCTCTTTTATTTTTAGACAGAATTTCATTAAGTTACCCAGGCGGTCTCTAACTTGCAATTCTCCTGCCTCTCCCTCCCCAGGAGCTGGGATTACAGGGATGCATCACTTCTCCTGGCTGAAGCCCAGGTATTTTTATTTTTGAGAAAATATAATTTATTTTTTTAAATTCTTGTGCTTTCAATATATATCTTTTAAAAAATTAGTTAGCCCAAGGTCTCAAAGACTGATACCTATTTTTTTTTTTTGCAAGGATTTTATGGCTTCTGCTTATGTTAAGTAAGATCTGTTTTGAGACAAATTGTATATAGTGGGAGATACAAGTTCAAATTAATTCTTTTGCATGGGGAATTCCAGTTGCCTTGGTGTGGTGGTTGGGATCCGGAGTATCCCCCCAAAGGCCTCATGTTCCTATGGGTACTGTATAGGGTTGGGAGGCGGGGCCTGGCTGGAAGGGGGAGGATGCTTGAGGCTTGTAGAGTCTCTCCCTTCCACCATGATGTAAGGATCTCTGCTGCTGGGGCTCTGGCTCTCACCCTGGCCCTGCTCCAGCCCTGCCACATGCTCCTGCCATTTTCCAGCTACCCATCATAAATGGACAGAGACGTTCTGAAACTATAGGCTACAGTAAATCTTTCCTACCTAAGTTGTGGAGTCACAGTGACAAAAAAGTAATCAACATAGAAAGTGGTACCAGAGAAGTAGGGTAGTTGCTGTGACTACCTGACCATGTGGTTTGGAAGCTTTCCAAACTGGTTTGCAGGAGGAATTTGGGAGGGTTTGAGGATGCTGGCTGTAGAAGCCTTGGAGTGCTGTGAGCCAAGCTTAAAGGGAGATTCTGGTCAGGGCTCAGAAGACCAGAATGCTGATAAAAGTGTGGATTGGAAAGGTCAGGCTCAAGAGGTTTCAGATGGGAAGGAGGACTGCATCAGGAAGTGGCCTAAAAACCACGTGTGCTATGCTCTGGGAGAAAGCATTTTGTCCTTGTCCAGAGACTTTGCCTAAAACTGAGATTAAGGGCAGTGAACTACTTACTCTCGTGGAGGAAATCTCAAGGCAGACTGATACTCAAACTGCTACATGGCTACTTTTTGCAACTTTTAGCCAGCTCTATGGTGAAAGGCAGGATAAAATGGCAGAAAAAAAAATTGTATCAAAGGCTTGCAGTGCCAGGCTGAAATGGCCTGCAGAGGCGGGGGGGGGGGGGGGGGGGGGGGGGGGGGGGGGGGGGGGGGGGGGGGGGGGGTTGGCAAGGAGCACAGGAAAGTTAGAGAAATTAACATTACAAAGAAGCACTGTCAGGATAAGAAAGATTTCTGGAAGGCATTTCCAAAGTCAGAGAGACCCCCCCCTTCACCAGCTCAGGGGTGGAGAGACAAACAACTTAGCTCTGAAAAGTGTATCGCAAAGCCAAAAGAAAAAAATGTCTTTTTAGGGCTGGAGGAATGGCCCAGTGGTCATGGTGAAACACTACATCAAGGGCTAAGTACCCGAGTTCATTCCCCAGCACCACATAAGCTGAGCTTGGTGGCACACTCCTGTAATCCCAGGACTCAGGAGGCTGAGACAGGAGGATTTTGGTTAGTTCAAGGCCAGCCTGGACTCCATAGTGAGTTCAGGACTAGCCTGGGCTACAGAGTGAGACTCTGTATCAAAATAAATTCATAAATAAATAAATAAACAATTTCTTTTAGAGTTCAGCAGTTGGGAGTTCAGCCATCTAAGTACTCAGAGACTTCCACAGCATTTGTCCATGGGAGCCAGGCAGACCTTGGCAACGCCCACACAGTCCTGGCTTTACACACTTGCAGAGTGTTAGAATCGTGGGTTCACAGAGGTTTCCACCCAAATTTCAGAGGGAGAGCAATATGTGAAATTGTAAAGGAGAAGCCTAAGGTGCGGTGGAAAACCCAGGAATGTGGAGAAGCCAGGAGCATGGATCAACTGCTAAAGAAACATGCCAATGGTGAGCTGACTGAGAAGATGACAATTGCAGCCAGCAGCAGTGCTGTAGGGGTGGGGCCATCTAAACCCTTTGGAATGCAAATCTTGAGGCAGATTACTCCAGGTGCTGCTCTACCTGGGATTACAGGATTTAACCTTGCCCTGCTGGGTTTAGGAATTGTTTTGTCCTATTGCCTTTTATCCTCCAATTCCTCCCTTTTGGAATGGAAATATTTACCCTGTGCCATTTTTGTTGAAAGTGCTTAATTATTTGGTTTTAACGGGAACTCACAGCTGAGTTTGCCTTGGGTCTCATAGGAGACTTTGGATTTGGACTTTTTTTTTAAGCAATGCTGGAACTATTGGGACTTTGGCAATTCTTGAAAAAGGACTAAATACATTTTGTGTAAGGAGGTGGCCATGAGTCATTTGGGGACCAGGGGCAGAATGTGGTGGTTTGGATCTGTAGTGTCCCCCAAAGGTTTCATGTTCCTATGGATACTGTGTAGGATTGGGATGTGGGGCCTGGCTGGGAAGGGGAGGATGCTTGGGGCTTGACCTGGAGGGGTGTGTGCTGATTCCACCCTTCCTCCTAGGGTCTTTCTCTATACCACCAAGATGTAAGGATCTCTGCCGCTGGAGCTGTGGCTGTGGCCCTGCCTCCATTATTTTCCAGCCACCTACCTGTGAACGGACTGAGACCTTCTGAAACTGTAAGCTACAATAGATCTTTCTTCCCTAAGTTGTGGATGTTGGGTATTGAGTCACAGGAACGAGAAAGTAACTAAGACACTTGGCATCATTTGTTCAAAAGTCATTGAACTCCTTTAAATGTCCTGGTACCCTCACAGATATTTAATTGAAGCAAACTTGATGACACATGTATATGATACTCTTGCCTACTTGGGAGACTGAGACAGGAAGACTCCAAGGCTGAGGCCAGCCTAGGTAACCCAGTGAGACCCTGTTTCAAAAATAAAATAAAAATGCATGAGAAGTAACTCAGTGATGAAACACATCCCTAGCATGTGCAGAGGCCCTGTGTTCAATCCCAGTGCCACAAGGAAATTAATTAGTTGATTAATAAATTGATTTTTGAGACAGGGTCTTGCTCTGTAGTTCAGTATGGTCCTGAACTCACTGTGTAGCCCAAGTTGACTTTGACTCCAGGAAATTATACTGCCTCAGCCTCCCAGGTGCTGGGATTACAGGTGTGTGCCACTATGCCCAGGTTCTGTGGTGCTGGGGAATTCACCTTGTTCTTGCTTGGCAAGCACTTTAACTGCTGAGCTGTGCCACCAGCCACAATGAATTAAATAAAAAATACTTGAAAGTAAATGTAAGGGTTTATTTATTTGTTTACTTTTTGTGGTAGTAGTAGTAGTAGTGGGTGTTGAATATAAGAGCTTCCACTCTGAACTACATCCCCAACCCCTTAGGGTTTTTGTTGTTGTTATTGTTGTTGTTGTTTGAGACAGGGTCTCACTCTGTAGCCGAGGTTGGCTAGGCTTTATTTACTTTTTTTTTTTGAACTCTCAATTCTATTCAGTTTGTTGTTTGTTTGTGATGCTAGGGATTAAACCCAGAGCATTTGTACTTAGGTACTGTTATAGGCCAACTTTCAAAAAACCACCATAAAACAATTAAGGCAAGGCAAGATAAGGATCTTTATTGACGCTGGGACCGAACCTGCTTCTCTGAGTTGAGAATACAGAGAAAGGCTTTGAGCCAGGACAGCAGAGGGTTGATACAAGGTTTTGGAAGGGGAGGTGACATAGGTACAGCATTATTAGACAAAAACTAATCACAGTTACATAGCATCCATAGTAACAATATCAACCACTTAAAATCTGTAAGGTGTCCGTTACATTTGACGGGACCCAATCACACAAAACTGGAGTTCTTTGAAAATGACCAATTACGAAGTGGGCTTAAGAGCCCACGTGGGGCTGAACTGTCTGTTAGCCCATCTGTGTCTGGCCTCTGGAAGGTGTCTTAAAGATGGATGGGAGTTGATATTGTGTTACCCATCAGTGTACCATGGCGCCAGCGAGGCACCAAGAGTGAGATATAGAAGCGAGAAATAAGGCCATAGATCCTAAAGGTTACAAATCATCACAGTACCCAAAGTTCACGAGAGTGTCAAGAATGCCCTAGGGTTACTCCCTGGGCTAACTCAGTACTCTGCTCAGTGTCACAGCAATCCTCATCAGTTCTTTACAGCAAACCCACAGCACACAGTTTAGCCCATCAGAAAAGGCTCTTTGAAATAGTACTTAGAAGAATAGTACGAAATGGAGTCGCTTAAGTATGAGATCAAAACTTTAACTATCACAGTACCTCCCCAGCCCATTTTTGATTTTTGGATAGGGTCTCACTAAGCTGCTAAACTGCCCAGGCTGGGCTCCAGCCTGCATACCCCATACCTTGGCCTCTCAGAGTGCTACAGTTGCAATGCCTGTGCCACAAGGCCCACCAAGTTGGTCATTTTTAAGGGATTTTAAGATAAGCTCCTAAGTAGTCTGCATTTCCTCAGATGGGTAAGATAGATCTCCATGGCTCTTTGCACTGGCTGCAGCATAATTTCATCTCCCTGCAGAATCTGAAGTCCTCTCGCTGGCTGTCGTGGCATCTGGGGAGGTAGCTGGCTGAATGAAACCATCTTTCCTGCCTCTCATGGTTATTTTAAGTATCAGATTAGATCATTCATACACAAGACTTTAGAAAGGTCTAATGTGTTATGTATTACTTTTCTTATTATTTTCTCGGACCCTCATGAGTAAGACCCTAAACACAGAGAAAAGTTACTTTCAGTTTTACTCATCGGAATCAAGATTTCAGTGTCTGTTTTTATTACAGATTTCATATTAGTAAGATTTGGCTCTTCAATATTATTCTTGTAGGAGGCTGTGAGCTCACCAATGGCTGTGGGAAGATGAATCTTGGCCATTCCTTCTGAGAGCCCAGGCCACTGCTTCCTTCTCACCTGGCCCCTTGCCCTCCGTTGGGCTGACCTGATGGTGAGTATCCATCCACTTAGCCAGCCCTGAAGTCCCCCCATGGTCCTCCATGTCCACTGGCTCACTGGGCCAAGCAGTGGGGGGGGGGGGGGGGAGTGTTGGGGGAAGTTGTGAGGAAAGTCACAGAGCAGGGGGAAACTGGGAAAGTAGTGGGTCCTTGCCTCCAACTGTCTTCTCACATCCCTTACCATTTTGGTTTGGTTTGGTATTGGCAGTACAAGGGACTGAACCAGGGGCACTCTTCTACTAATCTATAGCCTCTTTTTATTTTGAGGGGAGGTCTCATTAAATTGCCCAGGTTGGCCTTTGAGCTCCTCCTACCTCAGCCACCGAACTAACTGGGATTAGAAGTGTGTGACAGCACCGAGCTCACCTACCATCAAATGACCCCTCCCCCCCCCCCCCCCCCCCCCCCCCCCCCCCCCCCCCCCCCCCCCCCCCCCCCCCCCCCCCGCCTTGGCCGGGGCAGCCACCTTTCTCCCCCCTCCCACCTCCCTTCCCACTTCTATCCCATCTTCCAGTGCCCTCTTCCCTGGCACCATGTCATCTGACAGCCCAGCACGATATCACTGGGGTTCTCAAGTCACACAACTCTCTGCCCAAACCGATGTTGCACAGTGAGTCCATCTGCTGGGGACAAAGTGTCCTCTCCCCTCTGGGGAACATGGGCCCTGGCGCTGAGAAGTTAGCTTCCACAAACACTCTGTGCACCAAGGGGACACCGCTGTCTTCCCTCTCCCACAGCTGTCACTTTGAGGGGCACATAAAAGAGGCAGGAAAAGACTGACAGGGAGTGCGGAGACCTGAGGTGACTTCGGGCAAGCCACTCAATCTGTCTGCGCTGTAATTTCTTCGTCTATAAAATGAGGGGGCTGTTCTAATCTCCAAGGTATTCTGAAGCTCGCAGAGCCTGCCACTGTGAGGTTCTAGGGCTCTGCTGGGATAGCGTGTGATTGCTTCTGCGGAGCAGCTGACAGCCTGTGTTCCCAGCGGGTCGGGGGCAGGAGTGGCGGCGCTCCTGAGCCTCTGCAGCTCCCCCTCCTAGGCCAGAACAGCAGAGCAGCCCCTCCACATCTTCTCTCTGGGCAGCCCCCCACTCCCACCCCAAGCCCCAAGACAGCGAGCTCCTGACATGTGCAGCTTCTACCCAGGGTACCAGCCAGTGCACCTGCGCTCTCCGCACCCTCCCGGGCGACCCTTCCAGCCGCCCGCCGTCGTGGCCTGGTGAGGACGCGGACAAGGCAACGTTAACCTCGCGCCCGCTGCGCCAGCGGCGCCCTGTCACTGGGGAGCCGGAGAGGCCTAGGGGTGGTAGGCTGGGAGGGCTGAGAGTCAGCGATCGCCGGGCTCCCGGAGCTCAGGCTCCACGGCTGCAGCCGCGGGCAGGACCAGGCTTTCCAAGGAGCCGAAGGAGAGGGAGGATCCCCTCTCCAGCTTCCTCTAGGCAAGCCCGCCCCAGCCCCATCCCGCCGCGGCCGCCGGGGACTTTGGAGCCGCGGAGGAAGCGCGGCGGGGCGGGGAGGTGGGGGTGTGTCGGGAGGCGGCCGCGGTTGGGTTTTATAATTCGCAGGGCGACGGCGGCGCGGGAGAAGGGGCAGCGCCGCGCCATGGGGGCCGCGTC
The DNA here is from genome assembly GCA_004027205.1 of Ctenodactylus gundi. Lineage (NCBI taxonomy): Eukaryota > Metazoa > Chordata > Mammalia > Rodentia > Ctenodactylidae > Ctenodactylus > Ctenodactylus gundi. Next base: position 453,746 of record PVKB01000359.1, on the reverse strand, counting down.
CGGCCAGCCGGGGTCACTGCCGCCGCTGCGGTTGCTGCTGTGGCTGCTGCTACTGTCCCCTCTGCCGCCAGCCGTGGCGCTCGACCCCAATCTGCAGCCCGGCAACTTTTCCGACAACGAGGCCGGGGCGCAGCTTTTCGCGTCCAGCTACAACTCGAGCGCCGAGCAGGTGCTGTTCCGGAGCGCCGTCGCTAGCTGGGCGCAGGACACCAACATCACCGAGGAGAACGCGCGGCGCCAGGTGGGCGCCCGGGCCGGCGGGGGCGGGGCGGGGCCGCGGTGGCCAATCACAGACCCGCCATCGGGCGCCGGGGGCGGGCAGCAGGCGCCTGGGGCACCGCCGGACCCCAACCATTGGGCCACCCCTGTCCCATCCCCTCCGCCCATCAGGCCTTGGTGCTCTTGCCCTGGCTGGGCACATGATCCGTGCCCAACACAGACATTGAATGGACTAGGCCGACTTCTCCAATGCCAAGTTCCCCGGGGGGCATCTGCGCCAGGGACAGCGCTGGGCCACGGAAGGTTCCTAGCTGTGCCCTCGAATACTTGTCTTGTGGCTGCTGCCTACCCACCTCCAGGCGCGAGTTCTGTCCCAGCTGAGTTGTTCGGTCCGTGTTCCCCTGCCCTTCCTCCCGTCTGGCCCCATTTTCTGCTCCATTGCTTCCTTGAGGCAGATTCTCCCACTTGCCAACTCGAGGCCTAGGAGGCGGGGCCTCTGCTCTCTGGAGCTCCAGTATATAGGGCAGGGATCTTCTGCAGAGCCACGGGTCTAGAAGCCCCTGCCCTTCCTGGAGGCAGATTCCTGAGCTGAGCCAGCTGGTCCTTCCTTTCCTTGTGTCCACAGGAGGAAGAAGCCCTACTCCAACAGGAGTTTACAGAGGCCTGGGGGCAGAAGGCCAAGGAGCTATATGGGTCTATCTGGCAGAACTTCACTGACCCACAGCTGCGCAGGGTTATCGGAGCCGTGAGCACTCTAGGCCCTGCCAACCTCCCCCTGGCCAAGCGACAGCAGGTGGGCCTGAGGGTGGGGTGGATGAGACAGGCAGTGGCTAGGGGAGAGGACCCTGAGATCTCTATGAATCCTAGCATATGGAGTCCTGGAATCATAGAGGGGCTGCCGAAGGTTTGTATTTCCTTGGAGATAGGGTGGGAAGTTATTTCATATTATTTTGGCTCAGAAAACCAAACTCAAGGGCTAGGGCTACATTTTGGTGGCAGTTCACGTATTTGATGTTAAGGCTTTGTGTTTTATCTCCAGCACTACAAAAAAAGACAAAAGGAAAAAAGAAAAGCTAAGCTAAATGCAATTGTCCATTTCTACCTAGAGCAGCTTGGTTTAGGGGTGTATCTAGGAAGGTTAAGAACCGAAAAAACATCAAGGCCTGAGGATGTGAGAGATTTACCCTCACTGCAAGGTAGAGATGAGCTAGGACTGCCCGCATTTCTTGCACTCAGGACACTAGCTCCACCTGCACAGGCTGATGCCCACTGAAAGAGGCATCAGCGTACTAGTGATTGGAAACACTCTGAGTGTCACAAAGTGACCACATCCCTCTCCAGGCCACATTTTCTTCCCAGCAAAGAGAGGAGGGATGACCAGATTAACTGTGGGGGATTGTTCATCGCTTAACGTTTCCTCAACTCCAACTTACCAGTACAACTCTCTGCTAAGCAACATGAGCAGGATCTACTCCACGGGCAAGGTCTGCTTCCCCAACAAGACTGCCACCTGCTGGTCCCTGGACCCAGGTACTGCCTTGTCTGTTCTCTGTTGGAGTTTCATAGCCCTTCCCCATTACCCTGCTGCACCCAAGAGGATGCCATGTTTATTGGTTCTCAAAGGCATACCTGTAATGTGGGTTGGACAGTGCAGGTTCCCCTATACCCTTGCTTCCCTGGCAGACAACCTCTGAAATCCTCTCTTAACTCCCTCTGCAGTGTGTACATTGACCTCTTCTGTTCCCACTGGACTTTGCTCCTGGGTAACTGGTTTTCCCTTTCATGGTTCCCCTCACTTTTCCCAAGAACCTTCCACAGGCCTTGGATCCCTGGGACTTCTCTTTGAGGTCAGCCACTCCATCTAATGAGCCATGAAAAATCTGTCTGGGACATCATTTCCTTGGGAAAGTGGTCCTGTCTGGGTGCCTGTTCTGTATTATTTCCAGCCCCCCGTCTTAGCAAGCTTGTAGACTGACCTTAGCTTTGGGAAGGTCAAGATGTAAAGGAAGTTGGTGGGAATGGTGAGGACTTGTGCCTGTACTCTGAAGGCTGTTACTGACTTGGTTGCAAGAGTCTCGTAACTGACCCTGCTTATCTATGTCTCAGAGCTCACCAACATCCTGGCTTCCTCAAGAAGCTATGCCATGCTGCTGTTTGCCTGGGAGGGCTGGCACAATGCTGTGGGCATCCCACTGAAACCCCTGTACCAGGACTTCACTGACCTCAGCAATGAGGCCTACAGACAAGATGGTGAGCCTGCCCCTCTTTGTCCACAAACAGTTGCCCTTTCCACTTGCAAATGCTCTTTTCTGCTGACCCCATGGGTTCCCCAGCCCCTGAGGCAGACAGAGCAGCTGGAAGTTTGATTGCAGAGCTGGCCAAGGTCCTGTGGCTGGTGGAGGTGGTGTGAGACATGAGGCAGCGTGCCTTCCTGTGCTGCTGGTCTGCACCCTGTTGTAGCTCCTGGCTCTGCCCCGTTCTTGCTTCTGCCCTAGCACTCCTCTTTTCTTCTTCATGGTCCAGGATCTATTTAGCTGGAATTCGGGGCATCCCCTAGGTAAAAAGGTAAAGCAGCAGCCCCAGGCCACTTTCCAACTGACTGGCAGGTACAGGGCCTACGGCTGGGAAGATGCTGAAGTTGAAGCCGGAAGGTGCGAGGCCCGAGCCTTGGTCCTGACATGCCCCCTCCCATCCCACCCTGCTAGGCTTCTCAGACACAGGAGCCTATTGGCGCTCATGGTATGACTCACCCACTTTTGAGAAAGACCTGGAGCACCTCTACCACCAGTTAGAGCCCCTCTATCTGAACCTCCATGCCTACGTCCGCCGTGCCCTGCACCGCCGCTACGGGGACAAGTACATCAACCTCCAGGGACCCATACCTGCCCATCTGTTGGGTAAGGACTGGCCTTGCCTCATGCAAGCCCCAAGGGAAGGAGAAGGTGGCTCTTCCTCGTGGTGTCTCACGTGTGTGGAGCACCATACATTCACATCCCCACAGAGAAACTCGTGTGGCTGGTTCAGCTCCCATTACGCAGGGATTTCTTTGCTAGCATTAGTATTTCTGCTTTGCAAAGGGAGACACTGAGGCTTAGAGTACACAAGTGATGCTTGGTTAGAGAGCTATGACAGGGCAGAGCTAGGCACTAGGTTTAGTGGCCTCGCATCTAACAGAGGAAGCCTCCTTGTTCTGTTCATACCAAGGAAGCAAGCGCTGTGGCCCTGCCTAGGTGTGGGAGGTGCAGTCAGAAAGTACCGCCTGGGTCCAGGTTTGGCAGCAACCAGCCCCAGGGAACACAGAGCCCGCAGCACAATGTGGGTGAGGCTGATATGTGAGATGCCTGGCTTTAAGCCAGGAAGCTGTGCTGAGGCCTCGGTGCAGATGCTGGCACCCAGAGTGATGTTAAGTGAAATGCTGGGAGAAGTAAGCATGGCTGGATGGGGCTCCAAGCCATCTCAGTCCCCTCCTCTGTCTAGGAGACATGTGGGCACAGAGCTGGGATAATATCTATGACATGGTGGTACCGTTCCCAGACAAACCTAATCTGGACGTCTCCAGTACTATGGTAGAGCAGGTAAGCTTTGGAGGGAACTCCCATTACCCCCACCTCCAGAGTTCCAGACTGGGGCAACAGGAGGGATTCCGGAATGTGAAGATGGACAGGAACAGTCACCTGGTGGGGTCAGGATCAGGGAGGTCTCTTCTTTTCCTCTGCCAGCCAGCCATGAGCTCATTGCTGTGTCCATGGTACAAGGGTATGAGTAGCAGTACTTCCATTGCCTGGCTGTGGTCAGCGGGGACCTGCCTCTGGGAAGGAGATGAGCAGAGATGCCTTTTATGGGCAGGGAACTTCCCTGGGCAAGGAACTCCAGATCCGTACCCGGGACAGCTGAAGCACACCAGGCCCCTGACCTGTCTCTGCACTCCCCATCAGGGTTGGAATGCTACACACATGTTTCGGGTGGCCGAGGAGTTCTTCACGTCCCTAGGGCTCTTGCCCATGCCTCCGGAGTTCTGGGCAGAGTCCATGCTGGAGAAGCCAACTGATGGTCGGGAGGTGGTGTGCCATGCCTCGGCCTGGGACTTCTACAACAGAAAAGACTTCAGGTCTAGATGTGGGAGGTGTAGCATGCTGGGGCTCCTGGGAGGGGGCATCTGGGCAGAGGCCTGCTTCTACCCTCCATTCCCTGTCCCCTGGCATATCCCAGGGCTGTCAGGCATATGAACTCCTTAGGCCATCTCCTTAGGTATCTCCGAGAGCAGTCAGCTCTGTACCTTAGCATGGTAGAAGAAGGCCTGAGTGATGGTGGGCTGGGGCAGGGTCAAATTTCGCTTGTTTCCAGCCACATCTTGTCCCAAGGCAGTGTCCTCCTTGGTCCTGTCCCTCAGGTACCAGTGTCTCCCATGCTCTGACCCCTGCCGTAGCCCTGCCACTCACCTTCTCCCTTGCCCTTCCTGTCCCAGGATCAAACAGTGCACGCGGGTCACAATGGATCAGCTTTCCACCGTGCACCACGAAATGGGCCATGTGCAGTACTACTTACAGTACAAGGATCTGCATGTCTCCTTGCGCAGAGGCGCCAACCCTGGCTTCCACGAAGCCATTGGAGATGTGCTGGCGCTCTCTGTCTCCACTCCTACACATCTGCACAAAATTGGCCTGCTGGACCATGTCACTGATGACTTGGGTACGGGATGTGAAGAGGACCCAGCCTGGCCCCACTATATCCCCCTCCAGTCCACAAGAGGTCCCCACTGCCCCCACCCAAATCTGCCCTTTTGTTTCTGCCTCACAGCCCGAGGCTGGAGCCTCACCTCCGTCCTGAGCCCAATATCCCTCTTTTAAGCACAGTCTCAGATTTCAGGACTTACCTCCTCTATGTCTATCGAGACTCACCTCCCACTGGGCACCCCCCACCCCAGGCCTACTCTGCCCTGGCTCAACCCCCTGACCTCTTTCTTTCTTCTTGTCTCTCACCCCACAGAAAGTGATATCAATTACTTGTTAAAGATGGCACTAGAAAAAATTGCCTTCCTGCCCTTTGGCTATTTGGTGGACCAGTGGCGCTGGGGGGTCTTCAGTGGGCGTACATCCCCTTCCCGTTACAACTTTGACTGGTGGTATCTTCGGTGAGAAGAGGGATAGAAAAGGCCCAACTCCAGGGCCCTCCTCACCCTCCCAGGGGAGCCAGGAGCCTCCTGCCTCTGTCAGCCTCATCCCCGCCTAATGATGCCTCTGCCCCTTGTCCACTGCCTTCTTCCTTCCTGCCTGAACTGCCTTCTCCAGGAAGTCTTCCCTGTTCCCAGGATGTGGAGAGGGTGTTGGGGGGGTGGGGAAGCCGTGTGTGTGTGTGTGTGTGTGTGTGTGTGTGTGTGTGTGTGTAAGCTCAGGCAGGTGTAAGCCCTGGACCCTAAGACAAGTATCCTTTTCTAGAACCAAGTATCAAGGAATCTGTCCTCCAGTGGCCCGAAATGAAACCCACTTTGATGCTGGAGCTAAGTTTCATATTCCAAATGTGACACCATACATCAGGTATACCAGTGACCCACCCCTCCTCCATGATCCTGACTGCCCAGTCCCCAGACCTTATTCCCTTTCTTCTCTGAACCCCCAGAATTAGAATGGCCATCTCCCCTGAGCTAGGCTTAGTTCTCCTTTCTGCCCCAGATAGCTCTTGCTCCACCTTTGCCCTGCAGAATTCTAGACAATGTCTGAGTAAGAGGCTCATTTCTGGGACCCTGCATCCCTCTAAAGCCTGCACTGTGCCTGCAGGTACTTCGTGAGCTTTGTCCTGCAGTTCCAGTTCCATGAAGCCCTGTGCAAGGAGGCAGGCCACCAGGGCCCACTGCATCGATGTGACATCTACCAGTCCACCCAGGCAGGGGCCAAGCTCCGGTGCGTAGTGGGAATGGGAGGGCAGGTAGGAGGCTGGCTGAGGGTAGACATCTGCAGGCAATTGGCTGCTTAGGTTGGGATATCACAGGACTGAAATGCATTGAATAATTATTTCTCTTCCTTATGAAATACTGATTGAGTGTGCCTTGGTGAGGCAAGCGTCCCATGCCACCCTCCAGGTTCTAGGCCATAGAGTCTTATTACCATTTCTTTCATAGCCAGTGAGGAGCAGGTGGTTTAGGGGGGCAGCTGTGGACCCCAGCCTGTGTCCTCTGTGCCCACAGTGCTCACTTTGCCTGACAGGGAGCTGCTGCAGGCGGGCTGCTCCAGGCCCTGGCAGGAGGTACTGAAGGACCTGGTGGGCACAGAAGCCCTGGATGCTCAACCACTGCTCAGCTATTTCCAGCCGATCAGCCAGTGGCTTCAGGAGCAGAATCAGAAGAATGGCGATGTCTTGGGCTGGCCAGAATATCAGTGGCGCCCACCATTACCCAACAACTACCCAGAGGGCATTGGTAAAAGCCCTGAGTGAGGGTGGGCTTACGCTAAGACCACATTTTCCATCAACTCCCATCTGAGTCCTGCTTCCGGCTCTGGAGGGCTTGCTAGCTCCTCAAGGTCGTCAGAAAGGTCCTGCATTCAAGTGAACATGTCTTTTTCCCTAACATCTTGGAGAGGCAGCCCTGGGCCCTCCCCCACCCAGCCTGGGCTCATTGCATTATGAGGTCACACAGCAAGTTCTTTTCTTATTGGCCATGAGGCAGGGCTCTCCTTTGTTATAGTCATGGGCCAAGGTTGGGCCACCATAGGATTGCCCAGAATCCTTTTCCTACTGTTGTGTTATGGGAACCTCCTGCTCACCCTCGGCCAGACAACCACCCACCAGGCGACAGTCAACCAAGGCATAACCAGTCAGGCATCAACCATAAATCAGACAATTCACCAGGAAATAACCGCCCAGAAAACATCCAGGCTAACAGCAACACTCCAGAAAGCCCAGAGCTCAAGTGGGACTACAGGGAGTGGGCAGGATCTCCAGAGGGGCAGGGAGGCATTTAGGGGAGTGGGTGTGGTGGGGTGGCAGGCAGGGACTCCAGTGGAACCTCTCCCCCTAGAGACCTAGAGACAGAAGAAGGACACTTGTTATTTCCCTCTGCTTTGTCCCAAAGATCTGGTGACAGATGAGGCCGAAGCTAGCAAGTTCGTGGAGGAGTATGACCAGACATCACAGGTGGTATTGAACGAATATGCTGAGGCCAACTGGAACTACAACACCAACATCACCACCGAGGCCAGCAAGGTCGTGGTAAGAGCCAGGATCACATCCCACTCTTGGGCATGTGCACAGACACTCGGGCCCAGATACGCTCACACATGCGTAGTGCCAAAATTTATTGCAAAATCTAAACAATATTTATAGCATCCCTCAAGCTCATATTTGGTGAGAATGTATTCAATGTTGAAAGAAAATTTCTTTCGCTAAGACCCAGTCTAGTAACAGAAACCATAATCAGATGCACATAAGTAAGTGATGTCAAATTCATTTATTAAAAGATGGAAAGCTTCTATTTGCCACCATTGCGAGAGCTTGTTCCTTTCTGTCCTTGTCTCCCATCGATGTGGCAGAGCGTAGATTAGGTCATGGGGCCCATTAGCCAGCTTCCTAACCACAGAGAGCGAACATGGCTGGAAGACCTGTGATGTTGCCCACTGTTTCTTGGCATTTTACATCTGCTGCATCACCCATTCCTGAGCAGCTTTGCAGAGCTCCTGACTTCCCATTTCAGATTGGACCCCAAAACTCTAGGAGGTCACAGTGCTAATAGCTAGTTCCCTCCATCCTAATGGTCTGTGAGACACATGCTGGGTTTTCCTTCTTTACCTCTGCCAGAATCTGCCTTGCTAGTTTGTAGGCATCTCTGAGGGACACATACTGCATCCAGGATGTGATTAGACAGACTAGCTTGAAGAGGATCGTAATAGGCAAAGGGGACAACTTGTTAAAACTGCGCCCCTCACTGTCACACTAGTCTTCTCTCCCCACCATGGCACCACTTTCCCAGAAGCTTCTCCAAAGTTCCAAGACCCTATAAAAACAATCCCTGTGCCCTCAGTTGCAGAAAAACATGCAGATAAGCAGTCACACCCTGAAGTATGGCACCCGGGCCAAGCAGTTTGATGTGAGCAACTTCCAGAATGCTACTACCAAACGGATCATAAAGAAAGTACAGGACGTCGGTCGGGCAGCGCTACCTGTCCAGGAGCTGGAGGAGGTGTGTGACCAGGGGTTTTGATGGTAGAGGAGGAGTGGAGGCAGGTGAGCCCAGCCCAAGGGTCTAGCTTGCACTCTGATTCCTCTTTCCTGATTTGTCAAGCTGTGAACTTGGCCATATCCATAGGTGCTTCCAGAGTACCCGGAAAGGCAATACCTTTGGGGAATTTCTTTCCCCTGTACCCCAGATATGGTGCTGGGCTCAAAATACAGGAACCCCCTCCTTCCTCTTGCAGTATAACAAGATCCTGTTGGACATGGAGACCACTTACAGTGTGGCCACTGTGTGTCACACCAATGGCACTTGTCTACAGCTGGAACCGAGTAAGAGACAGGTGGGGGCTGGGTTGGTATGGGAATGGGTGCTGCCAGTAAAGGGGGCATTGGGTTCCCCAACTCACTTCAAGCCGCCCAACAACAGGATTTCACTCAGCACCTACTCTAGCGTTTGCCCACTGTGCCTCCCATGGCCACTGGATCTAGGACTCTCTTGGGCTCTTCTTTCCAATCTTCACTCTCCTTCCCTGCCCCAGAGCAGCTGAGTCTTGTGTTTCAAGACCTTGGACTTAGGGCAAGGAGAGGCAGAAACTCCAGGACCACCCCCTTCTTGATCCTGCAACCTCACCTTCCCAACCTTCTCTGTCAGCCCTCTCCCACTACCACATGGCTCTAAGGAGTCTGAAGCCACACAGGATAAGTCACACAGTTAAACAGTCCCTAGAAGCACCAAACTTGCAGCGCATCTCTGATTTCTAGTCTGTGCCTTCTCACATCTCCCCATCCCCCGCTACTTCCTGCTAGACAGACACTGACCAGCTCAGTCAGTGCTACTCTTCACTCTACTAATGCTTCTTAGCCCCATCTCCTTTGAAAGAAGTCACTCTGGACTCGCAGTTACCTGCCCAGACTCCTCTACCCCCAATTCATCTTTTCCAAAACAGGGAGCTGAGGCGTAAACATTCTTCTTGAGGAATCACCATCCAGAAATGATATCTTCCTGGCCCTGAGCCCAGTTCCTGTGTTAGAACAATGACAAACAGAGGGGAAACGGAAAATAAACAGGAGAGAGAAAGTTTCCCAAGGCCTGGTTTGGTGTATAGGTGGTAGAAGCAGGCATGCACACGAAGTGGACAAGCGTGCGCATGCCTGGGCGCATTTGTGCTTATGGAAGAGTACATTAAAAGGAATGTGGCACTCAGCCCCCCATTCAGCTGTCGCTTGATGCAGGGCTAGGGCATCAAGTCACTGACAGTAACAATAAGCCCATGAACGCCAAAGAATCACATCACCAGAGACTACATGTAAAATTCTCAATAATACATTTTTTCAAATAAAATTCATTGCATGTACTTTTACCGTAATAAGTAGGTATTAGGTAGCATGCTCCAGAACAGGAAGAGTGAGCTTAATTCCAACAGTGAGGTTGTGGGGAACAGCCAATGCCTTCGCCACCTCCCCTCCCCCATCTCAGACTAGGGCCAGGCTTCCAGGAAAGGAAGCCATCCATCTGTCTGCCAGGCTTTGAGACTCTCACCAGGGATCTCACGTAATCCTCACCCAAGCCTGTGAAGTGGACCTCAGCTCCTTGTTAGTTCAGGAGAAAACACTTAATGGCTTCCACAGGACATAACACTAGGGTTTCTGGTGCCCTGGTGACACTCAGATGGTTCTTTGCACTTTCACAGCTTTCAAAAGCAATTCTCTTGTTCATTCCAGTGTAGTAACAATTCGTGAAGGATGTCCATAGTCCTTCTGGGGACACAGAGATTAGAAGACACAGTCCCGTGTGTGTGTGTGTGTGTGTGTGTGTGTGTGTGTGTGTGTGTGTGTGTGTGTGTGTGTGTGTGTGTGTGTGTGTGTGTGTGTGTGTGTCTGTGTGTGTGTGTCTGTGTGTGTGTGTCTGTGTGTGTGTGTCTGTGTGTGTATCTGTGTGTCTGTGTACTCGTGCACCACTGGGAATTGAACCTAGGGACTCTGCACTGCACTACATCCCCAGCCCTTTTTTTTGTTTGTTTGTTTTTTTGAGACAGGGTCTCATTAAGTTGTTAAGTTGCCCAGGCCAACCTCAAACTTGCAGTCCTCCTGCCTCAGCCTCCCAGATGCTGGGATTACAGGCATGGGTGACCACACCCCACTTACCCCTTTTTATAGATGGAGAAATTCTCATAATTTGGGGGCCAGTGGGAGGGCTGAAACTAGAACTCAGGTCTTTTGACTCCCAAACCATTTCTTCCAGGGAGGGGGGCAGGAATAGGAAGCAGTAGCTTTGGAGTTTGGCACCTTTGGTTTGTGCCTCAGCTCAGCCACTTCCTTGGTGGGGGACCCTAGCCCGTCACCAACTGCTCATATGAAGGAGCACGGATCATGGCCCTTGCAGAGCTGCCGAAATCCCATAGGTGTCTGAGATCACACGATGCATTGTGTAGCCCCCAGTGAGCACCCTGTCAGCTCCTGGTAGATGCTGGCCCCCTTTTTTTCCCTCCTTCCACTAGACCTGCTACCTGTGTGGTCACTTCCATGTGATCGCACCAGTTTTATTTATTCCAGCTAGCTCTGATACTGTATGGCTGAGTTCCCCTCGATGCAGATAGGTGAGCTAAGGGCTGGGGCTCAAGCCATTTTACACCCCCCTCCCGCCCCCACTTCAGATCTGACAAACGTGATGGCGACATCCCGGAACTACGATGAACTGCTCTGGGTGTGGAAGAGCTGGCGTGATGCGGCAGGGAGAGCCATCCTCCCTTTCTTCCCTAAGTATGTGGAGCTTGCCAACAAGGCTGCTCGGCTCAATGGTGAGTCCGTCCTTCCAGTTCCACTGGTCCTCTGGCCCTGGGCTCTCTTGGGTTTCTCACAGAAGTCTTCTGAGGGGCGGGAGGAATGGCTCAGCAGTTAAAGCACTTGCCTATCAAGTGCTATGGCAAGCACTAAGTATCCTAGTTCGATTCCCCAGCACCACATAAGCCAGGCGTGGTGGTGCACGTCTGTCATCCCAGCACTAGGGAGTCTGAGTCAGGAGGACTGCCCTGAGTCCAAGGCCAGCCTGGGCTCCATAGTGAGTTCAGGACCAGCCTGGGCTACAGAGTGAGACCCTGTCTCAAAAAAAAAAAAAAAAAAAAAAAAAAAGTAGTCCTTTGAGACTCTAAGCCTGAGGACAGATAGATACTGGAAGGTGGAAGGAAGGTGTTGGGAATTGTCAGGAGTTAGGACAACCAGTTCTTGTCCCCTGTGCAGGCTATGTGGATGCAGGGGACTCCTGGAGATCTACGTACGAGTCGCCTTCATTGGAGCAAGACCTGGAGCAGCTTTTCCAGGAGCTGCAGCCGCTCTACCTGCAACTGCATGCCTACGTGCGCCGCGCCCTGCACCGCCACTACGGGCCTGAGCTCATCAACCTGGAGGGCCCCATTCCTGCCCACCTGCTGGGTGAGGGCATCTTCATCTCTGAGGAGGGAGAAGATGGGTAACAGGATGAGGATGGAGTGGGGCTGGCCCAAGTGCACAGAACAGGCAGGGAAAAGAACAAGACTCAGCTCTGGAGGGAACGTGACCAAACTGCAGTGGAGTTGAGGCTGAGGTGGGAACTCCTGCTGGCGTCGTTGCCACGTTTTATGTATGTGGCTTTGAGGTTCAGACACCTGTGCGTTCCAAGCTGCTGTTCCACCACTGAGCTACACCTTAGTTCTTCAGGTGTCATGTTGGCTGTGGGGCCATGTTATCAAGTCCCCGTGGACGAGAGCGGTGGGACATGTTCATGATCACATCACCCTTCACTCATAGCAGCAGAATCCAGGGGCGGAGGAAGGGCTGGAGAGATTCCACATGAGCAGAGTCTTGAAAAGTGATAGAGTTTGGGAGATAAAAAAAAAAAAAAATGAGGCATGGGGAAGGGACAGGCACAGTATCTGGGCCAAGGGGACTAGAACAAGAAGAACCTTGAGATTCATCCACTTGTGCCTTTGGACACTGTTTTCAAAGGCTGCCAATTCAAATGCCCTGTATGCATGGAAGAGGCCAGGAAAAGGGAGAAGGGACGGGAGGGAGGGAGGGCAGCGAGTGCCCAGCTTTCTGTCCCTGTTGGGCTATGAGAGCACTTTCCTGGGGCGGGGGTTATGTTACCATGAGCAGAGAGGGCAATTGACCACATAGAAGTTGTAAGGGAAGTTGAGCATGTTGGCCCACACCTAGTTACAACTACTTGAGAGGTGGAAGCAGGACGATCACAAGGTTGAAGCTACCATAGACAAAGTAGTAAGAAAATTTAAATAAATTTTAATTACAATTAGTCATATAAATAAAATTTGAAAAAAAAAAAAGGGCTGAGGATATAGCTCAGCAGTGATCACTTGCCTAGTATAATTAAGGCTCCGGGTTCAGTCGCCACTATCACCTCACAGATACCCAGAAAAAAGAAGAAGGGGGACCCCAAAAAGTGATCCACATAGGGGTGAGTCTAGTTCCCACTCAGACTCAAGTGTCACAGCAGCCCAGGAGACCATCCCTTCTTTCTCCCTCTCTGGTAAGACTAAAGAACATCAGAGTGGACATCAGCTGATGACTGAGAAACAGACCCCAGAAGGGAAGCATTATGCCCTGGGTGATCTGGGGCCTGGGGCAGAGCAGAGGCTTAGCACTCAGCCTCAGCATACTCTTCCTTGGCTGTAGACCACTGACTCCATGCCTGATTGTGGACCAACCAGTTATTCTAAACTTTCCTTTATTTCAGTCCTAGAGAGCTAGACTCTTTTATCCTAAATTCAGAGACTTTAACCTCTCCTAAAGGAGACAGAGCTGACAGATGACCTGCATAAATCATCCTCAGGGTATGCGAGAGGACACAGCAGGGTGGCTCATCAAGAACATGCCCTGCCAGCCTTTAAACCCATCTGTGGGTCTCTGGACAGGTCACCATTCCTCTGGTATGCAGTGGGAAACCACACCAGAATGTGAGTGCAGGCAGGATTACAAGTTTATATGCACAATGTGCTTGAAACAGTGCTCAGAAAGTGGTGGCCCTAGATGCTCCAGGGACCTGTACCTTTCTCGTTTGTAGGATTTTTTTCACTGTTTAGGACAGTAAAGATAACCAGGAGTTCCTAATGACCAGCAGGGTCCTCACTAGTAACTAGTGTCATTAAGATCTCTGGACTGGAAGTTCAAATTGAAGATGATGTATGTCAAATGCCCAGTTTGCAGACAGCAGGAGCTCAGGAGATGGTGCCATCTCTGGTAGGACTGGGATCTGTCTTCCTCTTCCTGCAGGATGGCACAAAGCCTAAGAAGTCATGTTTGTCTTCTCTCTTTGTTATCTCTTTTTTGCCCATCTCCAGGGAACATGTGGGCGCAGACTTGGTCCAATATCTATGACTTGGTGGTGCCCTTCCCTTCAGCCCCCAAGGTGGATGCCACTGAGGCCATGATAAAGCAGGTCTGTGGGCTTGGGCCCCCTCCTCCATGGGCTGCTCTGGGGTATGGGAGTGGGGAAGACCCCCTGGTTCTACAGGCCCTCTCCCTGCCCCACCTCTACCACCCTGTGGTACAGTCTGTCCCCAGAGTCCCCGCTTTGAGCAAAACTCTCTCTGCTTGCAGGGCTGGACACCGGTAAGGATGTTTAAGGAAGCTGACAATTTCTTCATCTCCCTGGGCTTGCTGCCTGTGCCCCCTGAGTTCTGGAACAAGTCAATGCTGGAGAAGCCAACTGATGGGCGAGAGGTGGTGTGCCATGCCTCGGCCTGGGACTTCTACAACGGCAAGGACTTCAGGTCTGTCCAGCTGGAGCAAGGGATCTTATTTTGAGCCAAGAGGCAAGGAGATGAGCCAAGTCAAGGCTCCACAGACATTTCCTTAGCTAAAGCATGCAAGAAGAACAGGCACAGGGCCAGTTTGGGCCCGAGGGTGAGAAGGATTGGGTCACGCTCCAGCTCGGATGTGGCCTTTGGCAAGAGAAATTTATCTACAAAATGAGAGTCGTCTTAAGCGCTGGCTGGCTCTGCCAGCTTGGCCGATTGGGAATGCATGAGGTCCCAGTCCTGAGTGTGAACTACCCAGCCTCTGTCACTCTGGGGTGGCTCCTGGGTATAGCTAACCCTCCCCCCAGGCACAGTGCTAAAACAGAGAGGCACATGAGGACACGGAAATCCACATCAACCCACTCTCATCACTGCCAAATCAGAAACTACCTTCATCAGAGTGGGTTTAGTTACTACTGCTGCGTAACAAGCCACCCCCAAGCTTGGAGGTGTGAGAGAAGTGGTTGGTTATGCTCAAGATTCTATGGGGCAGCAGTTCAAGCAACACATAATAGAAACAGCTTATTACTCCAGTGACACAGACCTCATTTGGGGTGATTTGTGTGAGTGTGCGTTTTCTTTCTTTTTTTTTTCTTTCTTTCTTTTTTTTTTTTTTTTTTTTTTTTTTTTTTTTTTTTTTTTTTTTTTTTTTTTTTTTTTTTTTTTTTTTTTTTTTTTTTTTTTTTTGAGACAGGGTCTCACTCTGCAGTTCAGGACAGTCCTGAACTCACTATGGAGCCCAGGCTGGCCTTGGACTCATGGCAATCCTCCTGTCTCAGCCTCCCAAGTTCTGGGATTTCAGGCATGTGCCACCACACCTGGTTTATGGTGCTGGGGAATGGAACTCAGGTATTTAGTGCTTGACTTAGCACTTACTAGGCAAGCACCTTAACTGCTGAGCCATTCTTCCAGCCCCAACCAACTGGGTAATCTTAACTGTGATGGCTCCACTCAGAGCCTGGGCTCTGGCTTTTCTGGCTATTGCCTGAATTCCTTGGTATTTCTCCACATGGCCTGTCTAGGGTGGTAAAATGGTCACACCAGCCTCTCCACTCACATGTTGGGTGCCTGGTTGGGATGGCTGGAAGAGCTGGAGACTGGTCAGGCATCTCTCTTCCAGTGTGGCAGTCTCAGGCAGGCAGATTTAATCTGGCAGTTGGCATTCCCAGGGCATAAAGTAGAGGCAGCCAGGACTTTTAAAGGGTAAGTCCAAAATGGACACACAGAGTCTCCATGCCTGCTCTGTTTTATTGACTAAAGTAAGTTCCAAGATCTGAGGAGGGGGGATAAAACACTTCTTGGAAAAGTGGCAAAGATGATATGCCACAGTTGATGAAGTATCCCTTTCAGGAAGAGTGGACACAGAGCCGGGAACAAAAACCAGACAGGGTCTGCTGGACTGCCTGGCCTTCGCCCCTCAGAGGTGTGAGGACAGCTGCTGAAAACTGAGATACACAGTTTTGAGAAGGGCAGGAGGAGCTCCTATAGGGATCCTTCCTCTTATGGGGAGTCAGAGAAGTTAGGCAGACCCAAACCTCATTGTAGCCAGGACTCTGAGCAGCTCCTGCCCCCCCCCCCCCCCCCCCCCCCCCCCCCCCCCCCCGCGCCCCGATGAGAATGACAGGAAAGTAAGACAAACTGAACTGAAGGCTCTGATGACTGGTTAGAGCCAAGTTCTTGCAACTGGATTGGCTATGAAGACAGCATGGGAGGGGCTGGGGATGTGGTAGAGCACCTGCCTATCATGTGTGAGTTGGGAGGTCCCGGGTTCAGTTCCCATGAGAGAAAGGGGGAAGAGAGAAAGAGAGAGAGAGAGGTGGAAGAGAGGAAGAGAGAACAGCAGGAGGACATGAAACCTAGCTTGAACAGTTCTCTAACAGTCCTGGCTGTAAGAATATTGGGCTATGTGCAGCAAGCACCCCTGTTCTGACACCCTCTCTCCCTTGCCTCCTGTTCCCAGGATCAAGCAGTGTACCACTGTGAACATGGAGGATCTGGTGGTGGTCCATCATGAAATGGGCCACATACAGTATTTCATGCAGTACAAGGACTTGCCTGTGGCCTTTCGGGAGGGTGCCAATCCTGGATTTCATGAGGCCATTGGGGATGTGCTGGCTCTCTCCGTGTCTACCCCGAAGCACCTACACAGCCTCAACCTGCTGAGTAGTGAGGGGGGCAGCTATGGTGAGGAGGAAAGCCTGATTGGCTGAGATCCAAGAAGGGGCAGCAGACTTGGGAGGTGGGAAAGGGGCACAGAGTGGCCCAAAGGGCAGAGGTTTGGGACAGAGCAGTGGGGAGTTGGGACCCCAGTATGACAGCCTAGGAGAAAGGAACATATTGCCATCTCAGAAGCAAGTTTCAGGACCCTAAGGGATACAGCAGCCCCATCCCCTCCATCCATCACACACCCACCAGGACTGAGATGCAAAGCCCTGGCAGGAGGCAAAGAAAGCACAGACCTTAGGCCAGTCTCCTTTCCCTTGACAGAGCATGACATTAACTTTCTGATGAAGATGGCACTCGACAAGATCGCCTTTATACCCTTCAGCTACCTCCTTGACCAGTGGCGCTGGAGGGTATTTGATGGAAGCATCACCAAAGATAACTACAACCAGGAGTGGTGGAGCCTCAGGTTCTAGAATACTCTGTTGGGGTGTGGGTCGAAGGGAATTCCTGTGGGTGTCTGCACATGCTTATGTGTCTGGAGGGACTGGAGTGATGCGTGTGTATGTAAGTGATGGGGACTGCAGGATGGTTGTGCACAGGGGTGTGGCACGAGTACAGGACACTCAGTGTAACCCCCAAGTACAAGGACCATCTTTTAAGTCGAAATTGCCAGCCACTCTCCAGCTTGGTTCTCCATACACTCTCCCTCCAACATATCTTCCCTCGTGACAGGCTGAAGTACCAGGGTCTCTGCCCCCCAGTGTCCAGATCCCAAGGTGACTTTGACCCAGGAGCCAAGTTCCATGTTCCTTCAAGTGTGCCTTATATCAGGTACAGGGGAAGGGGAGGAAGGGACACCATGAGGGTCAGTGCCTGTGGTTCTGTGTTTAAAACGCTGTCACTGTACACCTGTCCTGGAGCTGACCAGGCACAGGACACTTGGTGCTTGGGTCCCCTTGCCTGCTTCCAAGGCTGACAGCTCTTGCTTTTAAATGTTCTCTTAATGGGACGAGAACCTCTGCCACCTGAACAGTTGAAAGCAGACACTTAACCTAATAATTTGCTAATGGTTATAACATGTTAGCTATGTAGTGAGCATTAACCATGACACAAGGCTGGATGGTGACCCAAGCACTAGTCGTTTTGTGGTTCTGTTCTTAAACAAGATGAACATATCACCTGTGGTATACTTTGAGGTGTACCTGAAAGACCCTTGTGTACTCTAAAACTAAGAGCTGGAAACCCAGTTCAGCTGGGAAGCAGACTTTTTAGGGGTGTGTTACAGTCACAGGCTTGGGTACAAACTGATCATGACTTTGTATTCTTGAAGAACTTCTTCTCCAGACTCTGTGAGGACCTGTTTTCTCACCTTGATCTTATTTCACAGAATACTTATACAAGTTAACTTTTTGCCTACCAGTCTACCACAGATCATGCTCAAGTGCTGGTGGCCATGGTATACATTGTTAAATACTCTTTTAATGGGAATATGTCAGCACTCTGGCCTGTGCCTCATGAGGCCATAGTGTGAAGGCACCTGATACGGCCCTTTTCCTTCTGTGTGCTACAGTGGGGCAAGGAAGGATGGGCGTGAGATCCAGAGCACTCCCAGGAGGTTAGGGGCAAGGGAGACTTCAGGACAGAATTCCAAGTGTCCCTGGCCACTGGTAGCTCAGGCCACTAGGGAACCAAGGTGCGGAGGGCAGGGAGGGCCTCCTGTAAGGGCTACAGCCACCTCTAATTCTTTTTTTTTTTTTTTTTGAGACAGAGTCTCTCTCTGTAGTCCAGGCTGGTCCTGAACTCACTGTCTTGTTGGACTCCAGCTCAAATTCTTGCTTCCTAAGGTCCCTGGAAGGCTGTTGTTCCCATCTTTCCTTCCTGGTGCAGTACAAGCACATAGGGATAAGTGAAGTCTGGTCCCAGGCTATAAGAGGGGACACAGCACTTTACTTTCTTTGGAGGCAGAGGGGCAAGGAGGCTCATCTGAGACATACCTGGTCTACACAGTGTTCCTGCGGTGACCCTTGGGAAGGGGCCTCTGCCTGCCTGCTGGAGCCATTTTCTTTCCACAATCCCAAGCTGGCATTTTGTGTCACCCAGACACTAGCCATGAGATAGTTAAAGCCTCCCAGTTTAGCATGGACAATTACCCAGGCAGGCAGTAGTGGGCAGAGGAGGCTTGGCTGCTCAGAAACACATTCCACATTCTGGCCAGCAGCCTAAGCAAAACACTTTGAGGAAATGCCAGGGAAGAAAGCAGCACATGGCTTGTACCCAGCATTCTCAGGAGGAGAGAGGCCTACACTGCTGGTCGGGATATTGAAAACCTCTCTGGATTTGGCAAGGTACTTTGGTCTTGACTGAAAGATTTCTACAAGGGAATTTCGGCTGCTTTGATAAGATTCTTCAGGCTGGCATCCCTGCTCAGATCACTGTATCAGACCCTTGTGACCCATTTGGCAGTGCCTAGCCTCTCCTTGCAAATACATTCCAGGGATGGAGATCTCGTTTCTTCAGAAGCAGCCTTCTAAGTCTTTGAAGGCCTCTACCTTGAGACTCCTCCCTGGGCTGCTAGGCAGAATGCTAGAGTTGGCTCACCCTAATGTTCTGACTTCCTCTTGCTCTGTTGAATCCCTTGCAACTGTCATGGGTATAAGGGACTGGGCAGAAGGCCCTCATTCCAACCCACTCCATGTCCTTCCTTTACCCCAGGTACTTTGTCAGTTTCATCATCCAGTTCCAGTTCCATGAGGCACTGTGCCGGGCAGCTGGCCATCAAGGTCCCCTGCACAAATGTGACATCTACCAGTCCAAGGAGGCAGGAAAGCGCCTGGCGTAAGTGTTCTTGGCTGTTTCCACTCTCTTCCCTATTTCCCTTAGCCTCAAGGAGCTCACTGGGCCATGCTGGATATGCTACCTCCAGTGAGGAACTAGAGGCCCGTGGGCCTAACTGTCCATCCCATCCCTCCTCCCATACCTGCCTAGGCTCTCCCATTCCTAAAAGGAAGTTTTGACTAGGAGAGGTATTAAGAGGGATATCAGAGGCCAGCTCAGTGGTTAAAGCACTTGCCTAGCAAGTACAAAGCCCTGGGTTCATCTCCCCATTATCACGTAAGCTGGATGTGGTGGTGCATGCCTATAATCCCAGTATTCAGGAGGCTGAGGCAGGATGATTGCTGTGAGTTTGAGGCCACTGTGGAATACATAATGAGTTCAGGACCAGTGTGGACTACAGAGTGAGGCCCTGTCTCTAAAATTATAAAAAGGAGGCTATTATGCAGGGACAAAAAGGTCAGGGTCCTTTTGACTCAGTTTCCCTTTCTCTGGTACCTTTCCCAGGGACACCATGAAGCTGGGCTTCAGTAAGCCATGGCCAGAAGCCATGAAGGTGATCACAGGCCAGCCCAACATGTCGGCGTCAGCCATGATGAGCTACTTCACACCGCTGATGGAATGGCTCCACACTGAGAATGAGCGGCACAAGGAGAAGCTGGGTTGGCCACAGTACAACTGGACACCAAACTCCGGTACCACCACCCACCCCTCTCCAGCCCTAGGCCCAGCCCCTACAGCTCATGCAGGGCTGAGTCCCTCCCCAGTCCGGGCAGACTCAAGTCTGACCTCAGAGCAAGCACAGGGAAGCCAGGACACAGGGTCCTAGCCCATCCATCGCCCTGCCCACCACCCTGTCTCCTTGCTTCCTCGCCCAGCTCGCCCAGAAGGCTCCTTCTCAGACTCTGGCCGTGTCAACTTCCTGGGCATGAACCTGGAACCAGAGCAAGCCCGTGTGGGCCAGTGGGTGCTGCTCTTCCTGGGTGTTGCCCTGCTGGTGGCCACCTTGGGTCTCACCCAGAGGCTCTTCAGCATCCGCTACCCCAGCCTTCGACGGCCCCACCGTGGGCCGCAGTTTGGCTCGGAGGTGGAGCTGAGACACTCCTGAGATGACCAGGTTGAGCTGGACTGGCCACAAGTGTCCTGCAAGATAATGGATGGGAGCACAATCGGTGGGCCAAAGATGTACCTCAACACATATCCCTCCTTTTCCTACTCCCTCACCCTCCTGTTTTCCAGACCCCTAGTCACCCTAGCCCTGGTCCCCATTCTCTTGAGTATTCAGTTGCCTAACATGGATCTCCCCCAGTCTCTGCAGATATAATTAAAGGTCCTGCCCACCCCATGTGTGTCTGTGTCCCTCACGAGGAAGCCCGGGACAGGGACAGTCTACTCTCCTGCTCTCCTGTCTTCTGGCAACAAAGCAGGACCCTTCCCTGGGTTGCTTTATCTGCTTTATCTCCCCTTCTCCAAGAAGAGCCTTGGAGGGTCTGCAGAGGTCTGGCTTTCCCCAGCCCCATACCTGCCTTCTCACAGCCTAGGAGGCCAGCCAGTGTCCTGCCATGTTAAGTGGCCTCTACCTGCCTAGACACTCATTTAGTAGGATTTTAGGAGGCAGAGGGAAAGCAGACCTTCTGGGCTACTGTCCTCCTGTGTCAATGTGCTATGTGGGTGCCCCTCCTGCTTGATACTGACTCCCTAATCTGGTCATTTCTGTAATTGGTCAGAAGAAGGGTTCTCAGCTGTTCTTGGCTGCTGTGGGGTGAGTACCTTGGGTGAGCCTGACATACTGAAGGGACAGAATGGTCCAGGGGCCGCCTTGGGTCCTTGCCTATACCGGGTCTGTGTCTGCTTGCCTCAGTAGGTAGTCTTGGTACCCAGATCAGTGGAAAAAGACCCTGCAGTGGGGACATGACTCAGCAAGTCCTGAGCACTTGCCTAGACCCCAGCATCACACACAGACATACACACACGCACACACACACACATGTGCGAATGAACCAAGAGGCCTACATGCTATAATTCTGGAGCATGGCGGCACCAGCTCCCACAAAGGGATTTGCTGCCAGAGGCCACTTTCTTGTCCAGTCCAGCATACATACCCTCCTCTGAACTGCTTCTTAGATCTGTATGGATGTGCAAGTGCCATTTTAAAGGACATTTTTATAACCTTAATCTACGTGGTATGTAGAAAATGTGGAAAACTATAAAGAAAATAAAATACCTTTATATCAACATCAGGAGCTGAATACTGTTGACATTTTGGTGTATATATCTTACTGGCCATTTTTTTCATATATACATAATATATATATATATTATATATATATATATAATTTTTTTCAAGGCAGGGTCTACTCCAGGCTGCTCCTAAACTCACTATGTGGTCCAGGCTAGCCTCAAACACAAAGGAATCCTTTTGCCTCAGTCTCCTGAGTGCTGGGATTAACACACCACACCAGGTTTATGTGGTGCTGGGAAATTGAACCCAGGGCCTTGCACTTGCTAGGCAAGCGCTTTAATCTCTGAGTGACACCCTAGCCCCCTTCATATATTTTAAATGGGATCACAGTGCATATGTACTTGTGGTTCCTTTTTCAGTTAGCACAACTAGATCTACTTTTCAGTTATTTAAACACAATACCTAGAGCATGGCTGAATGGAAGCACATGAATTTTCTGGGGCCAGAGGCTCCACTGACAGTCTGTGCTCCCTGGGCCTCTTCTGGACTTTACTGATGCCTGAACCCTAGCAGGTACACCCCTCAATTCCTGTCCTCCTGTGTCCTCAGCCCACAGTTTTTGTTCCTAATCTCTAGCAGCTCTGTGTATGTGCACGCATGTGTGTGTGTGTTTGTGTGTGTATGCTGAAAACAGGCTTGGTCGTACAGCTACTTCCAGAGGGCAGGATGTGGAGTTGAAAAATTTCACATGAGCAAGAGGGTGGAAGTTTACCACTTAGGAGGACAATGAAACTTATAAACATGACCTCAAAATCTTCCCAGGCCTTTTACCGCCACACTCTTTTTTAGCTAACCCCCCTTCTCAGCCTATGTTTTGAAAGCTCTTTTTCTGCTAGACAAAGGTCATTGTTACATAACTCCCTTTTCCTATTTTTGTGAACCACTGAGGTTCATGCTGCTTGCCAGAGCCTGTGGGCAGTGTGAGGTCACCAGCATTCAATGTCCAAAGGACCCAGATATAGACTGAGGGAAAGAATTATGATTGGTTAGATCAGCCTTATTCACATAACTGTTTTATTTTATCTATTTAATTCTTTGCAGTCTTGGAGTAGAATCTCGGGCCTTGCACATGCTAGGCAGAGGACCTGCCACTGAGCTATACATCTAGCCCTTTAAAAAAAAAAAAAAAAAAAGTTGTTTTTAGACCAGTCTCACTACATTTCCAGGAAGGCTTGAACTTGCAATTCAGTTACCTCAGCCTCCCAAGCAGCAGGGATTACAGGAGTGTGTGCGGGGTCCCCAATGATCACTCCCATGTGTGCCTCCCTGGGTGGGTGGGAAGCAGTTGTGTCTACCTGGAAGGTGGTAAAGATGACACAGTGCCAGCAGGAATAGAACGGATACAGTGTTTTCTTCCTGTGGCCCTGAAGTCTGAGTCCTTTCCTGCTGAGCCTGCCAACACTTGATTGGTGACTGCTCTTCCCTCTGGCACGCACAGCAAGAGGTACGGGTGCTGGACAGCTCTGATTTCCTGCCTCTTCTCAACCTTCCGTCTTTCCTCCAGCGGCCTACCCCACCACCCTGGCTCTCAAAGAAGTCAGTCAAATGGTTTTGGACTAGACCTCAGGCCAGTCCCACCTCTGCATTCACTCCCTATGGGACCTGGAACAATTCAGTATTCTGAGCCTGCATTCTCCCTCCCATGAAAGAAATGGCTCTGGTTTGGTTTGGTTTTGTGTTTTGAGACATGGTCTTGCTACATATAGCCCAGGCTAAGCTTGAACTCTCAGTCTTCCCACCTCAGCTGGCTGCGTGGCTAGGACGATGGGCAAGTACTACCACACTGACTGAAACATTTCTTATAAACCCTTTGTGCTGGGTGTGGAGGCACATACTTCTAATCTCAATACTTGAGAGGCTGAGGCAGGAGGATTGTGAGTTTGAGGCCAGCGTAGGCAACACAGCGAGACATTGCCTCTAGATAAAAATTTTAAGATGGGCTGGTTATGTTGCTTCATGGTAGAGTGCACCTTCATTCAATCCCTAAAGCCATTAAAAATTAAAAAAAAAAACCTTCATGATCCTTGTGAAGATGAATTAAGGTGATGGCAGAAGTTCCAGCATACATTTTCCTCCTTTCATACTGAGTACATCACCCCTTGGTGAAGATACTTCACATCTGCTTTGTGCTTCGAATACCCTCAAGGGCTGGAGGAATAGCTCAGTGGTTTAGGCACTTGCCAGCAAGTGCTAAGTACCTGAGTTCAATTCTTCACCATGTAAGCTGGGCATGCTGGTGCACACTTGTAAGTACTCCCAGCACTCAGGAGGCTGAGGCAGGAGGATTGCCGAGAGTCCAAGGTCAGCCTGGGCTCCATAGTGAGTTCAGGACCAGCCTGGACTTCAGAGGATACCCTGTCTCAAAAACAAAAACGCAGCTGGAGGAATGGCTCCGCGTTTAAAGCACTTGCCCAGCAAGTGCTAAGTACCAGAATTGGATTCCCTGTCACCACATAGGCTGGGCGTGGTGGCGCACACCTGTAATCACAGCACTCAGGAGGCTGAGGTAGGAGCATTGCTGTGAGTCCAAGGCCAGCCTGGGCTCCATAGTGAGTTCAGGACCATCCTGGGCCACAGAGTGAGACCCTGTCTCAAAAATCCAACAAACAAACCCCACCCCCAAGTACCAGAGGAGATCCCTCCAAGGTCAGCTCCTCCCTAGAGAAACAGGGAAAGCCTAATGAAGAGATTGAGGGACAAAGCTCAATGAAAAAACATGGGTTTCTAGGTTCTAGAACGTTCATCGTAGCTGTCTTCTTTCTAAGCACAGGAGCTTGCTCACTTGGGCAACAGCTTGCTTTGGCTCTGGCATGCTCATCTGTCTCTGTGCTGTGATGGCCTAGCTCACCTGGGCCCGCCTCTCCAGCGTCTCCTGCCAGGCCCCGCTGGGCGCTCTCTGTATTTAGCCATGTGCTCATGTTTCTCACCTGTGCATCCAGCGCTTTCCTCGGCTATGACTTCTCGGGCTCTAATTCTTCGGCTTTTCCGCTTGCGGTTTAACCTTGTCCACTAAAGTCTTTGTTGTCCCAGTGTAGCAGCCATGCTTTTCATTTCAGCATCTCGGTTTCTTTCAAGCTATCTTTAAAATTCACAAAAGCCTATTTTCGGATCATGGATCCTGTTCTTTAGTTCCTTTAAGGACTTTATTTTTAAAATTGTGGTAAAATATATATATAATATAGAATCTAATTTTTTTATAGTGCCTCGAGTGAACCTAGGGCCTCATGCATCCTAAGACAAGTGCTTTACCACTGAGCTACACCCATAGCCCAAAGCCTACTATCTTAAGTCATTATTAAATTTCTAGAGACACACAGAGAGAACCATTTTAGCTGGCACAAAGTATCTTATTTATTTGTTTATTTATTTAGAGAAAGAGTCTTACTCTGTAGTTCAGGCTGGTCCTGAACTCACCATGTAACCCAGGCTGGCTTTGAACTCACAGCAGTCCTGTCTCAGCCTCCCAAATGTTGGGAACCTATTTATTTATTTATTTATTTATTTATTCATTCATTTATTTAATTTATTTATTTGGTGATGAAGATCAAACCCAGGACTTCTCCAGTGCTGAGCTCTCTACCACTGAACAACACCTCCAGCCTTCTTTTAGTGATCTTTTAAGTGTATAATCCAGTGGCATCAAGCATATTCACATTATTGTATAACCACCATAACCATCAATCTGCAGAAAAATTTTTCATCTTCCCAAACTGAAATACTGTCCCCAACAGACTGCCACTTCCCCTTTTCCTCTTCCCCAGCCTCTGGTAACCACAGGTCCACATCCTGTCTCTGAGTTTGACTACTCTTGGAACTTCATATAAGTAGAAAAATGCAATACTTGCCCTGTGTATCTGATTTAACTTCGCTTGGCATAATGCTTTCAGGGCTCATCCAAGCTGTGACATGTATCAGAATATCCTTCCTTGTTAAGGCTGAGTAATAGTCCATTGGAGAGAACCAATCCAATGCATATACCACATACTATTTTTCTGGTCATTTGACACTGGTCTGTGCTGCGGTGCCCTAGCTCACCTGGGCCCACCTCTCCAGCGTCTCCTGCCAAGCCCCCCTGGGTGCTCTATGTGTTAGGCATCTGCTCATGTTTCTCACCTGTGCATCCAGCGCTTTCCCCAGCTGTGACCTCTCAGGCTCTAATTGTTCTGCTTTTCCACTTGCGGTTTAACCTTGTCCACTAAAGTCTTTGTTGTTCCCGTGTAGCAGCCATGGTTTCCATTTCAGCATCTCAGTTTCTGAAGCTGTGAATGGTGCTGCTATGAACACCAGGGTACAAATATTTGAGTCCCTGATTTCAGTTCTTTTGTGTATATGGATGCAGTAGAATTGCTGGGTCGCATGGTAAGTTTTAGAGCTACTTCAGAAACATTTTCCACAGTTGATGCAACATTTTTACATTCTTTGAAGTCCAATTTCTCCACATCCTTGCCAAAGTATTTCTAGTTTTTTTTAATAGTAGCCATCCAAGTGCATCTTATTGTAATTTTGCTTTGTATTTGCTTATTAGTATTATTGAGTATTATTTAATGTGTTTATAGGCCTTTCATGTCTCTTCAGAGAGATGGCTACTCAAGCCCTCTATCTCTTTGTTTTTTGATGTCAAGTTAGGACAGGTTTGGAATCTGTTATTTCATTTTGTTTTGGTACTAGAGTACTGGGGATGGAACCCAGAGCCTCACACTGGGCTATGACTCCAGCCCTTTTAATTTTTCTCTTTTGAGGTGGAGAATCTCAGTGCACTGCCCAGGCCTGCTTCAAACTTGTGATCATCTTGCCTCAGCCTCCAGAACAGCTGGGGTGACTTGAGTACCCCGCTGTTTTCAGCTACAAAAGTTGTTTTTATACCCAGAATATTAATCCCTTCTCAGATGTATGTTGCAGCTTCTTCCAGGGAAAGCCCCTGTCTTTGCTTGGGTCTTCAGAACCACTTGGATTCTGTCTGCAACAGGGCAAGCAGCTTTCCAGCCTCTGTCTCTGCCATGTACCTCCACTGCTGCCGGCTGCCAGGTGAATGGACTATGTGTGAGACTTCTGAAACTGTGAGTTAAATAAAACTTTCCTCCCTTAAATTGTTGATGTTGGGTATTTTGTCACAGCAACAGATAAAGTAACTAAGACGCATCTTGAAAATACTTTTTCCCATTGTGTAAGTTTCCTTTTTGCTCTTTGGGTGGTTTTCTTAATGTTTTTTAATGTTCTAAATTTTTTATACATTTTGATCCTTTGTTTGGCCTTTGTGTGACCATTCGAGGGATTATGTCAACTTGAGGCAATTGAGAACCACACCTCCATTAGGATTAGTATTTGTGAACCACCCTAGATTGCAGATCAAGAACTGGTCTGGATTAGAGTGTGAGTCATTTGTGGGCTGGCCGATGAGAGAAGAACACCCACTCAGATGTGGGAGGGCCAACTGGAACTCCAAGGGTACAAGAGGAAGGAAGAGGGAAGATTGTCACAGCTCTTCCTCTGGGAAAGCTCTTGCCTTTGCCATTGTCTAGGGACGCCGAGTTGCTACACATCGCAGATCATCAGCACAGATTCACTCCAGTCTCGACTTGTGCCTGTCTGTCTGTTGCTGCCCTTCAGTCGCCGATCTTCAGGCTTCAGTCTTCACCCTAGATCTACACCAGATTTTACCTCACCGGCTGTTCTGCAGTCCCGGATGGGAGATCTACTTCACAGCTGAGCAGCCATCTTGGACCACCTCTATCCTTGGATTTGTAAGCCTCCCTAATAGACCCTTTTGTGATAAAATTTATAAATTCTGTCTTTTGAAAGAACCCAAACTAATATACTTTGTCATATTTTGACTTTTTTAATTTGGTAGAAAGATGTGTATTTTAAGTTCCTCCCCCTTTTGGGGGTGCTGGGGATTGAACCTACAGTCCCACTTAATGCTAAGCATGTATTTACCCTAGTACTGAGCTACATCTCCAACCCTAAAGTCTCTTGCTGAGCCTTGCTCTTCTGAAGCATGGGCTGCTCCACATGTGTCAGTGAACACAGACCCTGAAGCCAGACCATTTGGATTTGAATTCCACCCCCACTATTTGCCAGCTGTGTGGCTGTGAGTAGATTCCTCAGCCTCTCTGTGCCTCTTATTTTCTCATCTGAGTATAGAATATCAGCTCCAGGACCTATGTCATGGATTTGTTGTGGGGATTCTGACATAGAAAGCCCCTAAATGATGCCTTGGACCTCAAAAGTCCTGGGTGGGGTTGGTTATTGGGATACTTCATCTTGGCACCACATTTTCTCTTTTACTTGATAAACTTGACCCATGCTCCATCCTCACTCAGCTGGAACAGTCTTCTGCAGGGTACCTGGCACACACCTGCTTTTTGGTGGGCCCACTAGAAAGGAAGTCACGTCCTGGCTCTCAGCTTGATGGAGGTGTCACTACCACTCTGCAGGAGGTCATCTGCTATCCCACACAGGTCAATGGAGAGGTTTGACCTCCCCTGGGGTCCCAGGTAGTTTTGGCTTACCCACTCCCTGGCCAGGTCCTGTCTTCATCTCTGGCACCTGAAGCGTCTCCTCCTTTTGCTATCCAGCTCGGCTCTAAATTTTGCGTTTTTATAATCGTGTGTCTTATTGAGCATGTCTACATGTTTAAAGCAGGAAGAGGAGACTTCCCTGTGAGCTCAGTCAGACACTTTAATCAGAAACCTCACTCATTTTTTTTCTTTCTTTCCTTGTGCTTTAAAGATGTTTTGACCATAGTGGATCATATTCTGAGGTTTCCTTGGTTAGTTTCTCTGGTTAAGGCATCATCCTGTGTAAGTGATAGGTGCTCCTCCGCTGAGGGTGACTGAACAGGATACAGTGGAGGGAGTCTGAGTGGAGGAAAGTGACACTGAGGAGAAATTGGATGGGGGACAGACAGGGCTGGGATCCCTGGGTCATATGTGTCTGAGTACTGGGAATCACCAAGGGCTGGTAGAGAGCTGAGGCCTGTAGCTAGGGCTGAAACTCAGGCTCAGGTATTCATGTACATGCACCCAGCTATATCTCTGCACATCGTACACAGCCCTGTGACTTGATGCACACTCATCGTATCAGGCTTTCTCTGCAGAAGCAGATGTGAGGGTGAAGAGAAGGGAGGAAGAGACCTGCACAGCCCTAGGGATGATTACTATCCAGTGAGAGAAAGTAAAGGCCAAATAAAAATCAAATATGAGATGTCAAGTCAGGACAGCCAGGGAAATAACTGGAGTTTCAGAGCCTAATGTCATATTAAATGTCATATCCAGCCACCTATCCATCTATACACTTACCCCTTCGTCAACACACCTACCTACTCAGAGGCAATTCCAATCTGTAGAGGGAAGAGTCTTGTCTATTTCTGGCCAAGGCTCAAGAATGGCTCCAACCTTGGGGGAGGAGTGACCAAGTAGAGAAGTTTTGGCCTACAAGTTCAAAGCCCTAGGCTCTCCTCTTGGCTCTGTCATTGGCTAGCCAGGTGAACCACATTATATGTCCTGACCATTCTGGACCTATAAGAGGTCTCCTTGCCTATAAAATGGGACATGTATCAGAAGGTGGGTGGGAGCTTTCCAATTCTAACCTACTATGCCTGACCCTTTAGCCCTTGATGTCACAGTGTGGAGCTGGCTTGTGATTGGCCCATAGCCTTTCCCAGCTGTGCTATTCTCTTGGTCATGGGAACAAGTTGGACTCACCGTGGACCTTCCCTACTTGTGTGCTCCTCTGTTACGGGCAGCTCCTGTCATGGCTTAGGACTGTGGATAATCTGGGTGTAGGTGTGGGACCCTCAGGAGCACAAAATCAGATCAGGGGACTGGGCGGGGCAGTGTCCCCCCCAGGACCACTTGTTACTCTTTCCTACAGATGAGTACTACAGTGAGACAGAGGCAAAGCTGTTCCTGCAATTTTATGAACATTCAGCCCATATTATGTTGAACCAGCCCATGGAGGCTGCTTGGAAATATGTCACCAACATCACCACGTCAAGCCAGGAGGAGTTGGTGTGGTACCACCTCTCCCACCCCACTCTCTCCTCTCTTTGCTGTTTTTAGGGGGTTGGGGGTCGGGTGTTAGGGATCACACCTCCTGCCCTCTGTCCAGAGCTAGAAAAAGAAGACTGGTCCAAAGCACCTGTCAAAGTGGACTACAAGTTCCAGGCCTCTTAGTGACCTTAGGTTTATTCCACATAAGAATCTCTTGCTTTTTCTCCCTTGTAAATCTTCCTTCTTTTCTTTTGGGGATCTAGGCTTCGTCCTTCTCCCTCTTAGCAAAACTTCAATGATTCTGGACCTTTAAAATGGGTTTTAGGAGGGTCTCAGCCCCAGAGTTCAATATGTAACCCTATTGACTTACCAATCCTGCTATGATAAATATGGTGACCCTTTTTCCAGCTGCATAAAGAGGCAGAGAGGTCCCAGTTCATGAAATACTTTGGCACCCAGGCTCGCCTGTTTAAGACTGCCAGTTCCAGGACCTGGCCGTGAAGCGCATGCTGAGTAAGCTGCAGAACATAGGCAAGGCGGCCTTGCCCCAGAACAAGCTCTGGGAGGTGATAGACAGGGCCCCAGGCCTCCAGGCTCACGCTACCAGGGGTGGGTGGGGCATGGTTGGTGTGGGAACCAGTTCCTGAGGCAGGAGGGGCATTGGGGTCGAATCAGAACTTTCTCTACAGAGGGAGGATGAGTGTTTTATCCAGGCCCCCTTCTCTTTGTTGTGAGGCTAATACTGGGAGTGGGCCCAAGGACATAGGCCTGCCCTGGGTGACATTTGTCCCCCTAGTATAACAAGCTTCTGGTCTACAGGAAGACGGCATATAACTTGGCCCAGGTGTGCCTGGATGAGGGGCTCTGCATGTCCTTGGAGCCTGGTAAGCACCCAATCTCTGCCCATTCTTTGGGCTTCTCAATCCCCACTCCGCTCCTTATTAGGGGAGGGCACCTGAGGTGGGTTAGCACAGAAGCAGGCAGGTGTAGGATTCAAGATGGCTTCTTTCCTGGACACAGACCTTAAAGAACTCATGGGCAGCGCCAGGGACCGGAAGGAGCTGCTGTGGGCATGGGAGGGCTGGTGGGATGCTGTGGGTGGCCAGCTCCGCCCCGTCTTTGGGCACTACATGCAACTCAGAATCAGAGCTGTGCAGCTCAATGGTAAGAAGCAAATTGAACTTGAGGTGGTCTCATGATAGAGCCTAGGAAGGGACAGAACTAAGTCAGCAGAGAGCTCAGGAGCCATAGCAGCCTGGAGAGGGAAATCCCAGCCCTGCAGTGGGGCCCTGCAAATCCTGACAGAGCCGTTGCTGGGTGCGGGATGTAGGAGAGGTTCTGAGGATATATAGATGAAAAGATTGATGATTCCTATGGGAAAGGGATCATAGTTGAGTACACATTCATCTCTGATACCACTTGAGATAATGCCATGAAGGGAGAGAATGAGGAGATACTGGCTTTAGAGAAGTGGACAAGGAGAGCCCCTGATATTTACCCATGCCTGAAAGTTGAGCAAGAGCCAGGCAAGCAGGAAGAGCCATCCTGGGGCCTCTAGGTTAAGTGAGAGAGGACAAAGCCTTGTAGGCAAGATGAAGATGAAGAGGGGCTTAGCACAGTCTAGAGAGGACTGAGCCTTCAGGAATGGACAGGAGCTTGCTCCAGGGCCTTATTGTGTGCTTTTCCATCTCTGCTGTAATCCACCATGGACAGTGGCCTTGAGAGGTAGTGTTCCTATTTCTCAGACACAGACCTGAAGGCCAAGGGAAATTGAACTCCTGTTGAGAAAGCACCTGAGTCACCTGCATGCAAGGCTAGGGCAGAGGTGGCATGGTCAGCACCTGGCAAGTCCCCTCTTCTGTCCTAGGCTACAAAGACATGGGGCCTTTGTGGCGTGCTAAGTACAAGTCTGACACCCTGGAACAAGACCTAGAGCAGCTTTACCAGGAGCTGTGGCCGCTCTACCTGAACCTGCATGCCTATGTGCACCGTGCCCTGTACCGCCATTATGGGCCTCAGCTCATCAATGTTCAGGGGCCCGTCCCTGCCCACCTGCTGGGTACAGGCCCACCAAGTGGCAGAGGTGGATGTGGTCAGAAGAGAGTCAGCTCTTGCTTCATTTTGTCTTTTCCACTCCCTTTCCAGGGAACATACGGGCTCAGTCCTGGGTCAACATCTTAGACTTGGCCTTGCCCTTCCCCAAGAAGCCCCCTGAGGACATCACAAAGATTACGAAAGGCCAGGTCAGTGCTTGGCATCTGGATGTCCCTGCACTTGGTCCTCCTCAGTGAACAGAGAATTGCCCATGTACTCCCTCTTCTTCCCAGCACCGGAAGTCTGAGAAAATATTTGGAGAGGCAGAAAAATACTTTACCTCCCTGGGGTTGCTGCCTTCCCCACCAGATTTCTGGAAGAAGTCAGTGACGGAGATGCCAGTCGATGGGTGGGAGGTGGAGTGCCAAACCTCCGCCTGGGACTTCTACAGTGGCACAGACTTCAGGTGCCCTCCATTGGCATAGTCTTTGGCGACTACCGTATATATGCTTGTCTCCATCTCTGTTCCCCATTGGCATGTGTTAGGCTCATGGGCAGGGAATGGGCAGTGGAAGAACCAGGCCAGGAGAATGTAGATGTGAGCCAGGAACATAGCAAGGGAGGCAGATATGAAAGTAATAGTATTGGCCCATGGTTGCCTATGGGGGCCATGAGTGGGAAGGAACGGCAGCCAAGGCCCATCTGATCTCTAGCCCATCCTATCCAACCCTTCAGTAGTGTCCTGATCTCCCCAGGGTGGTGTCTCTGTGCTCCTTGACTCTTGCCCTTTAACTCTAGAGTGAAGAAGTGTACTGAGATGACCATAGAAGACTTGCTGTCTGCCTTCCATGAGATGGGCCATATTCAGTACTTCTTGCAGTACCATAACCTCTCAATAATCTTCCATGAAGGTGCCAACCCAGCCTTTGAAGAGGATGTAGGGTCAGTGGCCACCCTCTCAGCCTCCTCCTACAAGAACCTGCTTGACAGTGACCTGCTCAGCCGCCATCACCAGGACTCAGGTTGTGGAGACCAAAGGGACAATAGGAAGGCAGGCTGAGCCTGGGCTGAATCTACGGTTTGAGGTGGGTGTGGAGCTTTCCAGATGAAGCTAAAGGAACAGAGAGCTCAAGAGAGGCTTTCTGATTGCCCTGACCCCATCCCCAGAGGAGGAGGTCAACTTTCTGATAGGCATTGCCCTGAGGATCACCTTCATCCCCTTCAGCTACCTCATGGATATGTTTCGCTGGAAGGTCTTTGATGGCTCCATTCTAAAGGGCGTCTACAACCAGTAATGGTGGAACCTCAGGTGGGAAAGATGGCTGCCCTGAGTTCTCAGCCCCATCCTACCCCCGATGTGGGCAGAGCTTGACCAATGCTGCTGGAAAGTGCCGCTGACCTCTCCTTGAAAGCAGAAGGTCAGGGCGACCCTGGAGGCCTGGAGAAACCCCAGGAAGTATGTAGTGTTTGCTATCACCAGAAAGCTCCCTCCTGTAGTCATAATATCCACATGGGTAATGCAGAGGCTTCATTATGACTCTGATACCAACACTGAGCAGATCTCTTAATCTCTGTAGTTTCAGTCTCATCAGTGAAAAAGAGACCCTGAAGATTCCATTTGCTCCTTGGTTGGCTAGGAATTTCTTACCATGATCATAGACCACAATGGGGCTTCTCCAAGACCTGAACATTGATCACCAGACAGGCCCCCTCGCTTCCCTCTCTTCAACTCCTCTCACAGTGAGGCCAAAATGAAAGATGTACAGGGCTGGGACACTTTCCCTCCGAGAAAGAAAGCCCATGAGAGAGAGGCAAGCCCAACATCCCCAGCACACAGGCAGGCCTGCCAGATGTGAACATCTGCAGGCTGCCAAAGAAGCCCCCCAGCACCTAGGCAGGTTACTTGATTACACATTAAATGCTTGTGACTAGGGCTTCTCCACATCCAGCAGGTGTCAGACTGACTGGCTCTAGGCTCATGGACACAGGCAATGTGGGCTACTGTGGCCTGGAGCTTTGCAGCTTAGGTTCACTGAAACCTTTACGACCACTTTGTATAGTACTCACTCAAGATGCTCACCTCACAGAATCAGCAGCCAGGGCCCACAGAAGGCACCTGTCCAGCCTGAGGTCATACCCCAGAACAGAGGACTCCTCCCAATTTAAGAAGCTGGTTTCACAGGCAGGGTTGCTTGTGCCTTCTGAGGACACTCCCTCCAGACATCCGACGCGCACACAGAGCTCCTTTTCTGTCCTCTAGTAGCCAGCAAATGAGCCCTAGGGCTGAGTGATCACTGGTGACTCCCTAGACATTGGATCAGGAATCTCCAGAATGTTCTCTTAATTCCAGGGGATGGTCCAGAGATGCCAGTGAGCCAACAACACAATGATGAGCCACATTTTGTCTCATCCCAATGATAGGCCATCTTATCTCCATCTTACAGATATTTTACAACAAAGCCCAGCAACAATTATTCCCATGGTCTCCCACAATCACCCAATCCAGAGGAGAAAAAAACCACTTCAAGTTATCAGCATCTGTTAGAGACTAGTTCTGTGTCCTGCAATCATTTCCCTGATCTCTAAACCTTGGTTTCCTCATAGTACCACACCACAGAGGTATTTAGCTCTTCTCTTTGTGAAGTTACCTGTACACTGGTCCATAATCTGTCCTCCAGCATAAGGATGGATGCAAGCAGGGGCCTCGCCTTTCCTCCTTCCTCCATGGCATCTCCCCAGAGACCAGGCATGTGGTAAGTTTGTGCCAGTGTCCATGTGAAGAGCTCAGGCTCAGAGCACAGAGGAAGTGCTCAATCAGTGTTAACTGCTGTTATGGCTTAATCCTGATCCTCAACTGTATGTGCTTTTAGTTATTTAATCAATGAAAATATACTAAGTGTTCTCAATACACCAGCTCCAATTTTGATGAATATATGCAAGTATTTTGAAAAAGGAAAGACACTTCAAGTTTACTATCTTTTCCTCACCAGATTGAAGTACCAAGGTTTGTGCCCCGCTGTTCCTCGATCAGAGGATGACTTTGTTCCAGGTGCCGAGTATCACATTCCTGCCAACGTGCCCAATGTACGGTAAAGGTCTGGGCCCTCTTGGCATAGTCAGATCTGGGAGATGAATCTTCGGGGGCCATGGAATGGAGCTAAGGATTTCCAGGAAGGCCTTTGGTCCAAACCTGACCCACACTCCTACCACAGACTACAGACTACACACACTTCTGAGGGAAGTGTGCTGGGGTCCTTTGAACTTTTCCATCAGCTCTTGGGTAAATGGTAGAACTGGTGGGAATATTCTAATCCTGATCACCCTTCTGACCCCAGAGGAGGCAGAAGGACAAAGCTGGGGGTGACTGTTACTTCCAAAGAGTAGACAAGAAGGACTGCATCCTGGAGTTGGCCCAGGGTGGGGCCTTTCCTGAGTATCCTGCACTCAGGCAGTGACTGCTGGCATGCACCCTGGTGGCCACTACAAGTCAGAGCTGCCTAGTCCTGAGTAGCTTTGGACTTCCCAGCCCCAACCCACCCCCCAGCTTACCCTTGTGTTTTAGGTACTTCCTTAGCCTAGTGCTCCAGTTTCAGTTCTACGAGGTGCTGTGCAATCAATGCCTCAGGCCACGTGGCTCCGCTGCACCAGTGTCACATCCGTAACTCTGAAGTGGCTGGGAAGATTCTCGGGTAAGTGCCTCTCTGTCTCATTTTCCCTCAGCTGTTCTGTCGTCCTTGTGGAGAGCCCTGCTCAAAATCCCCTCTTCTTACCTGGCCACTCTGGGCTGCCTGGGCAGAGCCTCACTGAGTTTACAGGAATTCCCCCTTGTGTCTGACTGCAATCTTTCCTGTTTCCTCTTGTTGATCATACTGTGGTCAGAGACATTGTAAGGCCCCTCCTGTAATACACATGCACACACACATATATGCACACTTGCCTACACAGTTAAGTCAAACTACTCCAGATGGAAAGCCTGTGCTGGTGTCCTGCCTGAGTCTGTCCTTCTGAATATCCTTACTCTGTCTTTATAAGATGGCTGTCCTCTCGGCAGTGTTTGAGACGCCCATGGGCGTATACTGCTTTTCTATATTCTCCTGGAGGTGCTGAGGTCCAGTTCCTAGAATGATCAAGGCTGCTTTCATGTCTCATTCCTTGCTTGGAAGATGCCTCTTGGAATGCATCTAGTCAATTGTGGTCCACTTTGACCTTCCAGTCTTTTCTCTTGCACTTGATATTTAGGCCATCCTTCCTAATGCCTGCTTCTGTGACAGTGATTAATTTTTTGGTCCTGATGCAAACTTGGGGGGACTATAGCAGAACAGGCTCTCCAATGAGTGTTCTTAACAGGTTTCATGTTAGTAGCTTCTACATTGCAAAGTATATATTACTATCTTCCTTTTATAAATGATAAAACTGAAGGTGATGAGGGTGATGGGATTGTATGTTATTAATATGACAAGAGGCAAAATTGTGCTTTAAACTCATAACTGACTCCAAAATACATCATCTTTCATACTGTGGCCTCCATCATTCAAAGAGTACCATCCCTGGTAAGGTCAAACCCAAGTCTACTAGTTCAAAGGTCTGTACTCCAATCACTGAGATGTGGAGTCTACCCATTAACTTAATCATTCTCTATTCTAACGTCAATGTTTATTTCTCTGATTGGTCAAGGTAGCCTTGAGCTTCATTCCTATTTCCCCTAGGATTAACACATTCTATATAATTTATTCCTTTGCATACTTTGTGACTTCATCATACCATTCACCTGTAACCACCAGGCCAGATGCAGCTGCAGGACTGGTCCCAGGGCTTTGCTCCCAGGGAGAGTGGCACCCTTTCTACCCTTTCATATCAGGAAGGTTTGTTCTAGCCAACTGCCTGCCTTTGATGTTTTCTAAATGTGTTGAATATAAGGGCTCTCTGCATTCCTGTCTCTGGGTTGCCCATCATGTTTTCATTCCGTAAGACTGTACGTGTATCAGGGCCATCCAGCCACTGTATGTCCAGCAAGGGGAAATGAACCATGAAAGAAATGAATTCCTTAATGTAAGAAAGGAACCAGAGAGACTTCCAGGCAAGACGGCAGCCAAGAAACACAGCTACACAATGTCTCCTCATGGATCCACTTAAAAAAGTTGAGAATACAATTAAAATTTCCTGTTCAACGTAGCTAGGAGAGGAAAGAGCACCCCAGAAATGGAAATGGGAACATGGGAAGGTCAGAAATCCTGAAGACACATTGGAAGCAGAGGAAAACAGCATCCCTGGAAGCTGTCTCAGTGGCCTGGAGCCACCAGCATCCACAAACAGAGGAAAAACCAAAGCCCCAAACCTCTGACTGAGAACTCTTACAAAATTCTGAAATAACAAAAAGAAAGGAATGAAGAAAGGAAGAAGAAAAAAAGAAAGAGCAAATGAAAGAGAAAGAAAGGACCAGAGCAACAGGAAAGGCCTTGGTGAACAGGTGGAGGATGTTAGGGAGTCATGCTAGGGAACCAAGGAGATCTCTGTATCCATGAAATAGCAGATGTCTGTTTTCTTTCTTTCAACACATTTTTAACTCCCCCATTCATCCTACCTGTTTGGCAAGACATTTGACCTCAGTCATTTTCACCACTTTCATCGCCACCCAGAACACATAGGGCTCTTAGGGTCTGGACCAACCCCAAAGCATGAGGCTGGTCATCTCAGCATTGCGCACAGTCTCCCTACAGTGCCATCCAGATCTCTGGTCTAGGAAGACCCTGAATCTCCTGGACTTACCACCCTTTTTTCCCCCAAATTTTCTATGAATCAGTATATGTTTGCAATACATAATAATAACATTCAGCTTGAGGGATTGGTACATGTACGCATCTTGTTTGTTTTTACTTCCCTTCCCTCTTTCCACCCTTCAACCCCACCACATCCCTTTTCTCTCTCTGCAGAGTCTGTCATTTTTATCCCATCTCTCTTTTCTGTTGCTCTTTTACTTTTTTCATATTTTGATATTTTGATATTAGAGAAACCATGCAATACTTAACCCTCTGTGTCTGAGTCATTTCACTAAGCATGATAATCTCAAGGTGCACCCATTTTTCCACAAAAGGCTCAAATTTATCTTTCTTTATAGAGTAGTATTTCATTGGAAAAATATGCCACATCTTCTTTGTCCATTCCTCTGTTGAAGGTCATATTGTCTGCTCCCAATTTTTAGCTATTCTAAGTTGTGCTGCTATAAACATGAATATGTATATGTCACTGTTGTATGATGACTTTAGCTCTTTTGGGAAGATCACCAGAAGAGGTACAGCCTTATCAAATGGGCTATCTATTTTCAGCTTTTTGAGAAATCTCTGTACTGCTCTCCATAATGGTTGTACCAGTTTATAGTCCCACCAACAATGAAGAAGGGTTCCTTTTCCCCTAAAATCTCACTAACATTAGTTGTTTTTTTTGAGTTCTTGATAGCAGCCAGTCTTACCTGGGAAAGATAGAACCTCAGTGTTGTTTTGATTTGTACTTCTCTAATAGCTATAGATCCTGAATATTTTTTCATGTGTTTATTGGTCATTTGTACTTCTCCTGAGAACTGTCTATTCATTTCAGTTGCCCAGATTACAACCTTAAGCACCATTTTCTGGGCAGTGAGCAGAGGAGAGTCTTCTGAGGAAGCCAGTTGTCATGAGCTTTGAAGGAGAGGAAAAGCTGAGTAGAATGTGGACTGTACAGAGGTGAGGTCCTTTCACCTAGGAGGTCGTGGAACAGAGGAGAGCAGGTGTTACTAAATGTGGTCAGTTTTACCTGCTGCATAGTATGCCAATCGCTGAAACAAGTTTTGCAAAAGAGAAAGTTTACTCATGAGTCACCAAGCTTGAGAAGAAAGATTACTCAAGTCTCAAATCTGCCTCCAAAAGAATAGGGAATGAGAATGTTTTGGGGCTCAGACATGGAGAAAGGTGATTCTAGGTTAACCAAGAGTAGGTGATGGGTTGAGATGTAGGAGGGCATTTACCTAGCAAGCATGACATCATGGGTTCAGTCCCAGTACCCCCCCCCCCACAAACTTTAGAGGGCTTATTCAGGTTTTCCTTCAGTTTCACAGAAGGACAGAGATAAGGGGGGATAAAGGTTTTGGGCTATTGTTTGGCCTTTTTTTTTTTTTTAATGGAGTCTTATTGTATGGCCCATGGAATTCACGAGATCCTCCTACTTCAGGCTCCTATTTACCTGGGACTACAGGCATATATCATACACCTGATATGCCTAATGTAACTTAAAACTTGATTTTGCAACTTTTGATTCATCCTACTAAATACAAATACCCTGGGCCAGGTCCTAAGTGGGTTCTGCTAGGAAGTGAGAGTCAAAGTAGATCCCATTTACATTCTCAAAGCCCCCCCCCCCTTCTTGGTCACCTGTGGTGTGCCTGGCTTTGTCCACGGAACTCTCATTGTCACTGTGGCATTGTGGGTTCCAGGTACTAGCTTTGCAGCCTCTGGCCTCCTGTGCTGCTCACAAGGGGTTCAGGCTGCACTCAGCTCATCCATATCTTGCTCCATCCAGTCTACAGGCCTGTTTCTAATCAAGTAGATTCTCGGTGGTCAAGCTTTCCCCTCTCCAGTTTCTTCTTTTTCACTAGGATCTGGTACCTGAGAAACATCTCTGGAGATGGTCTTGGGTTCCTGTTTTTGCTTTTGTTTTCTTTCAATCTTGAAGACCCTTCACTTCATTTCCCTAGGATCTCAACCACATTCTTCTGCAGTGGTTTCTGCCAAGAACACACTGGACTTTAGATTCTCAACCTCATTCTTATTCAGTTGTCCATTAAGTGGTATGTATGTCTTTCCAAGGCACAAAATTTTTTGACATTATATGAATTAAACCTTACCATGATAAAGGGAAGTGTTCATGGAGTCCACATGTTGAAGAGAAAACAGAGTCTGAAAGAGCTTTAAGTTGTGCACCTAAAGTTATATAATCTACAAGTAGCACTGCTGGGTTTCAAAGATGGGCACACTTAGTCCAGACTCCACACATGCTTTCTGGGACTCCAGAGTTCACCTCTTTTCTGGGCAGATCAGGAAACAACAGGTTGAGGAGGTTCAACATGTGCCCACTACCTCTCTGTAGGATATGGGGGTGAAGAGCCTGGAGTCCTGGCTTCAGCACATGCTAGACTCCCACTGTGAAGACAGTGGGCCAAGCTAAAGACTCTATCACCTGCCGACATGTGCTGGGTGCACTTCGAGATAGAGCTGTCATTTGTGTAGTGCTGCAGGTGGTACACAGTGGACCTCCCACGCCCATGAGCTCTGAATCCTCCCAAAGACTTCCTGTGAGGCCAGAAAGGGCTAAGACGTTGCCTCTGCCTGCTGACACTGAACACCTCACAGGAAACAGTGGCTCTTACTTTGTGCCTGAGTCCAGGAGAATAATAATGATCACAGTAGTCTAATGAGTAGCAGCAGTTAACGCTTACTGCCCCTCACTCAGGTCATAACAATGCCATAAGGTACATACTACTATTATTTCCATTTTATATATATTGAAAGTGAGGTGTGGATAGGTTAAGGTACTTACCCACAGATGCTCAGTGATAGAGATAAGCTTAAAACTCAGATGACTTTATTTCAAAGCTGATGGTTATATCCATTGTGTTGAGCTCTTTGGAAAGATTCTGGTTGGCAAAGCCCCGGGACCAGAGCTGGGCATAATGAGAGGAGCTACCGCCACTCTCCCAGGGATGTAATGAAGCTGGGCTCGAGCAGGCCCTGGCCAGAGGTACTGAAGGAGCTGGCTGGACAGTCCACCATGTCTCCAACGGCCCTCATGACCTACTTCAAGCCATTGCTGAACTGGCTGGTGCTGAAAGTGTGTGGCAGAGGGATGTCCTAGGCTGACCAGATTTCACCTGTTCCTATGAAGGTTGGTTAATCCCACCCGGGACCCAGTTCTGGTGAAACCACAGGCCCAGCCCTGCTCTGTCCTGGGCTAGTACCTGCACTGGCCCCCAGCCAATCCGTGGTCCAGCTTCAGCTAGCACAGTACTGCTCATGTGTCCCCCTGTCTATACCAGGCCTGATGCAGCCTTGGCCAAGACCACAGCCCGTGATTACCCTGACTCACTTGCTTCCTCACATACCACCCAGTTAGACTCTAGACTGGTGTCTGAGAAGCGGGTCAGCATCTTGCCTGCTGGGTTCCATGAGTTAGGTCAGTTTATCCATGTCTATTTCCTTCTCTCTTCCTTCTATATCTATTTCTCATCCTTCTGGGACAGTGTTCTCACCTGTGGTCTGATGTTGAAAGAGAACGTCAGTGGCAGTCAGATGTTTGATGATAGCCACAGAAGACTTTAGAGTCCCATTCCCAGCCCTACCTGCTCTATAAGACTTTCCCATCTTCCTCCACAGAAAGAAGCATGAACAGCGTGGTATTCTTGGGCCTAAAGTTGGAGCCTGACAAGGACATATTTGGGCAGTGGATGCTGATGGGCCTGAGCTTTTTTATGTTGCTGGTGATCCTAGGCCTGTCCTACAGGCTGTGTGTCCTGGAAAAACAGTCAATGGACAAGGATGGCATGATACTCAACACCCTTCCCTATACCTTCTTCCTGGGTGTGGCCATGGAACCCCCCCCCCCCCAGGCTGCCCAAAGACAGTGGATCCTCCTGGGTTTTTGCTTCATCTTGATATTGTGTGTAATTATCCTGACTATTCAGATCTTCATACATCACAGCAAGAAACCTTCATGCATGAGAGCTGAATGGTGGAGCAGGACCTAGTCCTCAGTGAGACTGGTGAGGCTAAGGGCCAGGAAGAGGGTGGCTGAGCATAGAGGATGGGAGACTGGGAGGGCAAAGTCAAAAGGCTTAGTGCCCAACAGCTATTGGGCATAGCTATGGTAGATATTGGTATATATGGAGTTTTGATTGTATGTTTGTGAATTTGTATGTGAAGCTATGTGTACAGGTAATCAACTCTGTGTGATTCTATGGTTGCCCTGAGTTCCAGGCCAACTCTTTTTTCCCAAGGGGTTCAAAGCCATAATTTTAATGATGCAGTGGCTGTGTCCTTGTAAAGCAAAGCTGATTCTTCAGGAAACCTAGTTTGGCTCAGAAGTGCAGCTATGAGGCTTTGGGGCTATGAGACTTAGCTGGAGCTACACAACTCCCAAGTGTCTGTTCTAGTTAGAAAAAGAACGCTGCATCAGTCCCCTTACAAAATATTCTCTAGTAGAGCTAGACATTCCGTTATGAATTGGTAGTATCCAGTTAATAAGTACTACGCTTTGTACATAAGTCATACATCTTTCTACTTATCTGGCCTATCCTGTTTAGACTGCATAATCCAGTCCCAAATAGCTTTCTGTCGGCCACCTGGAATGCAAGTAGCCTCACAAACTGCCCCATGGCTCTCCCTGCCCCAGCCCAGGCCCTCTCGAATGGAGACAGTGGGTAGCTGGGCATCAAGCCAGGCATGATTAATGATTGACTTCTTTAATATTTAAACAAAGCTCATCTCGAGCCACTCTGCTCCGGAGATGGCCTTGTTCAACATACACACCTGCTGCCTGGCCCGTTGCCCTGGGGAGCAAGCACAGGGCAAACAGCACCTTTCCAGGCTCAATGAAGGGGCTGGAGAGATAGAGAGGAGACCTGCAGGAGGAAAATATCTGAAATATTAGTGCTCCAAAGAAACTGGGAAAAGGGGGGAGAAAGCATCTACTTCTGCCCTTTCCAACCCTTTCTCTCCAGTCTTCTGGCCATGGGAACTCCACTCTGAACATTTTCAGACTCTGTGAGTCTGGACTGAGACCCCATGGGTTTCAGGAATCCAAGAATTCAGTGCCTGTCGGAGAATGGTGTAGGGAAACTTAGGTGGAAGTGGCATTGCAACTAGAAACCAGGGTTGGCACTGAGTTGATAGGAGAATGACCAAATGACAGCATCAGCTATCTCCAGTATCAGTATCTGAGCCCTGAAGGAGAACTTCAGGGGACTCCTGAGTACCAGGTTGAAGTCTGTATGATTCTTAACTCTGTCCAGATTTCTATGTCTGACTGAGCCCAAGCACATCCTACTTCAGCCTCTGACTCTACAGCACCCCCATTTGATGTTCTGTCTCTGATTTTCCTTTCTGTGCAGTAATATCTTTATTGGTTCCTATTATTATTAGTTGTTAGAAACACACACCAGGAGTATGCCC
Source organism: Ctenodactylus gundi (assembly GCA_004027205.1). Taxonomy (NCBI): domain Eukaryota; kingdom Metazoa; phylum Chordata; class Mammalia; order Rodentia; family Ctenodactylidae; genus Ctenodactylus; species Ctenodactylus gundi. The sequence goes on along the minus strand of PVKB01000359.1, from coordinate 411,115 downwards.
TGCGTAACATTTGTAGTCAGCACAGGTCCTGACACATAATAAGAACTTGGAAAATGTTTGAATGAATGAATGAGTGAGTGAATGAATGTCTCATTGCCAAGTTTCTCCTCTGAGCTCAAAACCCCACAGCCAGCCTACCGTGCACACAGAAAGGAGCAGCTTAGACACCACTGACCTCTCAAGAGGCCACACCTGTAGCACTGTCATCTCCCAGCCATGGTGGCTATGAAGCCCCCACACGGCATTGTGGTTTGCATGGCAAAGGTACACTCAGCCCAGTACTCCAAGCCTCTCACACAGACTTCAGAAAAAGCCTCTCTGAACCCCCCTGGCCATCTTCCCCTTCCTGTACCTCTCTTGTGAAGTTTATTTTGTCTATTTATTTAAATGTCTTCAAATTTCTTTCCAATTGTCTAACTGCTTAAGAACTTAGCTGTCCATCAGTTAAATCTGGATGTTCAAAATGATATTGGAGCCTCTTTATCAATTACCTCTTCACCTCTCCTGCTACCCAGATCAGCCTCCTCTGTACTGACATCATCCTCAGCCTTTGCCTAAGGTGAGTGTTCCATTTTGAATGCTTGCCTTCCAAGGTCTGGCTCAATTGGTTACTGGACCCTCGACAAAGCTCTAACTCCATCAAAAATGCTCATTAAGCAGTGGTCTCCTCCTCCTCCTTCTCAAGCAGCCTCTCTCAATAGCCCTCACTCCACCTCATCTATTTCTTCTAGTGTGCTCATTTTCAATTACCTCTGAGGTACTTTTATCAGCGGTCACTGCTAATAGGTGGTTTTAAATCTGTTCTTTCAAGCTGTGTGCCTGTATGCTAAGAGCTCTTATGCCGCTGAGGAAGGCACCATATTCCATGTTTCTTGTACACCTTCATGTGTATCCTGGCCCATCCTCTCAGGACAGAGCCTGGCTGGGCTTGCCACCAGGAGCACTGCATGGGTACTGGGACTCCATTGGAAGATCCTTGTCGAGGGCCAGGAAGAGGTCTAAGAGCACCATTTCCAGGGTCATGCCTAGAGGTTAGACCCCGGAAAGAGTCTTCAGCTAAAGACTACCTGAAGTCCCCCAGGTCCTCTTCACCCAACCCACCCCGCCTCCGAGACTCCCCTGTACGGGGAGAGGAAACGTCCCTTCAGTACTAGGATGGGACCTGAGAAATACTGAGACCACTGGCCACTGAGGCATCACTAGAAGCTCCTCAGAGAAGCCCTACTTCAATCTCAAGCCTGAAGACTACGTTCTGCCCCCTAGGACTCAGGATCGGGTCTCTACGCGGTGGGTGCAGGAGAAATTGCTCTTGCTCCGAGGACCTTGCCTGGCCCCGGCAAGCGTCTTCTTTCAGCACCGCGGCGCGGACAGTTCCCGGGCAGGCGCCGAGGGGAGGAGGCGCGGCGAGCCGCGGTCGGGGGAGGGCAGAGAAGGGACGGGAAGGGGAGGACCCAGAAGGAAAGACGCTAGCGGGCGGGCGGGGCACAGAGGCCGGCGGCCCTCCCTCGGGGCGGCTGCCACCGGAGCTGGACGCTGCGGAGCCCGGGACAGGCAGAGACTCCTGGAGCCGGGGGGCGCGGGTAGCCTCCAGCAAGAGCCTCAGCCGAAAGATGCCCGTCCGCAGGGGCCACGTCGCTCCCCAGAACACTTACCTGGATACCATCATCCGCAAGTTCGAGGGCCAGAGTGAGTGCGTGTGTGCGGGTAGGGATGGAGGGTGTGATCTGGAACCCTGGTTCCGCGGGCAGAGGTGCCGGACCCTTTCGCTAAGTTCATGATGGGGCCAATGGGGAGGAGGTGCGGATTCTGGGAGCGATATCCTTTGCTTTGAAGGATCTCAGACATTTTCTCCATACTCTCCTCTCTCTGGAAAGAGAGGGGCAGAGTGCAGATTGTACCCCTCCCCACGGAGCAGTCTACCTGACGCCTCACCTTCTCTAGTCACTGCCCCCCTTACCTCCCTAGACTCTCCTGACCCCCCAACTCCAGAGCTCCAAGGTTTCCTTGACTCCCTCTTCCTCCTGGTGACCTCAGCCCTTGCACAGTTCCCAGGTTGAATCCCGAGTTCTCTCTTTAGACCCTCTTTGCCGTTTCTAAGAGGCCTTGAGCCTTTCTCCCACCCGGCTCTCCCCTTGCTGCCCTGCGCTTTCCATAGTCCCAGGACTGACTCCCGAATCCCTACTTTTTGGGCACCTACTGCTCCCCCATGATCATCCCCATGTTTACTGTCAAGAAGAATGACTCTTGGTCCTTCCATTCTCCCACAACCAAACGTCTCCCTCCCTCCGTCTGTTTCCAGCCCTGGGACCACATTTAAATCCCCCTCCCTTCTGCCATCAGTCCCTATAATCTTTGTCTCCCTGTCACCCATTTCTGGCTGCCAGGGCCTCCTTACCTCTCACCCCCCCCCACCCCCCAGGTCGTAAGTTTCTGATCGCCAATGCTCAGATGGAGAATTGCGCCATCATTTACTGCAATGACGGCTTCTGCGAACTCTTTGGCTACTCCCGAGTGGAGGTGATGCAGCGACCGTGCACCTGCGACTTTCTCACAGGCCCCAACACCCCCAGCAGTGCTGTGTCCCGCCTGGCACAGGCCCTGCTGGGGGCTGAGGAGTGCAAAGTGGACATCCTCTACTACCGCAAGGATGGTGAGGCTCAGTTGGGCTGGGAGTTCCGACAGGGTGGTCTTGGGAAGGGCATGGACCTAGGAACCAATGGACCTGGACAAATTTTGCTCCCTCTCTGGGCCTCATTTTCCTCATTGGTAGAGGGAAGCAGTGGGCATTGGATGCTATGCCTTCTGAGGCTTTTTCTCAGGGGCCTGGGACAGGCTCAGCCATTTACCAGTCCTGACCTAGGGCAGAGCCTCCTGCTCCACCATCCCTCTCCTTTGTCCCCAGTCTCCTGGCTATCCACTCTGTCACTGTCAGCCCCAGCTGTCAGGCAGCTGGGACGGAAATTAACCTTCCCTCATCTCCGTCTGCTCTGGGGATTAGGGGAGGAGTCACCCTCTCAAGGCCTCTAGGGGAGCTCCTAGCTGGGACAGAGGAATGGGCCTGGTTCACACAGCGCCAATTCTTTGGGAAGATAAGGTCTGGAGTTTGTCCCAACCAGAAGGCTCATCCAGATGGAGTTTGGGTTGTTATTGCCACCCAAACTTATTGCAAGCAAAACAGGCATAGGTCGGAGGCTGAGGAAAAGGCTCAGCAGCCTTTACGGTCTTCCTCCCAGTACCACAGTGTCCCCAGTGGACCTGGAGGAGAGGTATTGGTGAGAAATAGGATCAGAACCTGAAAGTGCCTTGGAAATCACCTGGAAATCACTTGGAAATCACCTATCTTGTTCTGCACCAGAATTACCTGGGCACATTTTCCAAAACATCTTCCCTAGAGAGAGAAAGGCTGATATGAGATCAAACAGGTGTATTTGGGAAAATATTCCCAGCAGTTCTGACATTTTGCCAAGTTTTAGAACCACCGGTTTAAATAAATCCTTTTGTTTTTGGATATGGAAGGGACTTGCCAAAGATCCTTCTGCTAAGATCCAACCTGAGACTGGAGCCCAAGTCCCTAGATCCTTCCCTAAGAGATTCTGTTCTGAACAATCTCAACAGGGAAGAAAGGACCCACACCTCTTTGTGCTTGGAAACAGGACTTCGGGGGGAAGGAAGAGCCCAGATGAGAGAAACACCCAAAGAAAACAATACCATTACAGTGAAGGAAAAAAGTGCAGGCATTTTGGGTTGGGACTGATGGGTGCTGAGAGCCCAGATTCCAAGGGTCTGGTGTGTATAAAACATGAATGTGAATGTGAGTGTGTGTGTGTGTGTGTGTGTGTGTGTGTGTGTGTGTGTGTGTGCATGTGTGTGGGAATGGGTGGGTGGGTGTGGGCGTTTATGGGCTTCTGGGGGGCTTCTTGGACAGATCCTGTTTCCTTGCCTGCAGCAGAGGCAGCAGTGAGGGAGCAGGGAAGAATCTGGCTTAGTTTGACAGTACTCACCAGGTTAATGAAGTCAGAATATTTTTAAAAGCTGTGACCTCACTTCTTCACATCATTTCAGGGATGAGGTGACAGTCAGGGGAGTGAGAAGTGTCCCAGAGGAACAGGATGGGACAGCAGAAAAAGGGTGGGAAGAGATCCTTTCTTTTTCCCTCTTTGACCCTAAGGCTTTACTTATTCCCCAGAGGGTGAGAGCTGAGTGCTCTGGGGAGAGCAGATCAAGGTTCTTAGAGTACCCTTAGCACCTCACAAGTGCACAGGCAGGTTGCAGAGGTCAAAGCCAGGGCTTGGCCCAAAACTCGCCAAGATCCTTCAACAATCAGAAGAAACCCAGGGAAACACGGAGGTCCCTGAGTGATAATGGGAAATTAGCCACGCATCTAGTATCCTGTAAGTTTCAGTCAGCCCCTACTCCACTGTCAGTACTTCCTTGTCCTGTTGCCCAAGCCTTTGACCATCTGGACCTTCCTGAAATTGGCCTGAAACCCAGAGCAGAAGCTTCCTGGCCAGCATTATGCTAAGGGAAGGCTATAGTACTCAGATAACTTAGGTTCACGTTATGGTTCACTCTGGCCATATGATCCTCTTTTTTTCCCTCTTAAATCATATGTGTGTATATATCTTACAGTTCTGCTGAGGAGAATCATACTGATGATTTCTTTTCTTCCCACATCAATACTTCCTTTCCACTCTACCCCATGACTCTAGGGAGGTGGAAAGGGGTCCTGAACAGATCTCTAGCTGGTTTATTTATAATCCTCTTTTCCACTAAAAGGGTAATCCACGGCATAAAGTCGGCTCAGAGGCCAGGGCACTTGGTAAAAATCACTCCCCTGAGACCAAGGTCTTTGACCTTGAGAAACCAAGGCTCTTCCTTCCTTCATTTGCTTTTGCTAGGAAAAGTAAGAACCTAGCAGACACAGAGGGAAGAAGGACTGCCTTAGGGCTGGAACCAGTGAAAGCTTTGGTGGGGAAGGCATGGAGAGCACTAAGATCCCCCACTCTAGCCCTGCCCAACGGGACACCTGCCAGAGCGCTCTGCCTCTACCAGGTCCTCCATTCTGATAAGCCTAAACCAGAGTCCCATAATCCTCATGCCCTAGACTAAAAGAGGCCTGGGGCTTCCCAATCCTCAGCTTCACTTAAAGAGGACAGAGCAAGGCCGAGGTCAGAGGCCACTGTCCATCTCCTCCCTCCCCCAGTGTTTTCCACATGCTCACCCATGTGTGCCAGGAGGGCCACATGGGCATCCGTGAATGCTATCTGGGTGGTATGGTACAGCCATTCTCCTAGTGGCAACTCCTTACTACTTCTCTGAGCATAATACTAGGTGGGGTGTGAAGAAAGACATCAGATATAGTTCAGAGGTAGAGTGCTTGTCCACACAGGTGAGGCCCTGGGATGTATCCCCTGTATCTCCTCAAGAGTGAGGAACACTAGGGTAAAAGACAACAAGAAGGCTATGAAGAAGAGGAGCTTCAGGTGGGGAAGGGGTAGTGGCTAATGAGAAGCTGAGTGAAAAGCCCTCAGTCAGAGCTAAGAGGTGCCCTTGGAAGGGAGAAACAGGCAGAGACAATGGCTTCTCCGCGAGGAACAAGGCAAGGATATTAGAACATTACAACCTAGGGTACTCACTCAACTGTTAGGTATTTCTGCCTACCTAACAGTTACTTTTGGGCTCCAAACCATGGATAAGTAAGGATAGTCAGCCTGGACAAAGAGGCTGGGTAAGGAAAGAGAATGCTAGATTCTTCCAAATTCTCATAGCTCCTGTCTGCCTACTCCACAGGCAGCCAGCATGGAGATGGGACATGGATGGAATGTCAGTCACCAACCCCCACAGCTCCCCCTTCCTTACTGTTGTTACAGGCTGGGCTTTGGTCCATGCCTGCTCTGGGTTTTCCAACAATAGAATCGTTGGAAGACTGGGCCTTGGCAACTCCCAGCACTATAGGAACCCTAGAAACCCTGCCCAACTCTGCCCCTTTCCTGTCCCCCACAGGCCAAGAGTCCCCAATGTTAGAGAGACTCAGGATATAGTCTGGCCTTGGAGGCAAGAGCCTTGCCACATCTCAAGCTGACAAAAGTAACTATAGCACTGCGAGTCCAGGAGTGGGTCACGCCAGGCAGGTGTCCTCTCCTCAGTGTGAATGTCTCCCCTGGGCCCAGGTAGCAGCTGGCTGCCTGGTGCCTGGGAGTACAGGAATCTGATCCAGGAGATTCCTGGTCCTGGGAGGAAAGTGAGAGGGACAATAAAGGAAGGCTCAGCACACCCAGCTCTGATGGCTGAGAATGAGCTAGGGAGGTGAGCACTAACTAGAATGTCTGGGGAGAATGATTCCAGTGATCCCCAAAGTAGCAGTATTGCTGCAGGCAGGCTTCTGTCCTCTCATATTTATACACACATACTTTTTTTTTATTCAAACAACATCCAGAGGTGGTAAGATGGATTCAAACCTGCCCTTGGGGAGTGCAGCTGTGCCTTTTAATGCATGAACACTTGAGGTCCATGTTCATAAGGATCCTGTCCTTTGGACTTGACATGTTCCAATAGTTTGAATTGAAGGATTTAGGATTCCCACAGTGTACCTGCCCATAGTTTCTGCTCTGGGTTATGTGGAATTTTTGCTTTTTTCCATCCACTAATGGGATTCTAGCGAGACCCTGCAGCAAAGAGTAGGAATGAAGATTGTGCTCAGAGGCACAGGGTGGGCATTAAGTAGGTCTGGGCTGTCCAGGAGGTGAAGAAAATGGCATGAGTTGCTTGTCTTATTCCTATATAGTGATGACCTTATCTCTAACCCTAAGCCACTACCCTCCCTGCTCCCAGTCCCAGCTTCTGCCTTGGGACCCTGCTCCATTGTCCTTCCAGACAAAGTCTTTCCCTTTTCCAGGCTATTATGTGCCAAGAAGCTACGGGTCCCCACTCCATGACCCCTCCCAACTCCAGCATATTAGTTTCTCAGAACCCCAAACTGTCACCTACGGAACAATTTCCCCTCTACTCCCCACCCCAGGACCTCTCAAGGCCTAATGTGCCAACTGGCTGGATGCCCAGCACTTAGTGAGCTCCCAACAAGTTCCTTCCGGTGTCAGAAAAGTGGGCATCTTTGTGGTATGGCAATATGGAAACTGAGCCCAGGCCAGCCAGAGGTATATGCGTGTACAGTGCCCCAACTCCCCTCCCCTCTTAATCTACCCCCATCTGCTCAGCTTTAATTACAGCAGAAGCAAACCTCAAGGCTAAGCCCTGACTGAGGGCCATGCCTGGACTCGAACTAATGCAACATTATCTCCTAATGAGCAGCTTAGCTGCTTTTCCCACCTCTGCCCTGTGGGTGGGACACTGTCTGGCCAGCCTCACCCACCTTCTGCTCAATAGCTCTGGTCACTGTCCAGGCCTCTTTTCTCCAGTGAATGCCCTTAACTTGACTTTCACTCAGCCCCCTCCCAAGCCAGATCACTTCATGACCACCTCCTGCCTCTGCCAATGGTGTCTGTAGCCTCCAGCTTCCGCTGCCTGGTGGATGTGGTGCCTGTGAAGAATGAAGATGGGGCCGTCATCATGTTCATCCTCAACTTTGAGGATCTGGCCCAGCTCCTGGCCAAGAGCAGTAACCGCAGCCTGACCCAACGCCTGCTGTCTCACAGCTTCTTGGGCTCTGGTGAGTGAGTACAGGGCTTTGTGTAGCAGCAGCAAGCTCGGGGCACCCGCTGGCTGCTCTGACCCAGGCCCTGGTTTCAGAAGGCTCTCGTGGCAGGCCAGGAGGACAGGGGCCTGGCCCAGGCAGGGGCAAGTACAGGACCGTCAGCCAGATTCCGCAGTTCACACTCAACTTCGTGGAGTTCAACCTGGAAAAACACCGCTCGGGCTCCACCACAGAGATCGAGATCATCGCTCCTCACAAAGTGGTGGAGAGGACACAGAACGTCACTGAGAAGGTCACCCAGGTGCGAGCCTGAAGGGCAGGGAGGGTGGAACTGTGCCAGGCCTCCCAGGGTCCTCTGCCAAACCCTGGGTCTTCTGGGCTTATCTGGGACCTTGGCTGGCAGAGAAATATGGCTTGTCCAGTCATGCTCAAGTAGATTCTTCAGAACTGAAGGCCTCTTCTGAGGCCCAGCTCCTGGATTCACGGGAGGTGCGGGTCTGCAGGGGCTGTAAAATGTCATCTTCTAGACTTGAAGAAGCCAGGGGATGGGGGGCACTAGGGTGGAATGCACAGGCCACCATGGAGCCTGCCCACAGTGCTGGCAGTGCAAAGGGAAGGAAGGGTGGAGAGCGCATGTATCAGGGCCATACAGAGAGGAGGTGAGGAAGGAGGGATGGCAAGAGGCTCCCAGTAGTGCTCTTACCCCTTACTTTTGACATAATAGCCACGTCCCCCTCAAGATTAATACAAGATCCTCCTACATGGCAAGAAGAAGCAGGGTAAAGCTGGCACCTCTACCTAACTTCGAGCAGCCTCTTGGAGAACCATCTATTAATGGCCTTTCTTTGCCCAGCCCAAAGCAAATGTCCCTGGATCCTCTATTTCATCTGAGCCTACTGTCTTTTTATGAGGTTTTATGGTCTCTTCATTCCAGAGGGAAATGCAAAGAGCCCTGCTGAGGTTCCAGTGACAAGGTCCTGGCACTGACTCACTGTGTGACCTTGAGCAAGGGACACCCTGCCTCTGGGCCTTAGAGCTCTCATCGGTAGGAGGTAGTTGAACTAAATGACTCTCTGAGGACCCATTTGACATTAAGTAGACAGACAATGCTTTAGGCCATAGAGAGGGACTAAGCCAATGCTGAGCAAGGGGTTTCAAAGCCCTTTTCTTTTTCCCCTTATCCTTTTCTGTCTGAAACACAGTTAGAGCTTGAACCAGGTATGAAGGAGACCACTCAGCCCATTCCTGAGTGCCAGGACCCTAGGGAGGGAAGGAGCCCAGGCAGCAGAGATTAAGGTCAAGTGGTGAAGTGGGGTGGCCCGATGACTTGACCCTGGGCAGCACCCTCACCTCAGCTGCTAGCACTAGGGCCTCTTAAGTTGGTACTGCTACTGGTGGTTACCATAATGAGGTACTGTTTGGGTTGGAGAATTGTCTGTGAAGATGGATAGATCTGGCTAGGGCTCATAGTGCCTGCTCCTAATGTGCTTCCTGTCCCTGGGCCTGTGTGGGCCCTGTATGGGCCCTGTGAAGGCCAGGAAAGGTGTCTGACGGAACATAGAGGGGGTCGGGGGCTGGCATGGTGCAAGAGACAGAAGCCACACTGACTTCAACCAGAGCTTAAAATGCCTAGGGCTGTGGTCTCATTCCACATCCCCTATATTCCAAGAACCCTGAAGCTCCAGGTGGTCCTGGAAAGAGTGAGCTTTGCAACAGAAGGGCCCTCACATTTGCTTCAGAGGCAGTGGAAAACTAGGAGTCAGTGTCTAGGGTCTTGAGGAACTGAGGGTTATAGCCTCACTTATCAGAAGTCTTGGATCCCTCTTCCCCATTCTGCCATCTCCTCGCTCCCCGCATAGGCAGAGTTAGGGAAGGGCCTAGCAGAGGGGAGGAAGCTCCGGCACCTCAGGGTATGGCGGCATAGGCTGCTGCTTGGGAATAGAGCCCAAGTGTCAGTGTTCATTCACTGGTCCCTAGTTGAGAGTCTGTGTGGATATAGGCTGCATGCTGGGACGTAGGATAGGGATGGCATCTTGGACAAGGGAATAGGCTGAGGGAGCCTATAGACCAGCAGAGAATAACCATGTGGTCAGGGCTGCATACAGGGCTGACAGGAAATTGAAAAAGAAGGTCTAGGTAGGCTCAGAGAGGCTTCCTGGGAAAGTGAAGTATGAATCAGGGCCTGAAGTCTCAGTAGGAAGTGACTGCAGGATAGGAACACTGTTGCCTCTACTGTAGGGATTGGAGAAAGGCCAGCATCATCTGTGGGTATGTTCCAGGTGGTCGGATCAGGAGCCCTCTGGTGGAAACCAGCCAGTTTCCTTCTCATGATCCCAACTGCTAAGTGGTCAGATCTGCAAGATCAATACCTTACCGTGCAGCTTTTCTTAAACAAAAACCATCCACCAGACCCCTTATGGTAGGGAGGAGTCGATGGGGCAGTAGACCCCTCAGGCTGCCTCCTTGTTGGAGTAGTGTTTAGTACAAGATAAGAAAGCAGGGAGGTGGGGAGAGAACCTCCATGTAGAGTAGAATGTACCATCTAGGTGCAAGTAGCTGCATCTCATTTCACCACAGCAGTCACGTGCTATTTCTTGTCCTGTGATACCCATTTTGCAGATTTCAGAACCTTACTAGAGATTATAAAACTTACCCTACTGCCTATCCGTAACAAATGTCAGACCTGGAATTCCACCTGGGAGGCCTGACTTTGAAACCCATGCTGGGATTCCAAATGCTCCAGCTATTTCTTTCTCCCGCTAGGCAGCCCAGTAGAGCCTGGGTGTGTTGGTCCAGACCTTCATGACCCTCTGTTGCCCAGAGTCTTGGAGACAGGAAGGAGTGAGAGGGGAAAAGGAGTCTCCACTGATTGTAGTGATTCAACTTACCATAGACATGTATGAAATAGCCGGGCTCCCTGATGCCTAAGGCCTATGGAGGGTCCAGATTGGCTACTCCCATTCCTAATTTGACTCTTTGCATGAGAGTTGGCCCCAGCGTCCCAGGGTCCTCAGAAATGAAGAGGCTATGCTAGGTGTGATCTGCTCCCACAAAGAGCTCCAAACTACCTAAGTCCAACAGAGAGATTCAGCCACCAAGCCATCTCCTCAGTCTGGGCTCTTTTCTGGAATATGCCCACAGATGACCCTGGCCTGGCCACATCCACTCCAGGTTGGCTTATTTCTGAGGGAACTTGCAAGCTTCAAACCTTGGGTCACTACTAAGCAAAGCTGGACACCTCATCCTGTCTCACCTCTTCTGTCTACACTTTCTTCTAGCCTATCTGTCCCCATGGAACTTGCTTCTTTGTACACCTTTCCTTTGGCCCCTTTGCACGGGCTTCATTACTCACTCTTTCCAACGGCTCCCTTCCTAGGACTCTTCCTCGGACCTGTCTCACTGGCGGTGGTCATCCCCACTGACCACCTGTGGCTCCCACCCTCAGGTCCTGTCCTTGGGCGCAGATGTGCTGCCAGAGTACAAGCTGCAGGCGCCACGCATTCACCGTGGGACTATCCTGCACTACAGCCCCTTCAAGGCCGTGTGGGACTGGCTCATCTTGCTGCTGGTCATCTACACAGCCATCTTCACACCCTACTCAGCAGCCTTCCTGCTCAGCGACCAGGATGAGTCACAGCGCGGAGCCTGCGGCTACACTTGCAGTCCACTCACGGTGGTGGACCTCATCGTGGACATCATGTTTGTTGTGGACATTGTCATCAACTTCCGGACCACTTATGTCAACACCAATGATGAGGTGGTCAGCCACCCCCGCCGCATTGCTGTCCATTACTTTAAGGGCTGGTTCCTCATTGACATGGTGGCCGCCATCCCCTTTGACCTGCTCATCTTCCGCACTGGCTCTGATGAGGTGAGCAAACCCTACCTAGGCCAGTAGTCATAGCCATCTCTCTGCACCCCATCCTGAGGTCTCCTTGCCTCACAGCCATGGTGCAGAGAAAGATCCTGACAGTAGGTACATTTGCCAAATATGCAGAGGTAGAAGCAGTGCTTGGGCATCTGTCATCTTCCAGCCCTGAAGATTAGCCAATGGATTGTCCCTTTGCTCATGATTCAGAGCAGGCCTACATGAGAGGAGCAGGCTACTAGAAGGTCCTTCTCAGACCCAGAATTTTGCTTCTTCCTGAATGGGTGCTCCTGTAGTCCTAACCCTTCATGCATTCAGGACTTAAAAAGGAGGTCCGTGAGCTGTGCCCCAGTACATCCTTATTTCCTTTGTGTTCCCAGCTCCTCCTTTGTGCCCACTCTGCTTGCCATGGGTGACATGAAAGCATTTTTATGCTCTTATCCTAGCTTCTGATCTGACTTTGTTCTCCTTCCCTATCGCCTCAGGATCACCTGACTTCCTAACTCCACTCTGCCCTCTAGGTTCCAGTGGCTCTCCAGTGTCCCAGCTTGTCCAGCAGTGGGTATATATATACCCCTACTCCCCACCAGCAAATCATCTCCAAGTCCATTTCCCTTCTCTCTACCTCTGCTGCTGCCTACACTAACTAGCCTTCCTCCCCACTTTGTTCCCTTCACACAGCAGCCAGCACAAGGTTCAGACATTTACCTGATCCTGTCACTCCTTCCTCACAATCTTTATTGGATCCCAAGCCTTTAGAATAAAAGCCAAGCTCTTGGTGGACCCTGGGGCTCATAGGAAAAGTCCTACCTGGATTGTCTGTCTCAATTCTACCCTCTCCCACTCTGTGGTCTCAGTTGTAATATCACACTTGATTTCCCACACAAGCCCTGTCATGGCTCACCTCAAGCCTCTACCTGTGATGCACCTGTGCCAGCAGTGTCCTTTCCCTCTTCTTCCTGTCTGCCTAGAGACATGGGCTTTTCTCTCAAGACTCACTTATGTGTCACCTACTCTGTGAAACCTCTGACATGCTCCTCCATACCTTTCCTTCTTCCCACTGGACTTACCTCTTGAAAGCAGAACACTGTTTTGAGTTTTAGTCTGAGAACTTCTTAACATCCCGCAGTATGTCCCAAGTATCTGACCTACAGAGGGTTTCCCATTGGTGTTTGTTAAATGACTATGTGATTATATATATATATGAATGAACAAATGTAGACCTGAGCATTCCCTTTCAAAGACTGACCATAGAGCCCTGTGGACTTTTCCCTGCCCCCTCCCCTCCAGACCACGACCCTGATTGGGCTCCTGAAGACGGCAAGGCTGCTGAGGCTGGTCCGGGTGGCACGTAAGCTGGATCGCTACTCTGAGTATGGGGCAGCGGTGCTCTTTCTGCTCATGTGCACCTTTGCGCTCATTGCACACTGGTTGGCCTGCATCTGGTATGCCATCGGCAACGTGGAGCGCCCCTACCTGGAGCCCAAGATCGGCTGGCTAGACAGCCTGGGCGCACAGCTGGGCAAGCACTACAATGGCAGTGATCCGGCCTCCGGTCCCTCAGTGCAGGACAAATACGTGACGGCCCTCTACTTCACCTTCAGCAGCCTGACCAGCGTGGGCTTTGGCAACGTCTCACCCAACACCAACTCTGAGAAGGTCTTCTCCATCTGTGTCATGCTCATTGGCTGTAAGTGCCTCCTTGGCTGTAGGTCTTGGGAATTCTGCTTTTAGCTTTGAAACAGGTGGAACGTAAGGTACCATATATGTGGTATCCTGATCCTAAGGGTGCAACACGTGATTTTTTTGTACTGATACACAGAAGTTGACACCCATCAGCCAGGCACCAGGATTATCCCTGCCAATGAAAAAGTGGAAATGTAGAGCCCCTTGTTGAAAATTATTGAGAATTTTGAGAGGGAACCCACTCCAGACCCGCGATAGTAGGAGCTTTTACCCCTCTTTTCCTTTGTTTCTAAATGAAGGCTATTCTACCTCAAAAAAAAAAAAAGAAAGAAAGAAAGAAAGAAAGAAAGAAAGAAAGAAAGAAAGAAAAAGAAATTTTGAGATGGTAAGAGCAGAGCATTAGCTCAGGGCCCTGTGTGACTCACAGCTTTCAAAGGCCGAGATGCAGGACCTACCAGCCACTCTGATTTTAGTTTGTGTGCTACTAAAGGGAGCACTTGCTGGCCACTCTGATAAACACTTTACAATAGTCTCATTTCAGACTCTTTCAAGGCCAGTTTACAGAGCAGGAATCTAAGGTTCTAATTTGCCAGGAGGCACACAGCAAGTGCGCAATCTGTGAGCCCCAGCATCACTCCAGGTGGCCGGCTCCAAGGCTAAGTTGCTCTCAAACCCGCACCAGCTGCCTGCCTCCAAAGACATCTGGTTTAGGAACCTGAGAGGCAGTGTGGAATTTTACACATAGATTAAGTTGTCATGTTCAAAGTATTTAGAGATGTGAAAGCTCAGAAAACAAAAACAAGGGGGAAAAAAAAGTGTGTGTGTGTGTGTGTGTGTGTGTGTGTGTGTGTGTGTGTGTGTGTGTGTGTGTGAAAACAACAGCACACGAGTTTTTCCCTCTAATTTTACAACTTGAAGAAGAAAACAATATGGACAACGACAACAAATTTGTTGCTCCAGTTCTTTCTTTAAAGATGTTTGACCTCAGGGTCGGGGAAGATGCCAAGAGGCCCAGGGCCTAGTGGAAAGCACGGGGCCCTTTGTATCCATGTGCCCCTTGCTGTCCTGAAGGTTTCTGATTTGCCCTAGCCTGAGGGTCCCTAACCTGGGGTGTGGGTGGCGCTACCAGGGAAAAGGAGGTTAAGAGTGGTATGACCTGATTACCAGGCAGCTAACAGCTCACTCCCTGCCTGATCCCCAGCCCTCATGTACGCCAGCATCTTTGGCAATGTGTCAGCCATCATCCAGCGCCTCTATTCGGGCACCGCGCGCTACCACACGCAGATGCTGCGCGTCAAGGAATTCATCCGCTTCCACCAGATCCCCAACCCGCTGCGACAACGCCTCGAAGAGTACTTCCAGCACGCCTGGTCCTACACCAACGGCATCGACATGAACGCAGTGAGCCCCGCTGAGAGTGGGGCGGTCAACTAGCCCTGGCTAATTCCCCCAGGAGGCGGGGAGTCATGATGGGGGTGGAGTGAGGGTGCCCCCAGGGCCCTCCTCAGCCCACCCTGGCCTGCCTCTCCCCCACCACCAGGTGCTGAAGGGCTTCCCTGAGTGCCTGCAGGCGGACATCTGCCTGCACCTACACCGAGCACTCCTACAGCATTGCCCGGCCTTCCGCGGCGCCAGTAAAGGCTGTTTGCGCGCCCTCGCAGTCAAGTTCAAGACCGCTCACGCGCCCCCTGGGGACACGCTGGTGCACCTTGGTGATGTGCTGTCCACACTCTACTTCATCTCCCGTGGGTCCATAGAAATCCTGCGCGACGACGTGGTGGTGGCTATACTAGGTGGGTCAAGTGGGGTGGACCAGGCCTGTGTTGGGGTTCCAAAGCAGGACATGCTCTGCCTCACTTTCTTACTGATGAGGGTTGGGGCTTCTTTTACTGACCAGCCATGTGCCAACCATGAGTTTCCAAGAGCTTTATATATCCCTCTGTGCCATTTTCCTGGGACGAAAGAGTTGAGACTCACATAGAAGTCATACTGGTCAGTCACCATGCCAGGGTTCCAGGACTTTGTGTTTGACTTAGAATCCCAGGCAGGTTCCTTCCTACCTTACCCTCTTGGGAAGTTCAGGATGATGGGCAAGGGTCTGCCTTGGGGATACACCAGTCCGATTAAATGAAGCTGTAGGAATAGTGAGCACTTCGGAGGAATGATACGAGCACTGGGCATGGGGGCACACTTGACTCCCAAACAACCTCTGCCACGTATCTGCTGTGGGACCTGAGGAAAGTTCCTTTACCTCTCTGAGCATCACAGGATACTCTCTGATTCTCATCTTCCTTGCCTTCCCTGTGACTTCTGGTCTACCCTGAGCTTTTGACATCCCTTCATACTTGTCCTCCTTGGTCTCCATGGCCTGTCCCCCTTCCAGCCTCTCTGGACATGTACCTGTAAGGCTCCGCTGCCCACTCCTTTCCCCAGCCTGCCCTGTCTAAGCACAACGTCATTTATGCCCTCACCTGGGCCAGCATCTTATTCCCTTAGCTTTGGCCTCTACCTGTTCCTCAAGGACCCCCAGAGCACTGTACTGGCCCCAGTCTCTCCTTAGACTAGAATATTCTATTCCATTTTGTTATTCCACAAACAGGCCAAATTTAACATAACCCAACTCAAAACCATCACTTTCTCTCAAAAGCAGCCCTTTCAGCATCTTCATCACTGGGAACCCTCCACCCATTTCCAAGGCTAGAGCCAACTGAGGCAGTGTCCTTCCTGCCCCCTGACTGCCATCCATTCAAGCCTAAAGAGCCCTCTCTGTTCCTCCGCTGATACCTCCCACCTCACACTTCTCTCCCTCTCCCCGCCTGGGTCTGATCCTCTTTGTGTCCTTCCTGGGAAGTGTCAGGGTGTCCTGTTCTGTGGCCTTGTGTCTACCCCCCTGCTTCATCTGTCACCTTCTATAGGAATCTGAAATATGCATCTGCATGGTTTGGTCCTATATACTCTATCTCTCTTCTGCTCAAAATCCTCCCATGACTCACAGGAACATGCAGACCGTTGCAGGTAGTGTGCATTCCCAGTCCAGTCACCCTGAGTCCTGCTACTGTCCCTCTGTTACTTCATGCTCAATTAGACAAACAATTCTCTGAACTCTTCACACCCTTGCACACACTTATTGTTTTGCTAGCAGTGCCCACCAAGCAACTGTCTGGCAGACCCCAGGCTCCTTTCAAGACTAGGCTCAAGCACAGGCTGTCTGTGGGAACTTCCTCATTCCCAGACTACTTTACAAGTACCACCCACATGGGAGAGATAATAATGAATAATTGAGAAGCTAGTCCAATTTAAGTTTCGCTTTGAAAGATGAAATTCTCTCATTTTGTCCTGAGTAGAAATAGACATTAGGTCATAATCCTTCATCTACTAGAAAGCCAGCGTGTTATCACATTGCCCAGATTTCAAGCTTCAGGAGTTCCTGTGTGACTCTGCTGAGTTTCATCTCTCTTTAGGCTTCAGGTTCCTCTCTGTGAATGATCTGCAGCCTCTTCTCTTTGAGGGGACATACTCATCCTCTGCCTAACCCTCTCTCTGTGCAGAACAATTAACACCTGTTGCCCATGGGTCACTAGGCTGAGGGGGCTGGATTTTCCAGGGGGCAATGGAGTCAAAACGATCAAGATCCTTGGCACTCCAAGCCCTGGCCTGTCTGTCTCCAATCTTGACCATTCAGTATGATTACGTGCTCCTTTCACCCAGTTTGCCTCTTTGCTGAAGGCTCAGCCCTCCTTAATTCTCTCAGAATTTCATGTCCTCTGTCAGCCCCCTCCTTGCCCCAACTTCCCCTGATGGGAAGAACCCCTTCCATTCCCATGACCCCATACGTTCATTCTCCCCTGTTTGAATGCTCTGCAAATCATTCTGAAAATATGTTACCTGCCTGTGTATTTGCTTGTGAAACACTTGAGATTTGAGGTTCCCCCTAGTAGGGAAAGCCTCCTCTTCATGCTTATAGCCTATGGCCAGCACAGCCACACAAAGGGCCCAAAATCCTTGCCACCTATCCTGAATACTCACAGCATGTGCACCCTGTGGCCTCCACCCTTCCTGGCACATTTTGTTGACTTACTCTGGTGCTTCTTGCTTTCTGGAGAACTTACTCAAGCATCAACTTCTCTGAAGATCCCAGTGAGTTAGGCAGGAAAGCCATGGTTACACCCATTTTAGAGATGAAGACAGTGGGGCCCAGAGAGGGAAAGTGACTTCCTTGCCAAGACCATGTTGATTCCTACAATGGGGAGCCCCACAGTGGGGAGCAGAAAGACAAACTGAAGCCTCAGGTGTCCTTGTTCCTGGCCCTGGGTCCCCTGCACCCTGTTCCACAGCAATGGCAGTTGAGGAGAGTAGGAAAAGTTGGACAGGGATATTATGGTGTCCTTTGCTGCCCACTATCCCTAGGAGGAAGTGGAAGAGAATGTCAAAGAACTTGAACAAAAGGAGAGGGATTTGGTGGAGGGGGTTGGTTCTGAGGGGTTTGAAGAAAATCAAAGAACCCACATCCTGAGGATAGTAGCCACTCCAGTGGGACCTCTGTGGAGTTCAGAAGACGAGGGAAGGAACCCACTCATCTTCCTCCTCTCACAGCCCGCTCTATCCCCAGACACTTATCTTAAGCATGAGGCCCTACTCTGCCAGGATCCATGAACATGTCATGTTCAAGGGACCCTCAGGAGGCTCTTCATAAGGGATCCTGGAGGCAGACCTTAGAGGGACCACCACCCCTCTGGCTGGCAGGGAAGAATGACATCTTTGGGGAGCCCGTTAGCCTCCACGCCCGGCCAGGCAAGTCCAGTGCAGATGTGCGGGCCCTGACCTACTGTGACTTGCACAAGATTCAGCGGGCAGATCTCCTGGAGGTGCTGGACATGTACCCTGCCTTTGCGGATAGCTTCTGGAGTAAGCTGGAGGTCACCTTCAACCTGCGGGACGTGAGTCTGAGCTGGTGGGCCAGGGTGGATGGTGGTTCCTCTGCTGCTGTCCCCTCCCCTAGTATCTCTTCTTTCTACCTCATGCTGCTCCGGAGACATTCAGTAAGGAGCCTGCCTTGTGCCCAGTGACTGGACACCAGGACAGGAGGGGTATGGTCTCCACAGCTGGGATTATCTATGACCCTAAGATGTCCCTCAAGTATAATGGTGCCAGTAGGGTGGGCAGCCAAAGATGCTATTGAGGGCACTTCATTAGTATATTGGGGTTCTAGACCTGGTTTCCTCAGAGGAAGTTCCCCATTGGCCCATGCTGAGAAAGGGAACATTCAGGAGAGGACTGGAGGAGCAGCTTTTCAGCATTCTACCCTTGAGTGTTCAAGACCTTGGTTGGGGGTCTTCACGTGGCTGCCCCAGTACAAAGTAATTATCTCCAAACTCTGCTCGCCTGCTTGTAGCCCTCCATGGGGAACAGCCTGCAGGCTGTCCAGACCTTCACTGGCATACATCGCCAACTGACACTGTTTTCTGTCTGGCTGTGACAAGGGCCACAAGGGGAAAACTGATAGGGAGGAGCAAAGAGGCCCTGTGCCAGCTTTGGTCCCTGTTACTTGATGTTCTTGTTCCCTACAAGGCAGATGGGGGTCTCCAGTCACCACCCCAACAGGCCCCCAGCAGACAAGACCACCAAGACTTCTTCCTCAATGACAATCAGTCAGGTGAGCATAGCTAGCTCCAGCCCAGTGTTCCAGTCCAGCCTCCTGTCCCTTCCTGTGTCTTTTCCATCTTGCCTCTCCCTAGAAGAAGTCTCCTTAGCCTTTAAACAAGTAAGAAGGGACTTCCTCCCCGAGTTCCCCCTTTCTCCATAGTCTCTCAGCCCTGATAATCTGCATCCTCAGCGCTAGAGAGTCAGGGCTCAATGATTGCTGGGCACTGCTCCCAAGGGACAGCTACTGGCCAGGCATTAGGGTTTTGTGCCAGTGCACCAGGGAACTCACTGGGCTGCAGCTCCCTGGACAATGAGATCAGGGCTAGAAATTCTTACACTGATGCCACGTCTCCTTCTTAAGCTGGGGCCCCAGCTTCCCTCAGGGGCTACAGCCTGCCGGCTCCTGGAAGCCAGACCTCCGTAGGGACAGGACCTCATGCTCCAACACACTCAGGTAAGAAGAATTACTCCCCACATGTGTTCCCATAGCATGTAAGGGGAGAGTACTGGCTCTGCCTAGAAGGGACAGGCCTTTGGAAGCAGCTGTATGGAGCTGAGGTGTTCTTTCTTCCTACAGACGCAGCTCCTTCCCTGAGCATCTCAGATGCACCTGGCCTGTGGCCCGAGTTGCTGCAGCAAATGCCCCCAAAGCACATTCCCTCTATCAAGCAACAGGTCCCTGGCTGCTGGCCTCAGGAACTAGGCTCCAGGCTTGAGCAGCTCCAGGCCCAAATGAACAGGTGAGGGCTCCCTCCGGGCGCCCCCTCCTGGCTACTCAGGGTTATTGCTGGGTGCCAGGTATTTTGTTGTTGTTGTTCTGTTTTGTTTTTGAGACAGGGTCTCACTCTGTAGTCCAGGCTGGTTCCGAACTCACGATGTAGGCCAGGGTGGCCTTGGACTCATGGCAATCCTCCTGCCTCAGCCTTCCAAGTGCTAGGATTACAGGCGTGCACCACCTTGCCTGACTTTAAAACTGGGTAGATTTTAGAATGGAGCCCCTTTATTGGAAGATTTCCCTATGCCTTTGTCACTAAGCACAATTCCCTGAAAGTCTTCCTGCAGAAAACCCAGGAATGACAAGGAAGCTTCTTGGGGAAAGGGCATACCCAAGTGCAGAAACAAATCCCATGGAACCTTGGGAAGGGGGTACGTCCTGTGGATTGCAGGGCTGTGGTGGCAGGGTGAGGACTTAGGGACAAGACAGTCCTGGGTTTAAATGATGGCTCTGTAACTCACTGGCAAGAGTGTGGGAAGTTACTTAACAGCTCTGAGCCCAAATTTTCCCTTTTATTTAATGGACACAATTAGAATACCTACGTCAAAGCATCATTAGAAGGACTGAATGTTTTATACTTAGTACCTGGTTACTGGTGACATCAATCACAGATGTACTACTGGGAATTTGGTCATATACTATGGATTCTAGTGGGGAAATAGTTTCACATAAGTCCCAGGTTACCATTGCACTTGTCAGGTCCAGCATGCAAGCTACAAAGTTGAGAGCTGCCCTCAGGACCTGAACTGCTCTTGAAATCCTGACCCTGACCACAAGGCTTTGTCTGGCAGGCTGGAGTCCCGCATGTCCTCAGACCTCAGCCACATCCTGCAGCTACTTCACCAGTCGATGCTGCAGAGCCACACCAGCTACATCTTGGGAGCCCCTGCCACGAACGATCTGGCCTTGTTTCCTGCAGCCTCAGTGACACAGAGTCCAGGGCCCAGACTGCCACCGGGCCATCTACCCCCTGCACAGGTGAGAGATACACAATTCCCGGGAGCTTCCCTGGAGACAGGTGCATGCCTTCCCCACTCCCAACTTGTTCTAAATGTGGCACCAGGCCCAGAGCCTTAGTGACCCCAGAATAGCCATGGCTTCTGCTGTCCTCTTTTATTATTTGGGTCATAATGACAGGGACACCTGGACAGGGTGGTAGCAGGCCCCAACTATGATCGCAGATCTTGCATCTGAAGCAAGGGCAACAGGACCCTGAAATATGGAAGGAGCAGTTCTATCCCTGAGGTCAGAATAGATTAATTCACTGCCTGGCCTGGGGGGACCCTTATACAACACACTTCCATTTTACTTTTTCTTCCCAGACCCTAAGCTATGGTGACTTGGACAAATGTACATTGAAGCACAGGATTTCCTCTTCCAGGATGCCTCAACAGGCTGTGGCATTAGACAAAACTCCCACACCATCTTCAGAACAGGAGCAGCCTCAGGGGCTCCTGTCACCCCTGGCCTCACCTCTGTGTCCCCTGGAAGTACAGGGACTCATCTGTGGTCCTCGTTTCCCTTCCCTCCCTGAACACCTTGGCTCTATTCCCAAGCAGCTGGAGTTCCAGAGACATGGCTCAGATCCTGGATTCACAAGGAGTTAGGGATACTGAACCCCAAGATAAAAGCCACCACAAGGGGATTGAAGGTGCGTGAGATGAGTTAATGATCCTGGGCGAAGTAAATAGCCCCAAGATGGTCCTCTGAAAAAACATTCTAAGTAACTACAAACTGCTGATTCAGGTGAGCCCAGTTGACCCAGAGGCTCGGGGCTTTGACCAGTCTTCCTCAGGAGCTCTGTGTAGATTGCAAGTCCTACCAAAGTTTAGGGAGTTTGGGCATCCAGTAGTTCTGGACGAAGAGATCAATGAAGAAAGGAAAATTTTGTGGTTTTTTTCATATAAAAAAGTTATAATGTAAAGATTTACATCATGATAAATGACCAAATATCTTTCTCTTGAGTCAGGCAAGGTGGTCCACATCTGTAATCCCAGCTACTGAGAAGGCTAAGGCAGGAGGGTCACAAATTCAAGGCCAGCCTGGGCAATATGGCGATTCCTTCTTGTGAGAGTCTTGCTCTGGGCTGTGTGTGATCACCTCCCCATTAAGGACCAGCCACCACCTGAAGGCCCCGTACTAAAGCCTGAGCTTGTTCAGACCTTAGACCAAGAGCCTCCAACTGTGCTGGAGGTGAAGGTGTCCTTCGTCGTGGACGTGGGAGAGCAGAGCTGCAATCCTTTGCCCCTCCATCCCTGATAGTTCCATGATAACATCTGGGTCCCTTGAGGGCGAAGGAATGTCATGCAGCTAATAAAGTCAGAGCATTTCATGTTGGGCCTGGTGTGTAACTTACCTGAGGGTCATCAGGTCCTTGACTATGCTGTGACCTTCTCACAAGGAGTTGGGTAGAGATTCATTATTAGATCAAAGAAGGACACCGGCAGAACCAAAAATATGACCAGCAGCAATAGAATTTGGAGTGAAAGTTTACTGCTTCCAACACCTCAGTCCTGGGTAGCAGGTTCAGGCATAAGGCCTCTGTGATGGTATGGCTGGCTAGCAGGTCCAGGCATAAAAGAGATAAGACATTAAGGGATAAAAGGGGAAGGCATGAAGGCATAAAAAGGAAAAAGGGGTAAAAAATGCGTAAAGTGGGGTAAAAAATAAAAGGGATAAGGAGTAAGGACATTAAAGATACAAAAAGATTATTATGGGGTGAACAGAGCTTTTACGTAGTGGGTAGATCAGTCAGCATGAAGGTTGGGGATTGGGCTGTTTAGCTGGCATGCGGTTGAGGATCGGACAGAAGAGGGCAAAGTGAAGTTGGTTGGGAGAGCAGACAGGTGGGCTATGGATTAATGGAAACAGGAACCTGCTGGGGGTCAAGGTTGCCCTCATCAGTTACCCATCTGCGGGGCTCTGCAGTTATGTCAGGCCAGAGAGTCAGGTTACTGTGGCCAGGAATGAATGAGGGAATAGCCATCTACAAGCTGAGGCCATACACAGAAAGCCAAGCTGTGTGTAGGAACGGTTGAGAAGTTCAGCACAAGAATTACACCACAGGAACCCTCTATCACACCCAGTGTGAGAGATCTGAAGATGGCTGAGATGGGCCTCGGAGCCCTGGGGTCCTGGGGCTGTTAGCCACTTGGGGGTGCAAGGGAACAGATGTGGCTTGGTGGCCACAAAAAAACATGACAACAGTTGATACTTGTGTAACACTCCCCTCTGTCCAGCACCCTCCTGATTTCAATGCAGATATTAGCTCATCTAATCTTAAAAATAACTTTGACCAGCATAATTATCTACATGGTAGAGGTGTGGACTCAGCAGAGACTAAGAAACTTAATGGAGCACGAGGGAGACTTCTGATAGTATTCTGTTTCCTGATCTGGTGCTGGTGGCATGAGTGTGTTCAGTTTGTGAAAACATGTATACCTTTATGTGTGGATTATATTTCAGTTAAAAAAAAAGGGGGATGCCAGACATGGCACCCATGCCTGTAATCCCAGCTACTAAGGAAGCAGAGGCAGGTGAATCAAACCTTGAAAGCCAGCCAGCCTGGGAAACTTTGCAGCCTGTCCCAAAATAGACCAATAGAAAGGGTTGGGAGAGCAGCTCAGTGGAACACTTACCAAGACCGCCATGCCAACACAATAGGAAAAGAAAGAACGTAATTTTTAGTTCAAACTGGATTAGCATTTGCCTTGAGACTCAACAGAGGGCAAGAGACAGGAGAGGAACTGGCATCGGCTTAGAGCTAAGCGGCCCAGTTCTTGCCCACCGAAAACCAGGGCTACAATTAAGGAAAATTTCTAGATTCTGAAGAACAGCACTGGAAGGCCTGACTCAAGCCAGTTTGCCTCTGAGTACATCTGTATGCCTGAAGCCTGCTGAGGTTCTGTGATGATTGTTCTCCGAGTTAGAGTGGCTGTGGGCAGCCAGGGTGGCATCAGGACCCCAAAAGGCCAGGCCTGGGGACTCAGGGGAAGAGGGGATAGGCCATGAAGGCATAAGCTTTACTCAGTAGTGTGGAGGGGACTCTCAGAATAGCAGTAGCCGAAGAGAAAACAAGGAAGGTCACACAAGAGGTTTCACTGTCAAGAGACTTGACTTGAACGCGAAGCATAGCTGGCTAGCACGCCGGCCTCCAGGTCACCCACGCCCCCACACACCCGCACTGCGCCGTTATCTGCCTGACTGACATCTTCGCTAGCCAATGACCTCTGGAGTTGCGAAAGCGCCTGTCTCCAGGAGTTGGGCGGGAAGAGGAGTTGGCATGACAAACATTTACACCAATAACGAGGAGGTTTCGGACGCTGCCGGCGCAATAACCAATGACAAAGAGGGAGAGTTTCAAAAGGACGCGTCAGCCATCCAACTGTCGACGTCGCTGAGGAGATCGCGTGGTTTCCGCTCCAAGGGGGCTGGGCGGCATCCCAAGCGGAAGGTGGTTGTTGTCGGTGCCATAGCAGGTTTGAAAGTCGGGGGTCGGGCCCGGCTCTTGTTGTTTGGCGCCGCGGCCCCGCTTCCGGGCGAGGCCGTTGCTGCCCCCCCCGCCCCCCCCCACCGAACCCTCTGCCCCAGGTCCGGCTCCCCGCCCGACTCGCGCCTTCGCCGCCGCAGCCGGCTGCCGCCTCCACCGGCCCTGCGGCCCCGCCGCCACCATGTCCCTGCACGGCAAACGGAAGGAGATCTACAAGTATGAAGCGCCCTGGACCGTGTACGCCATGAACTGGAGCGTGCGGCCTGACAAGCGCTTTCGCCTGGCCCTGGGCAGCTTCGTGGAGGAGTACAACAACAAGGTGGGCTCGGAACCCAGCTGGCGGGAAGCGGGTCCCCGAAGTTCCCTTCCCGGGCCGAAGCCCGTACCCTAGAACTCTCCTGCGGACTTGCCTCGGGGCCACGGAGCGGCTCCTCTGTGGCTGTTCCTGTGCTAAGCGATTTGCCCTCCTTGTCCCAGTTAATCCTGACAGCATGAGTGTGTGTAGTGGGGAAACTAAGGCACGCTGTTTCGTCTTTTCCGAGGTAGACAGGTATTTGGTTTCACACCCAGCTTTACGCCCCAAAGCTATGCCGCTTATCCCACTCGTTTCCCCAACTCCTTTCAAATTGCTTCGTTTGCGGGCGGGAGAAGGAAGAGGGAGCGAGGCCGTGCAGGAAAAGGCGGGCGCTTCAATTGATGGTAGTGCACTCCAGGCCATGCAAGATTTGTGAGGGCTGTTTATTCCAAAGACTTCCGTGGCCCCTGCTCCCACCTCCAGGTGCTACCCTTACGTCCCAATCCCTTATGCCAGGATTGCCATTTCTGTTGCTTCCCGATATCCATCCTCTCCAGAACAGTCTCTTGTTGAAAATCAGCCAGTGGCACGATCCCACCATTGTCTATGAATGGAAGATGACACTGAGTAATATTCTTTTGGCTCCTTTCATGCTGATTTGCAACCTTTAGTAGTAAGTCTGGCTGAACATCCCATCAATTTGAGAATACATCAGAGCACCGGTAGAAGGAGGAAGCTTTTGAGTTTGCAGTACAGGCTAAATGCATTTTTTAAAGTTGTTGGGAAATTTTTTCATTATCCCTTAACTTCTTTTATTGTAAACGCCGTGAAAGATAAAGATGAAAACAACTGAAAATTGTTTCCAATCGTTTTTATTTTTAATTCTTTCCCCATTTTGTTAATAAGTATATGTATGATACGTAATATTTACATGGAACTTCAAATTTTTGTGCACATATATATCGCCTTGGAGTAATAGACTCTTCCCCTGTCCCTTTTTTGACCCTTAGCTAATGGTTTTTAAAGCCAATACTACTTACTGCCACGAACAGCAGGATTAAGGATAAGACTTTGTACATTGACAAGCTGGGTGAAGGGAGGAATAAGCTAGGCGGTCCAGGATTGAATCCTGTCTGGTCCATTAACTAGTACAAGTCAGTTTTATTATGTCAGACCCACAGTCTGCTGTTTGAAAGGAGGTCTGTGTACTTGTGAAGGTCCTTTAAAAATTTTTGAACATTTTGTATATAGCTTTTTTTTTCTTTCTTACTTTTTTGATAGCATCCCTGTATCTCTGGAATAGGTCCTAAATTCTTTGGAGTCCCCTTTGAGAAAGGGATGAAAGGTATTGATTCTCATTGCCCAGGCATTACACATAGGTAGTTTACACAAAAATCGCAGGGAATATGCACTGTTGAACCCTGAACTGGGCAAGACACTGGTTTATTTCCTTTTCTGTGATGCCTCTTTGATAGTGGAGAGCAGAACTGGCAATGGAATTCATGGTACTGGTGTGGACACTATGTTAGTAAGATTTAAGACTACTAGAAATATTATTTAAGGATACATTTGAAAAATAAAATAGGCCTTTCAAAGGGCTGGCGTCTTCATACAAATTGATTTTTTTTTCTTGTAAGTTCTTGCAGAATCATTGGGCCAGGAGTAATACTTTCAAAGAGAGGAGAAAGGAGCCAGTTAAACTGCTGGTGGAACCAGTGGAGTACTTGGTGTCAAACCCCAGTTGCAAGAATTCTATTCCATAGTTTGTCTTTTTTCTAGCAACAATGCAGAGATGCATTTATTTTGCCAGGCACATAGTATGAAATGCAAATTAACAATCTCTTGTTAACAGAATAAGCGGTTAACTCCATCTTAACTGACAGGATGTAGGAAGTGCAGAGTATTAAAACTATTACCTGTGTGTAAGTCAGTGTTGTTCTGTTGTGTATGTGGATCATAATGAACACCTTTGGTAAGTTGATGCTAACAGACCTTTTCTCATGATTGTATTCAAGTGATTTAACTCATTAAATTGCATCATGCTATGTGTTTGAAGTAGTGTGGGAGCTTTTTAGGATGTTTATCACCTATAAGTTGATATGAAAAAACAGTGATTCTGTTGGCAACAGTCATAGGTACCCTGCTGTATGTAGCTGCCTCCATTAAGTAAGGAAATGCTAAACTTGAGTTGGAAATTGGTGCAAATGTGAATGTAATTTTCTCGTTCAGGTTTGTAGACCCCAAGTTACGAAACCTTGACGTATAAGATCTGTGTCTGGGGCTAGTAGGCAGTAACTCCCACCATAAGGCAATAGTTCTCAGCCTAACTTTTGGAGAAATTTTGCCATGGAAGTGGCAGAGTTCATAATTTAGAGTAATTTAAAAACTGGAATGTGTAGACCTTGAATTCCTGCTTGTTATGGGTAATGAATTCCAGCAGAGGACAAAATAATGCAGCAAATAACATTGATTGAAAGGTCCAGAAATAGTTGTCCTTTTTAATGTGGATATACTGATTAAGAAAACCTGATTTATTTTTTTTTTCCCAGTACTGGGGATTGAACTAAGGGCCTTTGCACTGAGTATCCCCAGCCCTATTTTTGATGTTGAATTTTGTGTTTTCTGGAGAACAGTCAGGGCCTTAGGTCAGAGAGGTACATCAGAGTGTCATTATGTTCATCTTCTACCTTTTAAAAACCTAAGGAGAGAATTTCTTATCCTTTTAACCCAGCTGTTTTATTATCTAGCATAGTCAGATTCCTAGTAGTGCAATATTGTAGCTTAAGTCCATTTTCCTCTTAGTCTGACTTGCTCTACCACACGTAAGAATTTGGCCTTTCTCCTCAGGTGTGTTTTTGTCATTTATTTTGAGGTACCGGGAATTGAATGTGGAATCTTGTGCTTGCTAGGCAAGAGCTCTTCCACAGAGCTATATCCATAATCCTTCTCCTGAGTTTTGATAGTATCTTCAGTCAGTAGGCAGGTGGATTTCCTTTTTTTTTAATTGGGAAAAGATGAGTAGCAATTTTTGGGCTTCTCTTCCATGTTGGTATGTTTTAAAGTTAGTTTTGAATAAGGTTGACAGGGTAATTGGTTTTTATTTTGACCTAATACGTAACTGACATATCTACTTGAGAATTTTTTTGAGGTTCCTTAGGAAAGAAAACCTAGGTACACTTGATGCTTGTTTTTGTTTGTTTGCTTGCTTGCTTTTGGTGCTGGAGATTGAACCCAGGGCCATACATGCTGGGCAAGTGCTATGCCTCTAAGCTGTATCCCCAGACCACCTGATGCTTTTTGAAGTGTACTTGGGTATGACCACCTGGAACCTGTAATACATAAGGCTGGATGTTTGCCATGTTAGTCTATGTTGCTTCCTCTTAGGTTTTTTGTTTTTATTTTTGACAGTGTCACTATGTTCCAAGCTATCCTTAAACTTGCTGTGTAGCCCAGGTTGGCCTGAAATTCTAGATCCTCCTTTCTTAGCCTCCCAGGGTGCTAGGATTATAGGTGTGTGCCATCATGCCTGGCTCCTCTGACATTTTTATGCAGTTTCTTCCTTTTTTTGGACAGGGTCTCACTGTGACATCCAGGCTGGTCCTGAACGCACTTTGTATCCCAGGCTGGCCTTGGACCTAAGGCAGTCCTCCTGCCACAAGATCCCAAGTGCTGGGATTACAGGTGTGCATCCCCACTTCTGGGTTATGCAGTGTGGAGAATTGAACTCAGAGCTTCATGTTTCCTAGGCAGGCACTCTAACTTCTGTGTTATTTCTTCAGCCCGTAATGGTACATAATTCTTTTGACCCTGGTATGTGATTTTTCCATCTCTCATTATTTTTGCTAGTCCTTTGGAATCCATTTATTTGCTCATTAGTTGAACAAGTATGTATTAAACATTTATACATGTGTTTTAGATGTAGTGATAATACTTGGGAACCATGTGTAGCTTTTGTCAGCAGGTAAGAGATTCTCAGCAATGAAGAGAATATTTTAGCACACACTAGTATTTTTGGCAAATATTTAGAAATTTTCTGGGTTTCATCAGTCCCTGATCTGCTGTCTGCAGAAACACTGAAAGCATAAAACTTCTGACTTTATCAGGGCCTGGTGTTGCAGGCCTATAATCTTAGCACTCTGGGAGACTAAGGCAGGAGGATTGTAGGTTCAAGGCCAGCCTAGACAACCTAATGAGTTAGTGAGACTGTCTCAAAGTCAAAAATAAAAATGAGCTTGGGTTGTAACTGTGTGAAGGTCCTGGGCTTGATATCCAGTACAGAAAAAAGAAAAAAAGTTCTAGCTTTAACTTTCTCTTTTCTTTTTCTAGATAGAGGACTGATTCTTCCAGGGGACTATTGAATGCATTGTCTTTGCCTAACTTTGTTCACACATACTTACTGAAGATGCTGTGATTGAACATGGGATGGTTCTGTTCTCTAGATAGCCTAGCTTGCATGAGGCCGTGCAGTGGGGTGGCTGGTCAGCCTCTGAGCCAGGACTTGAAAGTTTGACAGGGCAGGACTCGGGTGTGTGGCAAAGACAAATAGGCTTGAAAAGAGAACAAAGATAAAGATTAGGAAAAGCTGTTTTATACTTTAGAATGTTGCTTTGGCTGGTTTTGGTAGTATTAATAATTGTTTAAAAATGGTCCAATAACTGGAGTGTTTTATTGTTTTAGATAACTTGGGAGGCTTATGTTCTCACATACATGCACACATGCACACACACACCCTCTTCATGTTTTGTATTAGCACTGTTGTATTAAAGTAGAATACAGTTCTTTTTTCAAGGTGTTTATGATGACAAGGTTGATAGGATATTTTTTTAAAAACCCGTAAGATATGGGTAATATGTAACTTATGTTTTTTTCCACAAAGTAGTGAAAGTAAAAGTGGTCACATTTTCAAGAGTATTTGGTTTTCCATAAATGCCTCTTAAATGACATCAAGCATAGTAATACTCACACTTTAAAAATGAGCCAGGCATGGTGGCCCATGCCTATAATCTCAGCAGTCTGGGTGGCTGAGGCAGAAGGACCATAGGTTAAAGCCTGACCCAGGCAACATGATAAGATTTTGTCTCAACAAAGCAAAAAAGGGCTAAGGATATAACTGAGCACAAATGACAAAAAATAAAAAAATAAAAAGTAAAAAAATAACTGAGAATAATGATCCTGCTTCACGGTTTTTACGGGGTTTTATTTCCTGTGTTAGAGAAAGTATTATAGAACAGTAGTTGCAAAAAGGTACTGTAGGTAAGAGAGAGAAGAGGCTTACCAGAAGGATAGGAAAGACTGGAGAAAAGGCAAAGAAGAAAACCCTGAAATCGGCAGTAAGATGATGAAAGGCAGATTTATTTTTTTAAATGCTCTCGAAATATGTAAGGAAGGATAACTATAATGATATTATGGGTATTGGAAGATTCTATGCCTGTGGCTGAAGATTCCAAACTCAGAAGATCAGCAGTTGTCCAAATAGGATTTTGATGGACAAAATCAAACCTTTGGGACAGAAGAGGATGCTCAGACTAGCATCAAGAGCTTCCCCTGACTGCTTACCTTGGGAAAGAAGGGAGCTACATGTGCAAGGAAATGCAAAATGTGTGGCCTCTGGGGCTAGAGGAATGGCACAGCAGTTAAAGTGCTTGCCTAGCAAGCTCAGGGTCCTGAGTTTGATTTCCTAGCACCACATAAAGCCAGGTGTGCTTGTAATCCCAGGGAAGGCTTAGGCAGGAGGATTGACAGGAGTCGAAGGCCAGCCTGGGGTACATAGTGAATTCAGGACCAGCCTGGGCTACAGAGTGAGACCCTGTCACCCCCCCCCCCAAATAAAAAGTCTTTTCTAGAACATGAGACAATTGGAGGTGAGATTAAAATATCAACAGCATCAAGTTTC
Source organism: Ctenodactylus gundi (assembly GCA_004027205.1). NCBI lineage: Eukaryota > Metazoa > Chordata > Mammalia > Rodentia > Ctenodactylidae > Ctenodactylus > Ctenodactylus gundi. Next base: position 380,815 of record PVKB01000359.1, on the reverse strand, counting down.
TCACCTCTGTTGGGCAAAAAGATACAGAGGAAGTTTCATATGTTTTCTGTCTTGGACTGTAGCCTTTCTCTTGCAGGAACCTCCTTCATATCATCAGAGGAACATGTCTCATTCAAAAAGAATCAGCACATAGCTATAGAAAATTTCTGTAAGGAGAAAAAAATAGAAATAAGTGGAGGTAAAGTATCCACACTAGAAGAATATTTTACTTTTACTGGAAGAAAGATATCGGGTCTGACCAGAACGAGTTCAGAGAACCTAATGTAAAGCTCCAAGCAGCAATTTTCCAAATAGTTCCTGGAAGTATAATTACCAGTACCAGCAGACAGGTATAAGGTATGGTGACAAGAGAAAATAGAACTGGCAAAGTGCAGGAAAGTAGTAGAGGAAAAAAACTATAATTATCACAGAATTAAAAGCCACACTGAAACAGAGTAAAGATAAACATAAAATATTAAAAACATAAAAAGGTTAAGGAGGACTGTTTTTGTTTTGAGACAAGATCTGGTTGTTTGGTCCAAGTTGGCCCTGAACTCATTGTGTGAGTTCAGCTCAAGTTGGCTTTGAACTCTCAGAAATCCCCCACACTCCCCAGCCCTGGCCTCTGGAGTGTTGGGATTATAGGCATGTAACACCACATCCTGTGAAGGGAGGACAAAATTTAAAAAGTCAAAATAGAAATTAAAAATTAGAAAGAATATAACAAATGTAGAAAAGAAAGATCTAACTTAGGTGAAGTTGCCGTCCCTGAGTAAGAGAACCAAAGAAATGAAACTGGAAATTGAAATATATGAAGAATTTAGAATTAAGATTTTAAGTGTAAGTTTAAAATGTAGGTCATGAAAATTGGCACTGAAACATTTTCCAGGAAAATTTCTGTAAGGATGAAGAGAGAATCTTGAATATTTAGGTGAAACAGTCATCCTCTTTTCAAGAGGGGAAAAGGGCTGGAGGAATAACTCAGAGGCTAAATGTTTGCCTCACAAGCTCAAGGCCCTGGGTTGATTCCCCAGCACCGCATAAACCAGATATGGTGGTGCACGCCTGTAATCCCAGCACTCAGGAGTCTGAGGTCGGAGGATTGCAGTGATGCCATTGTGGGCTACATAGTGAGCTCAGGACCAGCTTGGCTATATGAAACCCTGTCTCAAAAAAGGAAAAAGAGAAAAGAAATGTTATGGTTTGGATCTGAAAGGTCTCCCAAAAGCCTCATGTATTTGAATGTAGTAGGATATCTATGGAACCGTGTGCTGTTAAGAGGTGAGGCCCAGGTGGAAGGGGTGGAATGCTAGCACATGCCCCTGAAGGGGTTGATTGCTGGGACAGGATCTGGAAGGGTAGCTGAGCCCTTCCTCACTCACTTGGCTCTCTGTCTGCTATGCCAAGAAGAGCTTTTCTCCTATAAGACCTCCCTGGCTGCTCATGAATGGACTGTATGAGACCTTCTGAAACTGAGCTAAGATAAATTCTTTCTACTTGATTTGCAGGTGTTGGGTATTTAATCCCAGCAGTGAATAAGTAAGACAAGAAGTTAGGCTAACCACATGAGATGTCAGCAGGCAATGGAGTAATGTTTACAAGTCTACAACTATGTACGTTATTTTATATTATAAGTTCCTGAAAGTATACTTAAGTATTTGTAGGGGTTATATGGAAAAATTAATGCCAGAGAACACAGACTTGAGAAATGAAAGGATATACTGCTTTCGGGTAGTAAAGATTTGTGTCTTTGTACCTGTCACCATACATGAAAATTTAAATCAAAGTGGATCAAAGACATAGATATTAAAACTGAAACACTGAACCATCTGGAAGACAAATTAGGCAAAAATATAAAGGATATAGGCAAGAACTTTTTTTAACAAGGCACCAAAATCAAAAGAAATAGCCCCCAGATTTAACAAATGGACTATTACAAATTAGAAAGTTTCTGTATGGCAAAGGAAATTATCAACAGAGTAAAGAGAGAACTGATAGAATGGGGAAAAATATTCACCACTTCCATCTTAGATAGGAAGCTCATAGCTAGACTATACAAGGAACTGGAGAAAAATAAGCCCCTCAAAATCAATGATTCAGTTGAAAAATGGGCAACAGAAATGAGTAGGCAGTTCTCAGATGAAAAAGTTCAAGTGGCCAGTAAATACATGGAAATATGTTCAACATCTTTAGCCACTAGAGAAATGCAAATCAAAACATCACTAAGGTACCATCTAATCTCAGAGAGAATGACGAATATCAAGAACTCAAACAGCAGTCAGTGCTGGCAACACTGTGGGGAAAAGGGAATCCTACACTGCTGGTGGGAATGTAAACTAATACAACCATATGGAAAGCAGTATGGAAGTTTCTCAAAAGATTGAAAAAAAATATTCCCTTTGATCCTCTGATACCTCTTCTGGGAATTTTTCCAAAAGAATTAAAAAATCATATAGCAGAGATACATGTGTACCCATGTTCATAGCAGTACAACTAACAATAACAATAGCTAAAATGTGGATGACACCAAAATACCCATCAACAGATCAATGGATACATAAATTGTGGTGTTTGTACACAGTGGAATACTACTCATCTATAAAGTCAGATAGGTTGGAGGCTTTTATAGATAAATGGATGCAACTTGAGACATGTACTCAGTGAATTGAGTCAGGTGCAGAAGTTTAAATGTACTTTCTTAATATGAGAAACCCAGATCACAGTCATTTCATAGAACTAATTGGGGGGAATAATGGGAGCTAGTGGGGAGGGGCGGGGGTAGAAGGATCAAAAAGAGGAAGGGAAGAATTTTAATTTTCCAGCAATATATATGTGCATAAAATACTCAAGATTAATGTAAACATTATGCGTTGCATTTATACATAATCAGTAAAATGGGAGAAAAGATTTGGGTCTTAAAAAATGTTAATGTCCCTGAACTTCTTTTTCTTTTTCTCTTTTCTTTTCTTTTCTTTTTTCTTTTTTTTTTTTTTTTTTTTTTTTTTTTTTTTTTTTTTTTTTTTTTTTTTTTTTTTTTTTTTTTTTTTTTTGAGACAGGTCTCACTCTGTAGCCCAGGCTGGTCCGGAACTCACTGTGGAGCCCAGGCTGCCCTTGGACTCACAGCAATCCTCCTGCCTCAGCCTCCCTAGTCCTAGGACTACAGGCATGCACCACCACGCCTAGCTTCTGTGGTGCTGGGGAATTGAGCTCGGGTACTTAGTGCTTGCTAGGAAAGCACTTTAACCGCTGAGCCATTCCTCTAGCCCGATATGCCTAAACTTAATGTGATCCCTATTAAAAATATCACAGATTTTTAGTTTTTGAGGCAAAGTTTCACTGTGTATTCCAGGCATCTGGCCACAAATTTGCAGTCTTCCTACCTAAGCCTTGCAAGTGCTGGGATTACAGGTGTGTGCTGTCACACCCTGCAAAAATGTACATTTAGAAAAAGCCTCAGGTTGGGAGTATAGTTTAGCGGTTAAAGCCCCTGCCCAGCAAGCGGAAGGCCTTGAGTTCAGATACTCAGAACCACAAAAGCCTGGTGTGGTGGTGCATGCCTATAATCCCAGTAGTGGGGAGGCTGAAGCAGGAGATTTATCTGAGTTAAAGGCCACCCTGGGGTACAGAGAGACCTTGACTTTAAAAAAAGCAAACAGGACTGGAGGAATAGCTCAGCGGTAAAAACACTTGCCTAGCAAATGCTAAGTACCAGAGTTTGATTCTCCAGTACCACAAACTGGGTGTGGTGATGATACCTGTAATCTCAGCACTCGGGAATCTCAGGCAGGAGATTTGCAATGGGTTCAAAGCCAGCATAGGCTATTAGTTCAGAACCAGCCTGAACTACAGAGTGAGACCTTGTCTCTAAATAAATAAATACATAAAAATTTAAAATGCCTCCTTTTTAGAATTAAGCAAACTGATCATTTCTACATTTGTATCTTATAAACATGCTTGCACACATTGTCTGACAGCTTCTGAAAATGAAGATAGTGAGGGTGGTGGGTAACATAGAAAGTTACAGTAATTAAAACAATTTGATATGGTAAGGACAAATAAACAGAAGAGAGTCCAGAACTGAACTGAATGCATAAAGAAATTGAAGTTGTGCTAGGCATAGTATCATATGAGTGTTTTTAAAAAACATTTTTAGTGATATTAAGACTAGCAAAAATAAAACTATTTATCTACGGTAAACCTTATACTGGGTTCCAGTAGAATAAAAAATGTAAGTATACAATGGTAAAGCATGGAAGGATTTTGTGATCTTGTGGTAAAACCATAAAAATAGAAATAAATTATACTACATAAAAATCTTTTTTACAAAACCAACAAACCGCATACAGTCAAAAAAGGTAAGTGGTTGACCACAGAACAAACAAAAAACCTGTAACATAGACAAAGAGCAAATTTCCTAATATATGAACATCTGTAAGGAAACAGGACTCCCAAAAGAAAAAAGGAAATAGTTCCAGCTCTCGAGGAGGCTGAATTAGGATAATTTCTAATTCAAGCCCAGCACAAGTAGTTTACTGACTTTGTGGGACCTTGTCTCTCAAAATTAAGAATATATAAGGCCCTGGGTTCAATTCCCAAAAAGATGTATGTGGGTTTTTTTCAGTGCTGTGGATTGAACCCATGGCCGTGCACAGTCTTTCATTGACCTGCGTCTCCACCCGTAAATGAATTACAAACATAGGAAAGCTGAACCTCATATAGAAAAACAGCATAGTAAAGTTCAGCCAGATTATATCAAAAACCGTGGTTATTTCTCTTGCATTATATATGGTTTCTATGTAGAGGTCAAGTAGCAGTTGCTATCAACATTTAAAGTAGACTTAACTTTGATCCAGCAGTTTCACTAGTGATAATTCATCCTGTGCTTCTCTTAGGTGGTTGAAATTTTAGTGTCATTTGTAAGAGTAAAATATTGAAGAATAATTAGGGAAATGGCTGAATAAATTATGGTACATCCATGCAGCTGGAGTTATGTTTATATGTACGAATGTGGAACATTTTGAAATACATAGGGGAAAAATGCACAGAAGAGTATATTAGCTATATTTATAGTGTTTAAACATGTATACACACATCCATATACACACACCCTTACATGCTTGTGTGTGGAAGGAGTATACACAAAAAGTGTTAACATTGGTTTCTCCAGGAGAGGAGCTAGGATGTAAGGCCTAACTTTTAAATTTTGAGATAAATTTTGGACTTGGTGGAATATAACTAGTAAAAGTTAACAGGGGCTAGAGAAATGGCTCAGTGGTTAAAGCAAATCAAGCGCCAAGTTTCCGAGTTTTGATTTCCCAGCAGCACTTAAGCGGGACGTGGTGGCACACCCCTGTAATCCCAGGACTTGGGAGGCTGAGACAGGATTGCTGTGAATCCAAGGCCAGCCTGGGCTAGAGAGTGAGACCCTTTCTCTCAAAATAAATAAATAAATAAATAAAAATAAGAGAAAAAAGAAAGCTAACAATAAAATTTAAATCTTAGTATAACTTCAGAAAGAACGGTCTGGCCCTCTGATGTAGTCCTGTAATTTCATCACTCTCAGGAAGTCTGAGGCCAGAGGATTGCAAGTTTGAGCCCAGTTTAGGCAATTTAGCAAACCCGCCATCTCAAAATCAGAATAAAAATGGGCTGAAGATGTACCTTACTGTGAAGGCCCTGGATGTGATCACCAGTAACGCACACACATAGAGAGCTCCTACAGATCAATAGCAGAAAAATACACAATTTAGTAGAGAGTTGGGAAAATGTTGTAAATCCCGGGCAGTTTTTTGTTTTGTTTTGGTGCTGGATTTTGAACCCATACCTCATACATACTAGGCAAATGCTTTATCCCTGAACTAAACTCCTAGCCTTTGGGCCAGGCATTTAACTTCTTTTCCTCTGCATGCTTTCTGAAAGAGGGAAGAGTAATAACCTATTACATAGGAGAGGATTAAGTGAGGTGATGCATATGAGACATTTATAGTACTTAGTACTTGGCCTGTTGGCCCATCATGAGCACTCAGTTATTAGCAGTTATTCTTATTCATGTAGTCACTATATGCTCAGCTTCAATAGTAGAAGGGTGGAAAAATGTCACTTTACATCTATCAGATTAGCAAAAATGTAAAAAACTATCATTAGTGTTTTCAAAGGTATGAGGAAATTGACTTTCTTATATTTATAAAAGTATAAAAATATAAAAAATACAATAAATTACACTTCTAAGAATCTATTCAATAAAAGCACTTACACATGCATGCAAAAAATATGAGTAAGGATATTTATTGTAGTACTTTTTATAGTAGCAAAGCAATGGGATACACCCAAAGTTGCTAAATGTTAAAAAATATTGTGTGTGTCATAATCTGCTGTATGAGAATGAAGTGGAGCTGGGCCTGTGCAGGCCTGTAAAATAAAGGCCTCCCTAGCACTCGGGAAGGCTGAGGCAGGAAGGTTGTAAATTTGTAAATTCAGGTCCAGCCTAGGCAAATTAGCAAGCCCCTATCTCATAACCAAAACTAAAAAAAATAAGCTGGGGACATGCAGTAGAAAAGTGTTCTCTTGCACGCTCCCCCATCACACTGTCTGTCTCTGCCACTGCTGTGTACAACCTTTATTCTTCCTACTCTGTGTGTGTCAGCTTTCTTGCATTTCTGTGTACACTAGATCTGAAGCCTTTCTCCCTTTTTGCTTTCAGTAGTAAGAACTGAGAATAAGTAGCATTAGGTCCCAAATCCCAAATTTCTGGTAGCAGACATCCAGCCAATTGTATCAGTCCAGCACAGTGGTTCTCAACCCTGGCTATACTTGAGTCATCACTGGGTACTTTAGCAAGCAGATTCTGGTGTTTGTGTCCTATTACCAGAAATTCTGCTATAAAAAGAGAATGGGGTAATATTTTACCACCATATTTATTTATTTAATTTACATGTCACCTCCCTTTCCCCTTCCCTTTTCCACAAAGACCATTTTTTTCTGTATCTCAAATTTTTTATGGTTTGGTTTTCTCATATTAGAGAACTCATATAATACTTAACTTTTTGGTTCTGACTCATTTCGCTGAGCATAATGGTCTCAAGGTACATCCATTTTCCTACAGATGACTCAAATTTGTCAAAAATGGGATCATCTTGTGGGTATACAATGCTGAGAGAATGGGGTACTCAACTAAATAGGTTATTTTCCTAATGCTATATTCATTTTTGGCCTTAATCTTCCTAGTTCTCCTTATATTTGAGCTATGGTAGAAATAATCTGTGAAGATATTCTTTAAAGTTTAGGGCTTGGATATAGCTTACTGGTTTAACATATATTTGGAATACATAAGGCTCTGCATTTGATCCTTAGCACCACAAAAGGGAAGGAAGGAAGGAAACAAGGAAAGATAGATAGATAGATAGATAGATAGAAAGAAGGCAGGCAGGCGGTGGTACACAGCATATGAAAGGGCCAATGACACAAGTAGTAAAGAATATAGCAATATTCAAAGAATGTAAGGAAAACGAGTTTATTCAGATAAGAATCCACTGCTGAGGGACAGTGGACAAACTTCAAGGGAGATACCGTGCAGGCAAGGAAAGGGGTTGGGGTTTCCCTAAGGAGTCAGCTGGGACTATAGGAACCATATAATAGTGAAAGCACTTGCCTGGCAAGCACAAGGCAGGGGTTCATTTCTCCAGAGCCACATGAACTGATCGTGGTGGTGCATACCTGAAATCCCATCACTGGGGAGGCTGAGGCAGGAAGATTTCCATGAGTTCTTGGCCAGCTGGACTACAGTGAGCCCTGTCTTAAATAAAAGGAGTCAGCTGTAGTAAAAAGGCCTTGTAATCCATTCTCTAAAGCATCTCGTTTCTCCTTGATCTCTAGGAGTTCCTATAACTGGGGATGCATATTGCGGTTGTCCGTTTTAGTAGTTCTTTACTCTCAGGTAGTTTACCTGCTTTGTTAGTAGCTGACGTGGATTAGCCTTTCCTTAGAGGGCTCTTTTGGGCTGTATGATGTGATTTAGTTGAGAAAAATACGGGAGAGAAGCAGGGGTGCTTAAGATACTTAGCTGCCTGGGAAGCGTGAGGGAGGAAAGGGCATGTGCCAGGAGGGAGGGCGAGTGGATGTTGCATGCCATCTAGGAGGCACATCTGTTTGTTGGAAGAGATGACCGTTGCCTGTGGTCGTATTTATCGTTGCTGCAGTGAACACAGGTGCAGTCTCAGAGCTGAGAGCGTAGCTTAGGAGTTCAAGGCCAGCCTGGGCTATGAAGTAAGTTCAGCGCCAGACTAGATTGTGGAGCAAGATTTTAAACACCAACCCCCCCCCCCACACACACACACACACACCCTTTCTTTCTCTCTCTTACTCACTCTGTCAACACCAGCTGCTTACAGGTTTACATATAAGGATGCATTCCATGAGCATTCAAGAACTCAGTGGCTCGGCAGTTTTAAAGTGCTTGCCTACAACAAGTAAGACAGTTATAAATGCCTATCTTTAAGGCATTTAGTACTAAGTTAAATAGCAGAGGACAGTACTACCAGTGCTTCTATGAGGCAGTATGAGATTGGCTTCCATAGGGATGGTGTTGCTAAATACTGAACGGTCACTGGATCAGGACAACTGCAGGTGGCCCACAAAGTTGATATCGTAATAAAACTTCATGCACTGAGGAAGGCAATTAATATAAATAGGGTTATTTCATACATTTGTGAGGTATTAGTACCACAACCATCCCCACTTTACTGGTTGGGAAACAAAATAAAGTAGTATGACCAATGCCTTAAGATTAGCAAATAGTGAGGTGCCCTGGAAACCAGATGACATTGTACTATATTGAGTAGATTAGTGAAGTTGGAGAATAAGATAGATTAGGGCCTCAGTGTGGAGGGCCTTGCATTGTAAGGGTCAGAGGATCCTAAGGGTACATGCTCACTGAATCTCATTGGGGAATAGGGGGAAATGGCTGATGACTCAGCAGGCAACTTTGGGTACTTTAGCAAGCAGATACTGATGTTTGTATCCTATTACCAGAAGGGAGCCCTCAGCTCGCTTTCCCAGTTGTGTCTCCACTGCTCTTGTGCAGTTCCTCTCAAATAGATTTACTCTAGTGCTTCACCTTTATACATTGGTTTTTTTTCTGTTCTTCCTCCTGGGATGCACTTCCCTTCTTGCCTACCCAGATCCTGTCCATATCCTCCCAAGACTTCAAATTTTATTTCACTTTTCCTCCCTATCCAGTTTGAATTATTTTTTCTACTGAATTGTTGCGTGTGTTACAAATAAGTCAAAATATTAACCATTGATGTCCTCAACCCTTGAGCACTAAAGTCCCATGGCACTTCCATCGTTATGGAAACCCAAAGTACCTCTTCACACTTTCCAGTAGTACAAGGATTGTGAGAGAAGGTGTAACAGGCTGGACAGATACTGCAGTTACATACTTTGGGGTCAAAAATTCAGGACTGGAGTCAGAGAACCTATATTCAGATCTTGTCTTCAGCACTTACTAGCTTTGTGTGTCCAGTGTAACCAAAACCTCTGAGTCCGAGTTTCCTCTCTGACGGTGGGGTGGTTGGCCTAGATGCTTTCCTGCAGTAATAATTTTTGATTCTGCAATTAAGTGTAAGACAGTGTTAAGACTTCTGTCATTGATTATTTATGAATATGTTTGCTTTTACTTCAGAAAAACAAATGCTTATGTGGCTCAGTTTTGGTGTGTTGCAGGTTCAGCTTGTTGGATTGGATGAGGAGAGTTCAGAGTTCATTTGCCGAAACACCTTTGACCATCCGTACCCCACTACGAAGCTCATGTGGATCCCTGACACAAAAGGCGTCTATCCAGACCTTCTGGCGACAAGTGGTGATTACCTCCGTGTGTGGAGGGTAAGCAGGTGCTTGTTTAGCAGCCAGACAAGTGGGTTTCTCAGTGTCTGCTGTTAACAGTATAGAGTCAGAGAGAACAGACAGAGTCAAGGCAGTGAATATGACTGCAGCATTGAGCAAAAGAGGAAAGCCTGTCTAGCGTGATTTTGTTGAAGGCTCAGCAAGTTTTCTGATAAGTCTAGCCAAGATTCCATGGATCCTATTGCTGGTTATAGTCAGCTGTAAATCTGAGGCACAGTTAACTTTATATGACCAAGACAATATCCAGTGGAGTCAGGGATACTTAGGACTTATTAGTCTGTCAGTAGTCAAGATAGTTTTGAGAACTGGGCCAGGTGGTGCAGGCCTATAACGTCAGCCCTCTGGGAGACTGAGGCATGAGGATCGCAAGTTGGAGCCCAGCTTAGACAATTCAGTGACTTAGCAAGACTCTGTCTCAAATTTAAAAAAAAAAAAAAAAAAAAAAAGGCTGGGGAGGATATAGCTTAGTGTAAAAGCTATGGGTTCAATTCCCATTATCAAAAAAAAAGTAAACAAAAGAAATAAAAATAGACTGGAGATTTAGCTCAATGTGAAGGCCCTGGGCTTGGCTCAGTACCCACCAATACTATAGAGGGGGAAAGATTATTTTTTTGAATAAATTAAACAAAATACTGGTCATCAGTGCTAATGGTTTAGGGGAACAGGTCTTGGAGCTCCCTCTCCGTCTCAGCTGAGCCAACTTCCCTGGCATCTCCAGCCTGTGGGGGTAGGTAGGAAGACTCTGGGTAGGATGAGGTGAGAAGATCTCCCTGTAGGAAGCTGCAGAGATGAAAATTGAGGTGTAGTTGGGCAGAGGAAAAAATTGGGAAGAAGTCTTCATGAAGTTTCTCTGGGTTTTAGTATTTTTGATGATTAAAAACATTTTCCCTTATGTCTTAGATTTACTAAAGTATTATCTAACCAGGGCCTTTAAGATTTTTTTTAAGATTGTAAGATTGTTTGATTTTTTGAATTACTGTTCTTTCAGGTTGGTGAAACAGAGACCAGGCTGGAATGTTTGCTAAATAATAATAAGAACTCAGATTTCTGTGCCCCTCTGACCTCCTTTGACTGGAATGAAGTAGATCCTTATCTTTTGGGTAAGTGAATTAAGTTAAGGATCACATACTCCAGTTTGAAGTTGAAGAAGCAGTCATACATTTTTCTCAAATATAGCAGTGGGCAAGGGTTTTTTTTTTTTTTCTGGTTTGGGTTTTTTGTTTGTTTGTGGTTGTTATTGTTGCTGAGGATATCCAACTCAGGACCTTGCTTACACTGAGCACGCACTCTACTACTGTGCTACATCCCCATCCCCTAGGCCAGTTTTTAATTAGAAGCCTGAGGAACAAGTATCATCTTAGAACAGGGACAAGTGAAAGAATTAAATACATGACCCTCCCTATGCTAAGGAAGCTTTTGTAACATCTTGTATCCAACCAAGCAGATGGGCAGGCATGGGCAGGCACAGGAGGGAAGTTTGTATGGGAACCTCACTCCCTTTAGCACTTAACTTGCACTGGTGTTTATAGGTACCTCAAGCATTGACACGACTTGTACCATCTGGGGACTGGAGACTGGGCAGGTGTTGGGGCGTGTGAATCTTGTGTCTGGCCATGTGAAGACCCAGCTGATAGCCCATGACAAAGAGGTAATGATAGTTTTCTTTTTCTTCTTTCCTCAGATGCTTTCATTGCTAGCAGGTGAATGAATGAGCCTTGAAGGAATGAGATCAGATGTGGTAGCTCTGAGAAAAACAGGAATACCTGCTAGATTTTTCTCAGTCTCTGTCTAAATTAAAGTGTGTGTGTGTGTGTGTGTGTGTGTGTGTGTGTGTGTGTGTGTGTGTGTATTTGGAAATAAGCATGTATTGCTTTGGTGGTGATATTTCTTCTGTATTTACGGAAAGACTAGAAAGGAGCTCTTTTTGTTTTTTCGCAAAATTCGTTTTATTATTAAGTATTTGCTATACATAATAATTACATTCAACATGAGGAATTAGTGTGTGTCACATCTTAATCATTTTTACTTCCCTTCCCTTTCCCATCCTCCTACTCGCCCGTTTTCCTACATGACTTTTCTCTCTCCATAAAATCTATGAAGGTAGTTGTTTGTGGTTACGTTTTAGTTAAAGCATTTCTCTGGTGATTTTACGAAATGGCTATGAATCTTTCATCCCAAAGCTGTTGCGTGTTCCTTTTCTCATTTCCTGGAGTTTGTGTTAATTTTTGTGTTCTCTACCTGCATAACTAGTGATGTGAATATTTGTGCTGGTAAAAAGGATGCCTTCACAATCACCAGAAGCTGGAGATTGTCAACCAAAAGGGAAAGTGACCAGGTTATCATTCTTAGTAAGGGGCTGTACTTAACCTTCTGTGCTCTTAAGGATAAGATTAGAAAACTGACAGACTTGACTCCTGTTAAACTAAACCAAGAGTCAGGTGAAGAGTTTGTCCTGTAGAAAGAACCAGTAAAGAACTCCCTGAATCCCTCTTGGCATCCTGTGGAACAGGTGGCCATTTTTGTTACAAGACAGCCTAACTTGCTGTTTGTTTGTTAGTTTCGATTCAGACGTACAAAACTACACTTAATACCAAGTTTATTTAAGCCAGAGTATTTCTTGCAAAGATGATGGTGAAGCTGAGAAGCGTCTAGAGAACAGTGTGGTAATTGAAAGGATAGAAATAGCAGGAAGAGGGCTGGCGGAATAGCACAGAGGTTAAAGCGAAGGCCCTGAGTTTGATTCCTCAGCGCTATATAAGCCAGGCATGGTGGTGCAAGCCTGTAATTTCAGCATTCGGGAGGCTGAAACAGGAGGATTGCCAAGAGTCCAAAGCTAGCCTGGGCTCCATAGTAAGTTCAGAACCAGCCTAAGCTGCAAAGCAAAACCTGTCTCAAAACACAAAACAGAACAAAAAAGCAGAGGTAGCAGAAAGCTGCCACTTCCTATTAGCCAGAGGGCTCAGGGAGGAGATAGGGTTATTGGAGCCTGGGGGCTGGGTTTCCTGGCAGAGATGCTTCTGGGAACAGACAAGAGAAATACTTAGCTTCTCCCTGCTCCCTGCCATCTGGTTTCTCACCAGGACTTTGTATGGCAGAAGCAGCCAACAGACCAAATACCCTGCCAAATCCAGTCTGAAGGAAGCAGTTCTCATGATCTCATAATACAGAGAAGTACAGGGAGGAGAAACAAGAGTAGATCTTAGCATGTGGGCCCTAGACCCGCACCCTTGCCTTAAAGCAATAAGCCCGAGCATGGTGTCTCTGAGAGAAACAAGCATACCTCATAGCACATTTGATTCTTCTCAGTCCATTTCTGTCTAAGTAAATAAAGACTTGTTTGCGGTAATCTCATGGCTGCCTGGCACACTTGGAGTAGAGAAGAGGTTATTTGGAAGTTACTACCTTCCATTCTTTCCAGCAAATCACACATGGATGAAGGAACAGTGACTTAATCTGAGAGAGCTTTGTGCACTGGGTCACGCAGAGGATTACTCAGAGCCAGCACTTAGGAATGCAAATAATGCTGAATATGCGCATCCCTGAAGCAGTTAGCACTCTCAGAGCCCTGGTCTGCCAAGTTTGTCAGGCTGCATGCCTCTTCATTGATCACTGACCCCGTTCTCTTTTGAACCTCCTTAGTTGCCACCATAGAAAGAGAAGCCTGCTTTCTTTATTGTCAGCCAAACAAAAAGGAATTTAGGAGGTTGAATAGAATTAGATGCTCATGTGACAGTGTTCTTTAGTAGGCAGAATCCACAAGGGCAGGAATTGCAGTATCTCATAAGAAATTCCACTCCGGTCTCTCCAGGAGTCAGCTGTCATTATCCTTGGCTGCAGAAAATGAGTTTTGTTTGCCATTTATTTTTAGTGGTTTTTTTTTTTTTTGAAGACAATATCTCACTCTGAGCTCCAGGCTGGTCCTGAACTCACTGTGGAGCCAAGGCTGGCCTTGGATACATGGCAATCCTCCTGCCTCAGCCTCTGAAGTGCTGGTACTATAGGCGTCCACCGCCACACCCAGTTTATGTGGTGCTGGGGAATCGCTTTGCTAGGCAAGCGCTTTAACTGCTGAGCCCTTCCTCCAGCCTCTGATTCTGAGGCAAGATTTCACTGTATAGCTCAGGCAGGCCTCACAGCTCTCCTGCCTCTGCTTCACAAGTGCTGGGATTACAGGCCTGCACCATCTTGCCTCCTTTGTTTTCTTTTTTTTATAGTACTGAGGATCGAACCTATGGTTGTTTTACCACCTCAACCTGTCTTACTATTTTGGGAAAAACACAACCCCTCTGTAAACCTATCTCCTCTACAGAGCCCTTTGGGTTACAGGCCGTGGCAACTTCCCAGCCTGGCCTCAAGCTTGCCATCCTTCTGCTTCAGCTTCCCAGTTAGCTGGCATTACAGGTGTGCACCACCAAGCAAGTCTTTTTCTACCTGTTTGGCCTCTGGCTTCATCTATTTTTCTTAGTCTCTCTCTCCAAAGCTTTTTGTTGCTCTCTACTTCTCTTTCCTCATAGAAATTAGTAACATACAATGCTTGCAGAAAATTGTAAATACAGAAAACAATATTTCAAAACCTGAACTGAGGACTGGAGGAATGGCGGCTCGGTGGTTAAAACACTTACCTAGCAAGCGCTAAGTCAAGGGCTAAGTATCTGAGTTGATTCCCCAGCACCACATAAGCCAGGCGTGGTGGCACACTCCTGTAATCCCAGCACTCTGGAGGTTGAGGCAGGAAGATTGCTGTGAGTCTGAGGCCAGCCTGGGCTGTAGAGCAAAATCCTGTCACAAAAAAAAAAAAAAAACCAAAAACAAACAAAACTGAATTGAGGGGCTGAATTGCAGGGCTGAAGGAGTAACTCAGCAGCTAAAGCATTTGGTTATCAAGCTGAAGGCCCTGAGTTTGATCCCCTCCCCCCCAGCCGCACTGTATAAGCTGGGCATAGTGGGGCACACCTGTAATCCTAGCAGTTAGAAGCCTGAGGCAAAAAGATTATGGACAGTTCAAGGTCAGCCTGGGCTCCATAGTGAGTTCAGGACCAGCCAAGACTAAAGAGAGAGACCCTGTCTCCAAAAACAAACAAAAAACACCTAAATTGGTTTGCTTATATTATAAGCTAACTAAGAACAAGAGATGCTCTTAACCCTGTTTGTGAATATGGGAACACGAGCCTCCCATAATTCAAATTTGTCACTTCTTTCTTCCGAATGAGTCTCTGCTCCATGTTTTCATCAGCTTGGCTGCTATTAAATGGCTCCAGGAGGGTTTTCAGCTCTCAGAATGATGCTTTCAGCTATGATGGATTCATGGACTTGTGTGTCATTGCATGCAAGTGAAAGCCACCAAAGCTCAAGAAATAAATGTCTCAGTCTTGAAGTGTGACAGAGGCCACTGGCTCTGTCTTCCATTGTGGTTTATGGTACCGAAACCTCCCCAGTTATTTGGGCTCTGCTGAACAGTAGGGCAAATAGACCTTTTGTTTTATCAGGTTTGGAGGAAGAAAACATGGAAAACAATACGTGAGAAGAAGCCAACCATTGTCTATAACAGAATGAATATCACCCTTTGGGAAACCATTGGTGTTAGAGCTCTGAGGTTCCAGTATTCACGGACACTGGACTTCATTTACCTGTTTTTGTTTCGTGGACTAGGGTTCAGATGAACTGGAGATGACAGAGTTCCTTGCTGTTGGCAGCGGAGGCAACAGAGCTGAATCTGACTGAAGTTTCTTACTTACCCACCACCAGGTGTATGATATTGCATTTAGCCGAGCTGGAGGTGGCAGGGACATGTTTGCCTCCGTGGGCGCTGATGGCTCGGTGCGGATGTTTGACCTCCGCCATTTGGAACACAGCACTATCATTTATGAAGACCCACAGCATCACCCTCTGCTTCGTCTCTGCTGGAACAAACAGGACCCTAACTACCTGGCTACCATGGCCATGGATGGAATGGAGGTGAGAACCCCACACAGGCTAACAAGCCCTGCCACCTGCCACCATTACTACGTAGTGTATCTAGAAGACTGCTTGCCTGTTGGTAGCAATTTTGGTAGTACCTGGAAACGTTTTTGGTTGTCACAACTTGGTAGAAGGCTGACAGGTGCTCTTGGTATATAATGGGTAGAGACCAGAGATGCTGCTAAATATTCTGCAATGCACAGGATCATCCCCAACAAAGTGTTACCCGCTGCCTGCCTGCCTGCCTGCCTGTGTGTATGTCTTTCTCTTTCTCTCTCTCTCTCTGTGCTCTGCTACTTAATACAAAGGGTGAGTTGTGGGTGGAAAGGATACAATGGTTAACATTGATTTGGTTAAACTAACCTCAGACATCTTTTTCCCACCTTTGGTGAGGCTGTCATTCTGCCCTCCTGAGAAGCAGAGAGTTCTTTCTTACTACAGGTGCTTACTGGCATTTGGTGGTTAAATAAACTCATGTTCCCTGCTTATGCTTCTCTTTGTCTCTATCAGTTTGTTCAAGATAAAGATTATCCATTACTCTTGGTTTTTTGTTCCTTAATCCTGAGGAAATCCTGTCTTTAATATTCTTTAGGCAGGCCTTATGACTCAGGCCTGTAATTCTAGCATTCTGGTGGGCAGAGACAGGAGGATCCCAAATTCAAGTCCCTCCTGGGCAACTTAGTCACTTAGTGAGATCTTGCCTAAAAATTAAAAATAAAAATGGGGTAGGGATGTAGCTTAGTGTAAAGCCTCTGAGCCCAAATCCCAGGACCACCAATAAAGAAGAAAAAAGAAAAAAACTTTAAATCCACAAGTGAAAAAGTTATCCTTAAAATTTTTTTTTTCATGTATAGTTTTTTATTGTTTGTTACACTGTGCATTTGCTGTATCTTTTATTTGTATTTCTACAGGTGGTAATTCTGGATGTCCGAGTTCCCTGCACACCCGTTGCCAGGTTAAACAACCACCGAGCGTGTGTCAATGGCATTGCTTGGGCTCCACATTCATCCTGCCACATCTGCACTGCAGGTAAACATATTGAGGAAATCTGCCACTCCTGGCTTCTTGGGAATGTAATCCTTACTGTTTTTCAAGGATAGTTTTGAGTGATTTACTCAAATGACTCACTTAGACTCCTCCCCATACTTGTGAAGTTAAAGCAATCCCCAGTTCCAGATGATCTTGTGCATCTTTTGTATACAGTGACAGTGTGCATCAGAGATAGGCCTGTGCCTTGAACTGTTCGCCCAGAAGTCCTCATTCACATAGGGTACTCAGATGTGGGAAGAGACCCCCCTCTTGGATATAACAGAATGTGCAGGGGTCTCTGGATATATTAAGAGGCATATCGTCTTGTCTGGTTAGTGGTGTGTGATGTGTTCTCGTGTCATCGTTTTTTGTATCAAAAAGAGTATGTCTTTAAAATATGGTGGCTGACCCAGGCCCAGTTAGCCCAAGCATACAATCCTAGCACTCTGGAATGCTAAGGCAGGAAGATTGCAATTTTGAACCCAGCGTGGCACTTGGTGACTTAACAAGACCCTGTCTAATAGAAATAAAAATGGGCTAGAGATATAGCTCAGTGTGAAGGTCCTGGGTTTGATCTTCAGTGCTGAAAAAAAAAAGGCTGGTTACCAAGGTACTTTTAGTTTAAAAATAATGTTAGTCTGTTATTAAAAATGAAAATAATGCTAGGTGTAGTGTCTTACTCCTCTAATCCTAGTTAATCAGAGGTTGAGGCAGGGTACTCAGTGCTTGCTAGGCAAACACTTTAACCGCTGAGCTGTCCTTCCAGCCTTCATTAATAGAGTTTTATAGTAAATAGGAAGATAAAAGCCTTTTTATCTTCTTGATCTATCATTTCCATTTTTGTCTGAAGTTCTACAATTGGAGTGTCTCCATCCAGACCCTTGTGGTATATATGCAGACACTTACACATATCTCTAATACAAATATGTACCCCCCTTTTCTTCCCACTCACTGCATTCTAAATTAGCCCTAGGATGTTCTGATGTTCTGTTTATGTTTTCAGGCATCAGATTTCTTTTTTTCTTTTTCTTTTTCTTTTTTTTTTTTTTTTTTTTTTTTTTTTTTTTTTTTTTTTTTTTTTTTTTTTTTTTTTTTTTTTTTTTTTTTTTTTTTTTTTTTTGAGACAGGGTGTTGCTTTGTAGCCCAAGCTGGTTCCGAATTCACTATGTAGTCCAGGCTAGCCTTGGACTTGGCAGTCCTCCTGCCTCAGCCTCCTGAGTACTGGGATTATAGTGTGTGCTACCATGCTCAGCTTTATGAATTGAACCCAGGGCCTTGTGCTTGCGAAGGCAAGCACTTTACCACTATGCCATTCTTCCAGTTCCCAGATTTCCTTCTAACATGCATTTTCTTCTTCTCACTAGTTAGTGGCCTTACTATGGCCTTGGTCAGTGTGGAGCCAAAGAAACGTGATTGGTGGTTTTCTACCATCTGAGCATTAAATTGATAGGAAGGAAGCATTTCTTATTTTTTGCCTTCTTCATTATCACCCTTTGTTTTATTTTATTTTATTTTATTTTATTTTATTTTATTTTATTTTTTTTTTGTCCAGCTGTGTGGATTGGGAGGGTGGGAGAGAGAAAAGAGAAAGGTGACATCTATTCATGGAGAGCAGCAATGGCCCCAGCAGAAGCCCCATCTTCTGTTACAGCTGGTGACCATTGCTTGGTTCCCTGGTGTTTCTGGGTATTGCCCATGTTATGAGTCTCTTCCACCACAGTAGCTGTTGCTGAAGTAAGTTTGATTGAGCAATGAGCAGCAGAACCTCAACCCTTTAGAAATGCTGAGTGTTTAAAGCAAAGCCCCAGGTCTGTTAACATAGATTGTCTCAGCGAAGGATGTCCGTCTTACACCTTGCCCACATGTGAACTTGGTAGGAGGCCAGTGTGCCCACTTTTAGCCTGGCCTACTAGAGTTTTATTAAGATTCCCCCTGTATCTAAGACTGGCTTTCACATTAGGATGGGTAGTGGAATGAGGTGACACGGTCACTCTGAAAGTCACTGCTTCATTTTTCTCATTTAAGCTTGCTATTTTGATTATAAAAACAATTTGGAACTGGGTGTGTTGGTGTATGCCTATAATCCCAACACTCTGGGAGGCTGGGGTAGAAGGATCCTAAATTCAAGCCCAGTCTGGGCAACTTAGGAAACCCTCTCTCAAAATAAATGGTAACATTACAGATTGCTTAGGAATTGGAGAAACCTTGCCATTCTAACATTAACACTATTCTCCACCATTGGCATTTTGATAAATTTCCTTCTAGTCTTTTTGGGGGATGGAGAAAACCAAGAATTGAACCCAGGGCTTTAGCACTGAACTATATTCCTAAACTTTTCTTCTTTTTTTTTTTCCTCTTTTGTGTTTGTCTGTTTTTGTTGTTGTTGTTGTTGTTGTTGTTGTTGTTGTTGTTGTTTTTGAGAGAAGGTCTTACTAAGTCATTAAATTGTCCAGGATAGGCTTAAACTTATGTTCAACCTGCCTTAGCCTCCCAGAGTGCTGGGATTGCAGATGTGCCACTATACCCAGCCCTATTTTCAAAAATGATTTCCTTCTTTGTGATATTTCCCATGGCCCTTTACTTGGGAACAAATATTTAATAATATACTGATTGCGTTTTATCTCAGCCATTTACATAATACCTGATTGTCCATGAAGCAAGGCAAATTCACTTTAGATTGAATCATCAGAGAAGAATCTCTAATCATTTGAGTGTTTTTAGTAGCTGAGAAATGGCCTCATATGTTGGGAACTTCCCCCATGACTCCACCCATGTACTGGGGATTGAACACAAGGAGCAATGAGCTATATATATCTCAAGACTTTTACATTTTTATTACACTTTGAGACAGAGTCTTAATAAATTACTAAATTGTCCAGGTTGGCCTGAAACTTGCATTGCTCCTGTCTCAGTTTGCCGAGTAGGTGAGATTATAGGAATGTATCACTGTGCCTGTTTTTGAGGTGGTTTTTTTGTCTCATTGTCCTGTCCTGGTGCCTGACCCCAGTGAGAGGTCTATGTAGTCCTGATATAATGTCCTTCCCATGTCGCAGTGGCAAGAGCTCGAGGATATCTGGAATGTGGGGTTAATGCCTGGATTTAAGTCCTGGATTTGTCTTGTATATCTATGTTGCTAGGACAAATGCCATAAATTTCTGAATCTTAGTCCTCATCCATAAAATCGAGGCTTTAATTAAACCCTCCCTCCGAGAGGCTTTGATGTGTAAATTACAACTCACTTCCCAGATGCAGGGATCTTCATTCCCATTGCCTGATTGACCTTGCTTGCTGGCTTTTTTTGTCCTAGCGGATGACCATCAGGCTCTCATCTGGGACATCCAGCAAATGCCCCGGGCCATCGAGGACCCTATCCTGGCCTACACAGCTGAAGGAGAGATCAACAATGTGCAGTGGGCATCCACTCAGCCTGACTGGATTGCCATCTGCTACAACAACTGCCTGGAGATACTCAGAGTGTAGTGTTGGCGGTGCCTCACTCACATGCAGGGGTTATGTTTTCCACCTCTGCCTCACCCCAAGTAAGAAGAAATGTACTTCCAGTGGCCAGTATGTCTGTTGTTGCTTTGCACCCACTTTTTCCAAAAGCTGCTCTAGGAGTTCCCGGCCACTCACCCTACTCTCTGTGCCGGACTCAATGTTGTATGGCACCTCCTCAGCCCAGGGCTAAGTTTTAAGATTTTTTCTCCTTTCTGTTTGTTTCTTCAATTAAACATTTCTATGTATTTGTTTGTCAGCTGTTGTGTTAATGAGCAGCACAAGCACTGGCTCTCTTTATATCCATCTCTCCCCGTGTCTCTGTTTGCTGCCCATGGCAGCAGTCTGTGTCCTGTCCCCATTTATGTCTGTTAGCACTTAAGTGGGAACAAATACCAATTTGAAGTTGTCTTTCCTCTGGTATCAATGTCTTTAAAAACAAAAATCTCAACTTTGTATATTTTTATCTGTCAGGCTTTTTTAATGAAAAAAGAGTATCATTTTTCTGGTTTCTTCCTTTGTTTTATAGTCCTCTCCCTTCATACCTTCCTCTCTTCTTTCAGTGCCTGGAGTGGGTACTGAGCCCTTGACCCTGTGAGCAGTTGTCATTCCAGAGTCACTGCCGGAACAACACATGCCTGACCAGGAGTCCCAAACCACCATGGTGCTCTGAAGTCTACTATCAGCCTTTTCTCAGGCCAGCTCTTTTCAAGGCCTTTCAGGGCTCACAGAATAGACAAGCTTCTGTGTCCAGCCACACTGGAACTTTTTGGGTACATGGTAGAACTGAGATAGGCAGCTGATTGGGTGAAGGGGGCAGGCTGTATGGGGACCATTTCAGGAAAGCTGAACTTAGAGCATGTTTCCAGCACCTAGTTTCAGACTCTTTTTGCCTCCAAATGTAAGCCACCAGCTGTTCCGTTCTGGGACTTGAATTTCTGTTGAGTTTCCAGTGCCTGGTGAGATATTAGCCCCTGTTTGGATTGAGTGCTGCGAGTGAGGGAGTCTTCCTGAGAGGAGAAGTCTGTATGTCTGACACTGAACAAGATCTTTCGAGTAGGGGAAACAAGCAGCTCTATAGAGAATGGACTAATTGGCTATGCCGTTTAATAAACAGCTTCAGAAGAATCATAGGTTCCAAGGTCAGCCAGCTAAGAGGTCAAACTCATCTCTACCCCATTTGGGGTTCTGGTCAGTATTGGTTTTGTGGACTGCAGTTTTCTGTTGATTTGCAGGCTGCAAGTGTTTCCGTTCCGTGAATAGGTTCCATGACAGGGGCTTGTGTGTGATTCTGACTTTTGATAAGTCCTTGGGGTGGGCAGAGCTTGGGGCATGCACTGGGGAGAGTTTACCTGACTCACCATGCTCTGCCAAGTGCCTGAAGGATTTCCAGATCCTTCTAGTTGCTCATCTCAGATTAGAAGAGTAGCAAGCCTGATAGCCAATGGTTTTATCCACTTAGGCTCTCACCTGCTCAAGAAATAGTTAACTTCCTACTTCTAGGTCTTGAAACTCTGCTGGTTAAGTCTTCCCTTTCTAGAAATAATGTTGTATGCCGAAAGTCATAACTTGTTTCACTACATCAGGGCTTCTCCCAAAAGAAAGTGAGTTTTAGTCAGGGAATTTCTTCTTCAACCTTCTTATTATGTTGTGATTATGGGACTCCGGCTGGCCGTCTCCTACATTTACCACCAGATTTTCACTGTGTCATTTGGAGAGTAAAGAAAGTAGTTCTGGCTCAGACCTCTGTTCTGCTTTTAACTGTTTTTGCTAGAAGTTACGGGGTTCTTCTCTCAAGGGTAGTTAGTCTAGTTGATGTCTGCTGTCCTCTGAGGTCCTGGTTCCTTCCTGTGGAAAGGGTCTGCAGTGGAATCAGAAGGGTAGTCGGGGCTGATACTGCTGGAAAAGAGCCTTTCTCCACTGAGTTCTGAGTGGACCTAAACCTAGTTCAGATGCCAAGGATGTTTGTCAAATGGAATTCTAAAATAATAATTCAAAAAGTTAATTAGCAGTAGTTACTAGAATAGATTTGGACAAGGTAACTGTTTACTCTGGAAACTAACTGCTTCTGATGGTTTTTCCTTACCCTGTGGGCTCCTGGCCCTGTCATGGTTCCTTGGTGCAGTCTTGCTCCACTGCACCCTCTAGTGCTCAGGTAAGACATTCCTGCTCCCTCAGCAAACACACTTGTCCTTATTTCCAAGTTGCTGATACTTTGAAGTCTCAGCTCTTATACCCTCCTTCTAAGCTGCAGACAAATGGCTTTGTGGCTGAGGAAGGAATTTCTGTCATCTCAGAATGGAGACCCTTTTAACCACCTGAGCATCAGAAACACAAGTCTGTCCTTTCAAAAGCAAGTCTCAATTTGATTTATTCTATTTCTTAAACTGACAACCAGTAAGATTTGTAGGGAGCTCCTGATCTGCTCTCCTTAAAGGGCTGGTAGAACGTTATGTAGAGGCATCCTTGGACACTGGAGCAGCTGTGATGGCTTTTTGGCTTGCTCTTGGCATACCCAGTCACAACCACAAACGGGTCTGCTCTGCAAAAGGGCAGAATGGCAAACCAGTTAGGTCTCAGGAATCTCCAACAGAGCCAAGCTGGGAATGAGTCCAGGGCATTTAAGGACCTAACACTCAGGGAGGAACAGGCCTGCAAGGTTAGGACTTGAAGAGGGACAATATTTGGTAACTGGTTGGCAGCTTTTATCAGAACCAGGATCAACTCTCCAAGGACTAACCTAAGCTTCAGGAATATAAAACAGTCAGAATTCTGCACCTTTTTGCTGTGAGCTATGCTGAAATTTGAGGAGTTTCAGGATGTAGGAGAAAGTCCACACTGTCCATTGTGTGGCTGAGGAGTGAGCCTACCCTCATCCTGGTCTGCCTTCTTCAACTCAGGCATCTATGGTACTACATAACTGCAGGATAGGGTGGCAGCTTGGGGAAGGAGGAGTCCTCTGCAGTAGGGTGCATAGGTGAATCTGCAAGCATGGGTGTCTCATGGCCATTCCAGACCATGGCTCTTAGCTACAGGTTTGTACAGAGATGGTAAGAAGCCATGCAGGCCCCTCCCCATCCTTTCCCCTCTCTCATGTCTTGCCCTTGCCTTTTTGTTGTAGAACTTTCTCCCCTTTGTAACATGCCCTGAACTTCTAGTGGAGCTGCAGAGTTTACCACATGTGGGAGGGCAGCCCAGAGCACCCCTTTACCTTCCCCACTTGAGGATGTAGCAGCTCTTTTGACTGCTTCTCCTGGGATAGGGCATGCCACTGGGGTAGGAGGCTCCAAGCGCCACTTTGCCCTTTCCTGTCTGCACTCCAGTAGGATGAAGGACCATGCTTAGCACTTAGACTGGGTTTTCTGAGAAAGTGAGTTGAGCTGAGCAGACTTACGGTGACGCTGAGGCCAGACTTTCGGAGAGGGATCTTTTCTCCCCTGGGGCTGGGCAGCTGCTGAGGTTGTCTTACGTTATGGAGCCTTGCCTGCCTTGCCTTCCTGCACCTTCCCTTTTTGCCTCATTGCTGCTAATGATCAAAGTCAGATGGGTGGCCACGTGGGATGGGGCAGGTCCTCTTGGGCTGTTTTCTGGATGTCATTTTTAAACTATGGAAACATGGAGGTGCCTTCCTAAGGAGGCTTGGATTGGCATATCATACCAGAAACATAAGCTAAACAAGTGTGAACTCCAGAAGAAAGATGTTGATGGTCGGTGTGACAGCTGGAAGATACACCAGCACGCACCCTTAGGATAAGCCAGTGAAGATGATCTTATGATACCTACTGTTGAAAAGAAATGGTGTCATCTTGGGTTGACTGATGGTGGTATATAGTATGTTATGAAAATGGTTGAGCTGAAGCTTTGACTCGCTTTAGTCCAATATGAATCACTTGCTTTGGTTCCTGTATATTTTATGACCCCTCTATCAGTGACTTTTCTTCGCTCCCATCTGAGTGTTAACTTGTAGCATGATTGTATAAACTTTCTGTAGAAAATGGAGATTTCTTGTTCTCTGAAATGTTAAGCTCTAACCAGTCCATTTCTGTGCCCTTTAGCCTAGTGTGTCTGAACTTAACTTTCTTGTTATATATTTAAACTTTCCCTCTGTCCTATAGGTTTTGTGGTATCCCCTGGTCAGGTGGAGAGGAAGCTGCTCCTTGCCAAACTGTACTGTAACCATATTTTCACAGGACTGTTTGTACACAGGGCTTGTAATAAAATTTTAACACTGTGCTGTGAAAACACTGAAGAATCTCCACTGAAGACTATTTCAAAGGCATCTGAAAGTGGAGCGTTCTTTCTATGACTTTACATGTTTCTTAAATACATTAAACCTAATTTTTACCCTTTCATTCTGTTTCAGCCTCCTGTATAAGAAGTACCGTATTTTCTGCCCATCATACTTTGTAATAAAAATTGAACATGTATAGATTGAATTTCCTCTTGTGATGAATGCAGTTCTTCCCAGTTTGCCTCTGTTTCAGAGGCAGCTGGGGGATTGGACCCCTCCACACACACCACCACACCCTGTCACCTTTATCTCCTATTGGATTACTCCTTACGTAACAAGATATTCAGCACCTGTCCTGTCAAGGGCTGTAACCCTGAGCCAGAGAAAACGTCCACATAAATAGATAAGGAGGCCTGAGGAGGAGGTGGCCCCTCTGCCTGGGTGGGAGCTGTGGGGAGGCCAGGGAAAATGTCACAGATGAAGGGTGCCCGACTTGGGCTTTGGAATATCACTTAAAGCAAAGGACACCTGTATGCAAATCTATAGAGGCAAAAAAGAGCATAATCATGTTTAATTCTAAGTTGATAAGTTGTGTGTGAGGAATGGTGCGTAATGTGGCCAGAGAGGTAAGCAGAAGCTGAGCCTCATGACACAAGCCTATTATAATTCTAGCACTCCAGGAGGCCAAAGCTGGAGGATCTCAAGTTTGAGCCCAGCCTAGACAGCTTTTCTCAAAATCAAAAAGTAAAAATGGGCTGGAGATGTAGCTGTAGCTCAGTGTGAAGGCCATGGGCTTAATCCTCAGTGCCACATTCATTTTCCCGTTTAATCTGTACACAACCATTCCACATGTAAAGAACAAAAAATTTACCCAGTGTTTCACTAGTAAATGGAACAATCAGGGTTTGAACTCATCCAGTCTAATTTTCAGAGGACAGAAATTCAAACTTCACACAGATTTACTCCTCTAACACACCAAGCCCTTTGGATTTAATCTCCCCCCAACCCCCAGCTTCAATTTTCTCCTTTAGAAAGGCAGACTGAAAATAAAGACAGGAATTTTGTTCCACCAAAAGGTTTGTCTGATTATTATTCCCGTCCCAAAAACCTGGCAACCCATCTGGTTCTCTAACCAAGGTGTCTGCATATCAGAGCTAAATCACTACGACTACTGTTTTATATATATATATATATATATATATATATATATATATATATATGTTTACTACTTAAAGTTCTAAGGGCCTTTATTAGCTGTAAGGGCTTATTTTGTGTTTTCAACCTCCTTTGCGATAACGCAGGTAGTAGAATCCTTATGTACAGATTTAAAAAAGACCGGATTTGAGAGACTAAATAAATGGGTAATCTGTGGTGGCGGTACACCAGTAAAATGAGACAACCTGACCTACATCTTCCTTTGCAACAAAAACAAACATCATTGAGGATCCACTCAGGATTAAGAAAGGATTTCGAAGCAAAGATCAGTTTCATAACTCAGACGTATCTCTACTAGGTCATTGAGAGAAATAAAATTCAGCTATACCCGAAGCAACCGGAAGAGACTGCTTCAGATCAACTCCGCGATCCTTGCGGCAGCGGAACGGACTTCGCAGCCGGCGGGGAAGAGTTTTCGAACGGACCCGGGAAAGGAAGTGCGCTAGGCTATCAAGGGTCCCCCGCGCAGCTCCTGCGGGGACGGAACGAGGTCGTTCAAGGTTCAGCCTCTCTAGGCAAGTCTGAGCTTTTAGGGTTTTGAGGACGAGCAGAAGCAGTCACTGTGTCTGAAACTTTTTTTTTTTTTTAACTTTTGCGTCAGAAGGCCAGACGGGCCGACCTTGGCCACTCCCGTTTGAAGCTTTCAGCCCAGGTTCGTAGCCGATGGCGTCTTGGGCTCTGGCCCACCTGAGCCGGGCGGCTGCTAGGTTCTCGGTTGGCGCGACTGCCCCACGCGCCTACCAGCCTAAGACTCTACCCTGCGGCCGCGCTCCGGGCCGGACTCTGCATGTCACCGGGGAGATCCTCGCCGGGCACAATAAGTGGTCCAAAGTCCGGCACATCAAGGGTCCCAAGGACGCCGAAAGGAGTCGCGTCTTCTCAAAACTGGCGCTCAGCATCCGCCTGGCCGTAAAAGGTGAGACTGTGCTGGTTGCCGATGCCCCCCGGTGCGGCCTGCCTTGTTTTCCTAAATAGGGCCAGGACCCATCTGACCCTGATCCTTCTTTTCTTTTCCTTCTCCAGTTTGCCATCATTGCCCACTTCGCAAATAGCTGCCTATATTGAATATCCCTTACTCACGTTTCCAGAATCTCTGTTGTCATAGTCAGAGCCGCCGTTAGAAAGGTAGATGTGAATCTCATCCAGGTATGTAGTTAGGTGCTTCCTAGGAACAGATCCGGGCCCAGTGCCGGGGGCCTGTAATCCCAACACTCTGGGAGGCTGAGGCAGGAGGATTGCAAGTTCCAGCCCAGCCTGGACAATTTAGCGACTTAGCCGGAGCCTGTCTCAAAAATGAGTGGTCTCTATCCCCAGTGGCCCCCACTCATGCTCTCTGCAGGAGGTTCTAGTAGCCAGGAGGTTGTAACAGACGCATTGAGTAAAGTTATTACTTGCCTAGGCCCCACATTTCCTGAGACTCATCTTTCTGAGGGCTAGGTCTGCAACCATATCTTTTCCCAATTATGTAGCCACTCTAAAAGGCCTATGTTATTTTTATGGTGAGAGTAGAGGAAAACTTCTGTAAGAAGCATGGACATACCAGCACTGTGGGAAACTGAGGCAGGAAGATTATAAATTTGAGCACCCCAGCCTCAGCATGTTACTGATTTAGTGAAACCCTGTCTCACAAAAAAAAAAAAAAAGTGGCTACAAATGCCTTGGGCTCAATCCCCAGTCCCCCCCCCCCCCCCCCCCCCCCCCCCCCCCCCACACACACACAGAGCATGGATGGAGGCACTGGGGATGTAGTTCTATGGCCAGCGCTTGTCTAGTGTGCAGAATTCCTGGGTTTGGTCTCCAGCATCACCCACAATGAGGGAGAAAGTACTGACTTTGAAATCAGGACAATGTGGATTTAGTCACTCGTAATCTGTAACCTTGAGCAAGTGACTTAAAGTCACTGAGTTTATTTCCTTTTCTGTAAAAGATGGGAAATGCCCACCTTGAGGTGGTTTATGGCACATAATAAATACTTAGTTAATATTAATTTGCCCCTACAATTCAGTGCCTACTGTTTATCTTTTCTTCCTTTTCTTTTGAATTCCTCTCTTCTCCCACCCCTCCCCATTGAAACTCAAGCCCAGAGACACTCTACCACTAAATTCCATCCAAGCCTTTTTTTTTTTTTTATTGAACTTGGACAGTCTTGCTGAGTTGCTCAGGTTGGCCCAAACTTGTGATCCTCCTGTCTCAGCCTGCCTCAGTGCTGAGATTACAGTCATGTCACTATGTGCTGCTGCTCCTGCTCCTGCTGCTGCTGCTGTTTCTCCTCCTCCTCCTCTTTCTCCTCCTCCTCCTCCTTTTTCTTCTTTGTCAAACCCAGGGCCTTGCACATGTTAAGAATTCTTGATATTGAGTTCATTCAACATAGTTTATTTTGTATAAAGCACTGCTAATACAAAGATTATGAGATACAGCATGTAGGGGTAGAGGAATAACAGTGTTTAAATCATTTGCCTAGCAAGCTCAAGGGTGTGAGTTCAGTTCCCCAGTACCACATCAACCAGGCGTGCTGGTGCACATCTGTAATCCTAGCACTTGGGAGGCTGAGGCAGGAAGATTGCATCTGTAATCCTAGCACTTGGGAGGCTGAGGCAGGAGGATTGCTGTGAGTTCAAGGCCAGCCTGGGCTGCCTAGTGAGTTCAGGACCAGCCTAGACTGTAGAGCAAGACTGTCTCAAAAACAGAACAACAACAACAAACACCAAAAAGATACAGCACCTACTCTTACAGATAGAATGATTACAATCTCATGTTAAGTATTTCAATATATTTATTTATTTTTGCAGTGCTGGGAATGGAGCTCAAGGCCTTCACACAATGGTACATCTACAGCCCATTTTTTGGTTTTGATTTTAAGATGGGATCTTGCTAAGTCACCCTAGCTAGACTTGAACTTGTGATCTTCCTGCCTCAGCCTTCCAGAATGCTGGGATTATGGGCCTGTGCCACTAGGCTGGCTAGCATTTCAATAATTGTGCCCAAAGAAATAGAGTAATAATTAAATGTATTAGTAAGTCTAAGAGAGGGGCTGGAGGAATAGCACAGCAGTTAAAGAGCTTGCCTAGCAAGCACAAGGCCCTGAGTTCAATTTCCCAACACCACATAACCTGGGTGAGGTGGCACACGCCTGTAATCCCAGTGTTTAAGAAACTGAGGCAGGAGGGTTGCTTTGAGTATAAAGCCAGCCTGGGCTGCATGGTGAGCTCAGGGCCAGCCTGGACTACAGAGTGAGACCCTGCCTCAAAAAAAAAAGTAGATAAATAAAAGGGGGCCAGGAGATATTACCATCTAGCTCTCTTACCTCTTCAACTGACAAAAGGATAGTTTTCTGAATAATAACTGTTCTAAAGGCAGCAGGAATTAAACTTTCTTTTCCAGGCCAGGCCCAGTGGCACACACCTGTAATCCCAGCAGGTTGGGAGGTGAGACTCAATTGCAAGTTTGAGCACGGCCTGGGCAACTTAGCAACTTAGCAAGACCCTGTCTTTAATCAAAACTGAAAAATGGGCTGGAAATGGAGCTCATTGTGAAGGGCCAGGTGCAATCACCAATACCATAAAACAAAACAAAAATCTTTCTTTTCCAAAATCCTTCAACATATCCCATTCAAATCCTGGGTAAAGCATTTTAGTGTTGAGCAAAATGGTAGCTTGCTGCTATCTGACGGGTGAGGTGGGGTTGGAAATCCTTTTCTTCTCCTATGCTATAATAAGATGCCTTTTTTCTGTCTCTTCTCTATCTCAGAGGGAGGCCCCAACCCTGAGCTCAATAGCAACCTAGCCAACATCTTAGAGGTGTGTCGAAGCAAGCACATGCCCAAATCAACAATTGAGGCAGCACTGAAAATGGAGGTTTGTCCACAGTTTACTATTCTTGTTATTGAGCACAGCCCCCACAGTGTCTATATTTGGAAGGTCACCAGACACTTACTAAATTACCGAAGAGGAAGGTAGAAATGTAGTTACTTTCTTGGCCCACGGTTCTCTGTCCCAGGGTTCTTTGTCACTGGCCATTGTTTGGAGAGTACAGTTGGACATAGGATGAGTAGACAGTGTGCAAAGCCATACAGCCTAGGACTGCTTGGCCAACTGTGACAGGATAGGAAGATGGACATAGTGTGAGGAAAACCCTGGTGCCAGGTTAGCGCAGATTTTGTTTTTATTTTTGGTGTTTATGTTCTAAAGAAAAAAAGCCATCAGAAAAAAAGAAAAATTGGGGATGACACTGCTGGTGGGAGGGTCAGGGATGTCCAGTGCCAATGATACAAGTAAAGAGTATAAGGAAGTCAATAATCTTTTAAAAGTATTTTATTATTATTATTATTATTATTATTATTATTATTATTATTATTATTATTGGTACTGAGGATGGTTCCCTTACCACTGAGCTTTATCCTCAGCCTTAAAACAAACATATAACAACAACAACAAACCTTAATTTTGAGCAGAGTCTTGCTAAGTTGTCTAGGTTGGCCTTGAACTCATGATCCATGTGCCTTAGGCTCCCAGGTAGCTGGCAAGTGCCACCATGCCTGGCTAATCATCGTCTTATGACTAGTAGACATTGAGTGCTTGCACTCAGCCAATTCTGTGTGCATTATTTCAGTGAATCCCGAAAATGACCTTTTGTGGAAAGCAAAGCACAAAAAGTTTAGGTGACTTGACTCAGGTCTTACAGAAAATGACAGTCTTGAAAACAGATTACAGATCCTATGCTTTAACCATTAGCCACATTGTCTTTATTTAGGTCATGGTAGAGACAGAATTTTTCCCCACCTGGAAGCCCCATATTTCCTTTGTAAAGAAGGACAGAAGGGGCTAGAAGAATGGCTCAGCGGTTCAAGTGCTTGCCTAGCAAGTGCTAAATCAAGCACTCGGGAGGCTGAGGCAGGAAGATTGCCATGAGTCCAAGACTGGCCTGGGCACCATAGTGAGTTCAGAACCAGCGTGGGTTCCAGAGCAAGACCCTGTCTCAAAAAAAAGGGACAGGGAAGGTCATCAGTTGAGAGCCCTTGGAAGGGTATGGGGCAGTGTGTGTGGAGAGAGTAGTGAAGATCAAGGCATGACTGAGGGAAGAGTAGAGGTACTGGGAGTTCAGATGAAACTGATCACCCAAGTTTTGCAGTGTGTGGATTTTGAGACCACCGCTGATTTCTCTGGTTCTTATGGCAAGGCTCAAATGTATGATTTTTCTGCAACAGGGGTCAGGAGGAGCATTGGCTTCTTGCAGAATGGAATACAGTAGGATGAATCATGGTGGAGGTGACTGGGGACAGGAAGCAGCAGTGCTCAGGGATAGCTGACTTCTCAGGGAGCATGGAAATAGGTAATGGTACTTTCAGTTACCTTAAAATTTGGTCCAGAAAACCCTCTTAGAAAATGGGAACAAAGATAATGATGTAAGAGGCCAGAAGCAACCCACGAAGTCAGCTTTGGGGTTCCTGTGGCTAAGGCCTGGCGTGCCATAAGGGAATTGGACAATAAGAAAATGTGTTCATGTTGTTTATTGCAGAAAACTAAGGACATTTATTTGCTGTATGAGGGTCGAGGCCCTGGTGGCTCTTCTTTGCTCATTGAGGCATTGTCTAGTAGCAGCTCCAAGTGCCAGTCAGACATTAGACAGATCCTGAACAAGAATGGGTGAGTGTGTGAATTTTCATTTTGTTGCTGTGTATTTCTTTAAGATCTTTAAGGAGGGTGGAAGGGGATAGAACCTTTAAGTTTCATCTCTGTGCAAAGTAAAATAATGTTGATTTCTGGTGGTATTTCCAGTTTTAAGCACACTTCCTCCTTAGTGGAATCCAATGGCATTATTGATTTCCTGTTCCAGGTAGTGCCCAAAAGACATGTTCGTCACATGTAGATGGGCCCTTTGTCTGATTAGTCAAAGCCTAACACCATATAATGCCAAGGTTGTAAAATGGCACACTAGGAAATGACGGCACAGGAAGTGAACAAGGTCTTTGTGTCCTGTAGATTGCAGTCAGGAGAGAAGACAGAGGGTGAGGATGCTCTTAGCCTTTTCCTTTACCTTCTGGCATTCACTTCACACACTCCAGCCTGTTTCCGCTCCTTTCAGGGGAATGATGGCTGAAGGAGCACGTCACTCCTTTGACAAAAAGGGGGTGGTTGTGGTTGGAGCGGAGGACAGAGAGAAGAAAGCTGTGAACCTAGAGCGTGCCCTAGAGATGGCAATTGAAGCAGGAGCTGAGGATGTCAAAGAAGCTGAAGATGAAGAAGAAAGGAACATTTTTAAAGTAAGTACGGGGTCGGGATATACCTCAGTAGTCAAAGAGTTTGCCTACCAAGCCCAAGGCCCTGGGTTCGACCCCCCAGAATCACATAAGCCAGGTGAGGTGGTGTACCTGTATCCCCAGTGCTCAGGAGTCTGAGGCAGGAGTGTTGTGTGTTTGAGGCCAGTTTGGGCTACATAGTTCAGAACCAGCCAGGACTACAGAGCAACACCGTGTCTCAAAAAGCAAATGAACAAAGTATGAAGTTTTATGTTTGGAGGACTTCCAAGAGGGCTTTAACAGGTACTTTAAGGGATGCCTCTTGGTCTTTTTTCCCTTTCTTTCTTCTCTCTCTCTCTCTCTCTCTTTTCTTTTTGCGACAGAGTCTTGCTGTGTAGTCCAGGCTGGTCCTAAGCTCACGCACTGTAGCCAAGGCTGACCTTGCACTCATGGCAGTCCTCCTCCCTCAGCTTCCTAAATGCTGGGATTACAGGGATGTGCTACCACATCCAGCTTATGTTTTCTTTTCTGCACCCCAGGGTACAGGTGAGGCAGAGAGTTCACATATAGCACAAACAGTTATGAAGCAAATGCTGGCTTCCTCCAGTGAGGACAGTGAGGATTCAGAATACTGAAAGGTGAACCTAAACTCAGTGATTCATTTCAGAATAGTAGTTCCACTCAGGACTTGAAAGGTTCTGTCTGGCGCTGTCCTCTTACTTCCTAGCTCCTCACTTCCTGACTTTCCTTGATCTCTAGTTTATTTGTGACATCTCTTCACTGCATCAAGTGAGGAAGAAGCTGGACTCCTTGGGCTTGTGTTCTGTGTCCTGTGCACCGGAGTTCATCCCTTTCTCAAAGGTGCAGCTGAATGACTCTGACCTCGAGCAGGCAGTTCATCTCATCCGGGCTCTCGGCAACCACGAGGATGTGATTCACGTCTATGACAACATTGAGTAACCAGACTGAACACGCCCTTGGGCTCCTTTCTGGACGAGTGACAATCCATCCTAGGGCACAAGCAGTCTCTGCAGCAATCTCCGAGACTGAAGCAGGTGGGAAGCACAGCAGGTTAGGAGACCTGAAGACTTTTAACCTTCAGGCCAGGGGAATTCTACACTTCTGTGGGGTTGCTTTGTCAGGTCAACTTGTCTTGGGATGCAGGGTGGGACCAACCAGTTTGTCTGACCCTGATCTCAAGTAGTTGTGGCTATTGTGGGGATTGGCAGTACCCTGAGGCTCTGTATATTAGAAAGAGTTCTTTAATAATAACAGTGGTTGATCTTGGTTGCTGTATTGCTAGCGTATGCCTTTTGAGTTGTCTTGAGTGTATACCTGGCTTTTGGGACCTCTGGGCTTCACTTTTAGATCCCCAGGTTAGTCCTCTCCTCCAATCCCAGGACTATCATTTGTTTTGGGGTTTTTTGTTTTTGTTTTGTTTTGTTTTTGATAGTGGCTGTATCCTGCCATTCTGTAATCTAGTGTTAGTCTCGTGGTTTAACCTGTCATTTGTTCATGTAACAAGCAGTTATGAAATTCATTATTTTCAAGCCCTGTATACCAGAAACTGTACTTATCTAGAGTGCAGAATGTTCAGCTGGCACCATGTGTTAAGTCTGCTCTAAGAGGTAGGACCTTAGAGAGAAGATGCAGGCTATTCTCTCTATGGGACCTATGCTTGCATTTTTGTTCTCTTTGTCTGGCCTCTGTGCCCTTCTTCTACCAAAGACCTTATAACTCTGTAGGAAATCAATGATAAGAGACTCATCAGGCTGTATGTTGTCTGGCTTACATGTATCCTGAGACTAGTCAGAGGGATCTGTCAACAGCTTGGGCTGCTCTGCAGAAGGGCTATCCAGGCTAGACGTGAGAGGTACAAGGTCCCCAGAACCCTCAGCCCCAGTCCTTTTTCATCTGTGATGCCTAGTAGAGCACTGGGAACTAGAGAGGAAATAGGAACAGAAGGAAGTGTGAAAGAGTGAGTCAGGAGCTTGGTCCTTGGCACCTTTTGCTCCTCATAGTCACTTCTGGGTTCAGAGAGGACAGAAAGGCCAGCCATCAGTCCCTGTCAAACAGTTGGCCAGGAATGGCTTTTGAATCCCTGTTATCCACTTACTTGTAAATTGCTTAAGCCAGAAAGTTTTCCTCAAGATGCCTCAGATTAATAAGGATGGAAAAGAACTAAAATCACATTAAGTATAAAGGACAGTTTCAGCTTCCATGAAAAACAGATGACTAGTTTCACAATGATTTCAGCAGATGAAGAGCAAAGACTGAGGGGAAGAAAACAGACAAAAAAGTTGAAAATCATGCCAGAGCACATACATACACATATACCTCACTTCATAATTATACTACTGCCTACAGGCTGGATTGTAGCCCAGAGGTTAAAGCACTTGCCTAGCAAGTACAAGGTCCTGAGTTTGATTTCCCAGTATCACATAAGCTGGTGTGGTGGCACGTGCCTGTAATCCCAGCACTTGGAAGGTCGAGGCAAGAGCAGTGCCATGAAATTGCAGTCAGCCTGGTCTACATAATGAGTTCAGGAGAAGTCTGAACTACAGAACAAAACCCTGCCTCAAAAAAAAAAAAAAATTATACTGCTGCCTTGGCTTCTGTAGTTTTTGTAAGAGATAACTCACCCAAATACCTGAATAGCACATCA
The DNA here is from genome assembly GCA_004027205.1 of Ctenodactylus gundi. NCBI lineage: Eukaryota > Metazoa > Chordata > Mammalia > Rodentia > Ctenodactylidae > Ctenodactylus > Ctenodactylus gundi. Next base: position 346,107 of record PVKB01000359.1, on the reverse strand, counting down.
TTAAAATAGAGCTTTTAACGTTTAATTAAAATTTATATGCTACTTCATAATTTGAGATACATCCATGTATTATTTATTTGATTTTTGCCAACAAATCTATAAAATAGGCCAGTTGTTTTATGCACAGGTGAGTGATTTCATACTAAGCAAGTGAGGAGAGGTTTAATACTGAATTGTATTTTGATATACCTTGTTTATAAAAAAAAAAAGCTCTTTTGGCCATGTTCAGTATAAATTAATTTGAAGGAATCTATCATTTCTAATATGGGAAGTATGTGCTAAGGTATCCTACATTTTTGTGGTATTGAGGATTGAGCCTAGGGCCTTCACACTGAGCTACATCCCCAGATCATTTTTATTTTTTATTTTAAAACAAGGTCTTGCTAAGTTGCCAACTTGCTTTAACTTATAATCCTATTGCCTCAGCCTCCCAAGTGCTGCGATTACAGGTGTGCACAGTATACCCAGCTAATCTTTATGTGGTGTTAGAGAATGGAACCCAGGGTTTGCTCGTGCTGTGTAAGTACTTTAACTGAGCAATGCCGTCGGGCCTCTGAATTTTACTTTCTAAAATTGTGTATTACTTTTGTCAGGTGAAATACTTCACAAAAGCAAAACAAAGCAGCTCATATTACCGTCCAACTAGGGAGACAGCATCTATGAGTCCAGAAGCCAGGTATACCTTAAAATTGGAGGAATAGTGATCTGGAACCGGTTTGCTTTGTCTTATCCTTGGTGATTGCCTTAGAAACTCAAGCTCATTAAAGGCCTTGCAGCCACTTTGGGCTTACTTTCAAGTGTCCTTTTGGTGGGATGGAAATATTTATTTGTGATAGGTTCTGACTATAGCCTTAACTCTTACAAGAAGGGCTCATGTGTGTGGCTACCTCTCCTTTACCAGGATCCCTGGATGACTTAAAGAACAGTGAAGACTGTCTCCAGTCAGTTGCAGAAATTCAACTGTGCAATCGAGTTAATCTTTGTTCCTGCATAGCAAAGTAATCAGTAAAGCTTCAAACTCCAAGAACCCATCTTCTAGACCTTTTGATTTTTTTGTTTTGAGATGAAGTTTTTTGTTTTTTGTTTTTTGTTTTTCAGACAGGATCTTGCTATGTTGTCCAGGCTGGTCCTGAACTCAGGACAATCCTCCTGCTGCAGCCTCCCGAGTGCTGGGATTATAGGCAAGTACCACCATACCTGGCTTATGTGGTGCTGATAAATCAAACCCAGGGCCTCACTTGCTAGGCAAGCACTCTGTTATGCTATTCTTCTAACTAACCTCAAGATGGAGGTTTTACTAAGTCGATCACAATGACCTAAAACCTCAAACTCAACATCTTCCCACCCTTACTCAAATAACAGGGATTATAAGGCATGCTATCCCCAGACTTATTTGAATCCCTGTGGACTCCTCTGGAGATGTTCCTTGATGAAAAAATAAAAAAGTAAATCTGGTAGAAGAAAATGCTCTGATAGATACCATACCATACTCATCTTGACTGAAATCACTTTATTTCGCATCTAGCCAGTGAGCAAGATAACAGTTTTAACTTTTTCCCCTTTTTTATCTGTGCCAAAAGGTAACATTTATTGTTTTTTAAAAACTTGGACCAGGTTGGAGGTGCAGCTCAAAGGTTAGAGTGCTTGATTAGTGAGCACAGGCCTTGGGTTCAATTCTCCAGCACCACTTGAGCCAACTGTGGTGGCACGTACCTGTAAACCAAGCACTTGGGAAACTGAGACAGGAGGATTGCTGTAAGTCTGAGGTCAGTATGGGCTATATAGTAAGACACTGTCCAAAAAAAAAAAAAAAAAAAAGTCAGACCTTACAAAAATATACAAAATCAAAATCCTCTAATACTGCTTCCTAAAATGTATAGTTTGTTTTAACACTCTCTGGTCAGTTTGCCAGGAAACAAATTTGGTCCTGACAATCACTGCAGCATTCTTAAGTAAGAACTTAATTTTTTGCATCTGATTCTGTTTCATAAGACTGTTTAATACAAACATTTAAAACAGCACCTGACAATAATAAATGTTGGCCTTTTTACTACTACATATAAATGAGCATTTTCTAAAATGGAACATACTCTCTTTATAACCTGTCATTTTTTTTTCTCCAACCTCCCAAGATATCCTGGATACTTTTTGGTATTGGAGTGAAGAAGTCTCTTTAATCTTGGTAGTAGTTACTTAATATTTTATTGTATTATCATGCCATAATTTATTTAATCTCTTATCAATTGACATACCTACTTACAGAAGATACTACAGTGAATTTTCTCTACCTTTGCTTACTTGCAAAATATTCATTGGGGTAACTTCATAGAGAATTTCAAAATGAAAAAGTAATATTTAGAAGTAAATGCCAATAACATAAAAATGTCACGGTTATTAAAATCTTCTATGAGGTGTACATTATTTTTTGAGAACACAGATAAGATAACTGGTTGAACTGGTAATCCAAATATATCTTCTTTATCAAATCAAATTAGTTTATTAGGCTTTTCTCTTTCATGTGCTAAATTCACTGAACTATCCCCTAACAGAATTCATTTGGTTGTATTTATTCCTCGTCATGTGTCCGTTTGTTCTTCAATGAAAAAAGAAAAGTGCAGCTAGTGTTTGATTGGGCTGCTTAGTTTGATGCCACTTTCTCAAGCCCTGTGCCCTGGGGGTGGGTTGTGACTGTTGGGGAAAGGTATTGCCTCTGTACCTACCAAGACTTAATCTATTCAGGGTAAAACCTGGCAGACAGCTGTGAGAAGCCATGGGCCAGGTAAGAAGCTTCACACAGTGAAAGCAGCACAGAAAAATAATCATAACTAAGGACACACCTGTGGAAATTGTATTAAATTATTGACAGTATCTCTTCGTGACATTCAGTCAGCACATGTGTTTTGAATGTATTGTGAGACATGGTAGGCGTGGCAATGGAATGACAGCTGCTGCTGCTCTGCTGCTGTTTTTTTGGTGGTGCAGAGATTGAACCCAAGGCCTCACATATGCTAAGCAAGTGCGTCTGGCAGCTGGGCTTCATCCCCAGCTCTGTCTGTAAAATTACTGTGTTAAAGACAGTTACATTAGCCTCCTGAGTGCTGGGATTTCAGGTGTGCACCACCATGCCCAGCTTTATGTGGTGCTGGAGAATCGAACTCAGGGCCTTGTACTTGGCAAAGCAGGTGGTTTAACAGCTGTGTCATTCCTCCAAGCCCCATATCAGAGGACTTTAACACAGATTTGGAGTTCCCTATCTGGGAAGGCTTCAGGGAGGGAGTGATGTTTAGGGTTAGTGTTTCTTGAATGGAGGTAGGAGCAGAAGTGGAGGGTAAGGGCAGTCGAAACAGAGAACATAGCATGTGTGGGATACAGAGGCAAGAGGGACATATATGAAGAGCTACCAAGGTTCCATGAGACTGAAGCAGAGAATTTGAATGCTGGGTTGATAGAGGAAGGAAATGGAAAGAATTATGGCTGGACCAGATGGAATTGGTTGGGGCTTGAATTACCTTCTTAACTATGTCTACATCATATTTGTCTTACCATACAGGTGGTGGGAAACTAGTTCAGATGCATGACAGAATCAGGTGTCAATTTTAGACAGATCACCCTGTCGTGTTAATCACATCAAGTAATCCAAGTAAGAGACTTCAGTGATTTGAACTGGGATGGTGGAGCTCAGGAGACAAGAGAAATGGGCAGATAAGAGACATGATCAGGATTGTTAATGAGAGAGAAGTTGAGAGGAGGTTATCAAAAACTCAGAGATCTCTTAGTTGGTGGACTAAAGAGGGATAGAGGAAACACCGAACAACGAAAGAAAATGATAAGCAGAGTTCAGAATTTGAAGTGCTTCTGGTGCTCAGAAGAAAGATTTACCTGAACTAAACATATGATTTAGATTCTGAAATCCTTAGTAGTTGCAGTACAATGTGAGGATGTTTAAGATTAAGGAACACATAGTGGAAGAAATGAAACCCACCAAGAAGGCAGTTGAAAGGGGAAAAGATCAGAGGATTTTTTCTTTTCTTTTTGGCTAAAGACTCAATTGTGTTATAATTCTGTATATATAAGGCACTGTTCCAAATGCTGGCAGTAGAGCAGTGAGCAAATTCTTTTCGGTCCTGTATAGGTTATTTTGGTTGTAGTTGGAGGAAAGCAAACAAGTATGATTTAAGATGCCGAGAAGAAAACTGAGGGAATATGTGGGAATACAGAATGATGGAAAGGAGTGAGGCTGTTTTTGGATGGAGTAGCTAGAAATGACTGCCGTCCCCTCACTTTTGGTACTGGGGATTGAGTCCAAGGCCTTTACACTCAGCTACATCCCCAGTCCATTTTTATTTTTGATTCTGAGACAGGGTCTTGCTAAGTCAGTAAATTGCCTGGGCTAGGCTTGAACTTGTGATGCTCCTTCCTCAGCCTCCCAGAGTGCTGGGTTTACCGGCCTGTGCAGCTGGGCTAGGCTAGAAATGACTCTTCTATTTTTATTTATTTTGAGACAGGGTCTCATTCTGTAGTCTAGGCTGGTCCTGAACTCACTATGTAGCCCAGGCTGGCCTTGGATTCACGGCAATCTCCCTGCTTCAATCTCCAGAGTGCTGGTGTAATGAGCACGTGCCACATACCCATTGTATATGGTGCAGGGGAATTAAACTCAGCCTTGCACTTGCTAAGCAAGTGCTACAGTCGCTGTGCTATTCCTCCAGTCCCCCAAGCACCCCTCCCACTTTTTTTGAGATAGGGTATCGCTCTGTAGTCCAGGATCATCCTGTACACACTGTATAGCCCAGGCTGGCCTGGAACTCATGGCAGTCCTCCTGCCTCAGCCTCCTGAGTGCTGGGATCACAGACACGCACCTAACTTATTTTTATGTGGTGCTAGGAAATACAACCCAGGGCTTTGTGCTTGCTAGGCAAGCTCTTTAACTACATGTCCCTAATCCTGAAATGACGAGGATTGAAATTTGAGCAGAGACCTGAAACAAATGTAGCAATAGAAATACCTTGGGAGAAAAACATTCCAGTCAGAGCAAATGGCAAGTGCAAATATTCTGAGATAAAAAGCTTGGTAGGCTCAAAGAATGATAAGAAGACCAGTATAGCTGGAGAACAAGATGAAAGCTGGAGGACAAGGAAGGAGAACAGTAGAAGAGTTAGAGAGGATTGTTGGGGCCATCTCCTGTTGGGCCTACTTGGTTGGTATTTTATTCTGAGGATGATGGGAAGTCTTGGAATATTGACAGAATGATTGCTGCTGGTGAATCATCTGTTGGGTTCCACAGAAGAAATAGACCAGCCAGAAAGCTGGAACAATCAGGTGGGGGTGGCTTGGACTAGGGGAGAAGTGAGTGAATTCAGATACATTTTGAAATGAGAGCTGAAGGGATTTGCTTAATGTTTGGTTATATGTGAGTTAGGAAAAGAAGCCTCCTCCTAGGTTTGTACTTGAACAGTTGGGAAAATGGAGAGGAACAGGGAAGAAGAATCAAGGGTTCTTGGGTAGAGCATGTTACAAAGGAGGTGTGTCGTAGCCATTCTAAGAGAAGCTGCTGATTGGATCTTCATATACAGGCTGAAGAATGGTAGATTTATATTGATATAAGTGTGTCATTTTTAAAAATCTTGATCTATCAGCCAATAAAATTCAGGGTCAGATTGGCAGATGGTGACTTTTGGCCTGTTATATGCGTTCTCATGGGGTTATATTGTCATCTCCCCCCTCCCCCCGTGGGAAATTATACTGATGTGTGTGTGTGTGTGTGTGTGTGTGTATTTGTGTGTGTGTGTGTGTGTGTGTGTTGTAGTTGGGATTGAACCCAGGGAGCCATTCTACCACTGAGTAGCAAGCACATCTCTAGCCCCTTTTATTCTATTTTTGAAATGGTATTTTGTGCTAAATTGTCAAGACTGGCCCTGTGGTCCTTTTGTCTTAGCCTTACAAGTAACTTAGATTACAGGTGTGCATCACCAAAAATTGGCTCTTAAGAAGTGGAAAAAAAAAACCCTTAAGATTATACAATGGCATGTGGCCTTCAAAGCTCAACTCTTCTGGGGGCTAGAGGGATGGCACAGGGGTTAAAGTGTTTGCCTTGCAAGTGCAAGGCCCTGTGATTCGATTTTTGAGCACCACATAAAGCTGAGCGTGGTGGCACACGTCTGTAATTCCAGTACCCAGGAGGCTGAGGCAGGCGGATTGTGCTGAGTCCAAAGCCAGCCTGGGCTACAGACCCAGACCCTGTCTCAAAAAAAAAAAAAGAAAGAAAGAAAGAAAGAAGGAAGGAAAGAAAGAAAGAAAGAAAAAAAGAAAAACCCCTCAACTCTTCTAGTAGTATTTAATTTCTCTTGTTAGGAAGAACTTAAGTTTAATTAAGTAATTTAAAGTTTTCCAGTTGGGGATGTGATAGAGCTCTTGCTTAGCATGTTTTAAAGCCCTCAGCTTACTACCCAGCACTACAAAGTAGACAATAAAGAATAATTGATTAAATAAAATTTTCTCTGAGCAGGGATGGCTAATGAGTAACTTCAGCAATTGAAAAGATGAAATGAGATGCTATTCCTGGCATATAGTAATGACTGATAAATATTCCCTTTCCCAGAAAAGAGATTATAGTTCAAGAATTCCAATAGGGTAGTGACATAACCAGGTACAACATGAGACTTAAAAGCTGTTGGAGCTGGTCCTGTGGCATAGGTCTATAATCTCAGCCCTCTTGAAGGCTGAGGCAAGATGATTGCAAGTTCAAGCCCAGCCTGGGCAACTTAATGACCTAATGAGATCCTGTCTCAAAGTCAAAACTTAAAAATGGGCTGGGGATGTAGCACAATGAAGGCTCTAGGCTTGATTCCCAGTGTTATCCAAGAAAAAAAAAAAACAGAGGCTTATTAAATACTAGGGTGCAAATGCGGAACCTAAAGTAATTTTCTTTTATTGTTGTTTTTTGGGACACAGTCTGTGTAATGCAAACTGGCTTTGAACTTCGTATGTAGTCCAGCCTGGCTTACTTGAAATCCTTCCTGCATCAGATTCCCAACTGGATCCTTAAGGAATTTGACATTCAAAGCAAAGCCATCACAAGATATTATTAAATGATAGTCAGAAACAGTATCTAAAGAAGATATTCTGGAGTCTGACATATTTCACTGGAACAGTGGCCAGCGGGAGCCCACATTAATTGTGATTAGCTTGGAATCTCAAGATCTGGGTGCATAGAATGTTCAACAACGGTTGAGGAAATTAAATATGGTCATCATTTTGAAATATGCAAACGATATTTAGTGGCACAAAAATACAATAAAATTTAAGCATACTAAAACATGATTTTTTTTTTTGGCCAAACGTTGTATATTTAAGTAAGAAATAGATAAAATTATCTGTAGGATAGGTTTTTTCTTTATTTTTTTTCGACAGCGTTTCGCTCTGTAGCCCAGTCTGGTCCTGAACTCACCTTAGACAAGGCAATCCGCCTGTCTCAGTCTCCTGAGTGCTGGGATTACAGGGTGTGCGTGCCACCACGCCTGGTTTTTATGTGGTGCTGGGGCATCGAACTCAGGGCCGTGGGCTTGCTAGTCAAGCGCTTTAACCGCTGTGACATTCCTCCAAGTCAGTTTTTATTTTCTTCTTTGTACTTAAAGCACTTCTTTATACTTACGCACGAAAACCATCTTTCTATAATAACTAGAAAAAAGAACATGTTTTCCAAAAGAACCACTGTTGGATACAGAATGTGGGGACCTATATTGCAGCATAATCCCAATTCAGGCTTGAAAAAGTAAGACCTGAGGGTGTTGGCTAAGATGAGATACCCAGAGAAAGGGGGATGGTGGGCAGCCTCCCGCCAAGCTCAGCGTCTGGACCGGCGGACGAAGCAGATCGATCGGGCGTCAGAGGGGGCTCCATGACGGGAAGCACTGAGAGCCGGACCTTTCTGCTCGTTACGCTGGGCAACAGGAGGGGTCAGGACACGGGTCTCCGGAACCGCCCGCACCGCAGTGCCGCCAAGAACCCGAGAGCGGAAGAAGTGAGGGCCCTTGCCCGGGAGTAGTCTCGAAGGAGCAGAGCCAGTGCGCGCGCCAGCCGAGCTTCCGATGACTGACGGGAGGCGATAATGTGGGCGGAGTCTCAGGCCGGAGCCGTGATTGGAGAAACCGACGACTCCCTGAGAGTGAGAGCGAGAGCACTAGACAGGGATGCCCTGAGGCGGATGCTCACAGGCTCCTCTGTGATTGGACATTAGCTCGGGGGAACGGGCGCTGTCTTGATGATTGGCAGGCTTCAGACAGCCCTCGGAAACCGCCCTGGCTTCGCCCATTGGCATCTTGAGAGAGTAGGCGGGATTGGTTCATTCTGGGGCGCTGATTAGCTGGTTGCTGAGAGGGGGTGTTAGGAGAGTGCCTGAGAGGGGAGCGGCGGGGTAGCCGACTTCCTCCTCATTATTGGCTAATGAAGTGAGTGGAGGTTGTGCGAAAGTCCAGCGGCTGCCTAGGATTGGCGGGCGTGGCGTGAGTGACAGACAGGGCAGCGAGCTGCGCGACCAGCGGTTTGTTTTTCGGAGCGTTCCTGAGGTGGAGAACGGTGGCTGGACCGAGCTACTGCGGGACTGAGGGGCTGGCTGGCGGGCGGGCCGAGCGCCGCCAAAGCCGGACTGGGACGAGCCTGAGAGCGCCGGCGATGTAGCGGGCCACCCTGCCCATGCTCCAGTCCCCGGCCGCGGGCGGAGCCGGAGCCCGAGCCTGGGGAGGCGGCGGGGGCCCCGAGCGCAGCCCGCGCAGCCCGTGGCCCCCGCGCGGAGCCAGGCCCGCTGCCGTCCCCGCCGCCCGGGCCCCCGGCATGCAACCCCGGCTGCGGAGGTGACATTGCTTGGCTTGAGCCGCCGCCGCCGCCATCGCCACCATGGGTGAGTGTCGCCACCGCCCCGGCCTGTGCCCGCGCTGCCTCGCGACGCCCCGCCCCGGGCAGAGGGAGGAGGACCCTGGGCCGCCGCCTGACAGGCATGGACAGCTCGCCCGGTCCAGGGCTGCGGATCGTCGGCCTCTGTCTGGCCTGCCACCTGGAGGCGTCGCGGCCCCGGCTGAGGCTCTGGCTTCCCGGGCCCTTCGAGAGTGCCTCACCGTCCGATGTCGCTCGGCAGCCTCCTGGGCTGCGCCGAGAGGCAGCTCGTTCCTGCCCGAGCGAGCCGGCCGCGAGCCCGAGGGCGGGGGAGCGAGAGCTCAGTGTGGGGCCGGGGCTGTAGGCCCAGCTGCTGTTATGTCTTTTCCTTGATTTGCTTTTTTTTCCTGCCTGTGTCATTTCCTTCCCTTTGCTCACACAGGCCGGCCTGTGAGAGTTCCCGGGGCTCGCTTTGGAGCCCTGTGAGCGCTCCGGCGCAGGGGGGAGGGCGTGCGAGGATCCGCTACGAGTCTGTTATCCACCGCACAGTGGAGAAATGCGCTGCGCGCAGATCGCTGGAGCTTAGTAATGGTCGGTTTCCGTTGGTTATAGTTCATATCCTACTTTTTGAAAAATCTGGTTGCAGTATTTTAGTTCTATTATTTTTGTCTTGCAGTATCCCTGAAATTATGTAACTTTTGAAAAATTTCTACACAAAAGAATATGAAATCACTTCCTTTTTGTTAATATTTGCAATTTTTGCCTTGAAGATGTAATCTAAGAAAAGCTCTTCATGGCTTCCACACTTATCATTTGAATTAAGTTATATCTTGTATTGTTTTTTATTACTTCAGCAAATGACTGTTGTACTAAATTATGGGGCAAGTAGCGTTTTAAATGTACTTTGCCTCTCTTGTTGCTACAAGTGTGTTAATTGTCCACAATCACAAGTTTTGCAGGTTTAGTATTCACTTAAGTAACAAAGAAATAAGTAAAAGAAAAGATCTTTGTAAAAGCCTTTTATTGGTTCTGTCAAGTGCCCCATGTGAAGAGGACCCTTATTGTTTGCTTTGTCCTATAGTGAGATCATTTTTGTGGGAGCTTAAGTGTGTGCTATGTCACGTTGACCGTGTAATTATTTGTGTCCCAACTCCACGTAGATTTTTTTTTTTTTTTGAGACAGAATCTCAACCTGTAGTCCAGGTTGGTCCTGAGTTCATTGTGTAGCTCAGGCTGGCCTCCAATTCCAGACAGTCTTCCTACCTGTCAGCCTCTCCAGTGCTGGGATTACAGATTTGCACCACCATGCCTGGGTTCCACGCTGACTTTGAATGAATTGACTTGTTCCTTATACAGTATGGGAAAGGCTTGTTCATTTGCTGAGCTTACTGTTTTCTTCCCATGTTGTACTTAGAAATGCTTTGTTTTCTAGGGAAGGCCTCCAGTGATAGGCATTAAAGGAACCCAGGCATGAAAGGGACTCAAGAAGTTCTGGTATTTGAATATCTAATTCAGCAGATCTTTACTAACGTTTAGTATAAATGAGGCATAGAATTCTTTTTGTCTTACTCAAGCCTCAAACGTTTATCCTGTGTTACAGAATTTGAGGTAAATCTTTGAATTATAAACTTGTATTGTAATAGTCTTTCTAGTCTTTCCTCTTGTTCTGTGAAGACAGCTTTAAGTCCCAAAGGGGAGTATGAAATATTTGAGAATATACAGACCCTCTGCTCCACACTTTCTTGCTACTGTATTTCTTTTTTTGAGACAGAGTCTCACTATAGTCCAGGTTGTTTTGAACTCCCTGTGTAACCCAAGCTGGCCTCAAACTTGGGATCCTCCCACCTCAGCCTCCCAATGCTGGGTTTATGGGTATGTACAACCATGCGCACACCTAACTCTGCTGCACACTTTGATCACAAAACCAGTAAGCACCCCTTTCATAGACGTGAGAATTATATGTCATGCCTGTTTTCACATTTCAAGACATCTTCAAAAAATTTAAGTGTGAGTGTATATGGAGAGATCTAGTAAAGGAGAAGAAAGGAACTATATAGTTAGATCGAGAGTCCCAAAGAAAAAAGGGCCAAGAACTTGGTATCTTCACATTTGTCTCTATGTCAGTTTTACATTAAAAACTGAGACAGTGAGAGGGGGTTAATTTGCCTTTAGGGCTTTAAATTATTTGGCAAGCTAGATCAAGAACCATTGCCCTAGATTTTTTTGGCACTTTCTCTCCATACTAATCTCTTCCTCTTCTGCAGATGATCTTTACACAAAATTAGGGCTAATATTAAATATAAATGTATAAATAAAATCTTATCAGATACTTGGCTCTTGTGTTTCCTTTATATCGTGCTCATAATGCTATTTGGGCATTTGGACACACAGTCTCTTTGAAATACTAGTTCCATTTTGGTGATACAAATAATAAAAATTCAAACCTCCAACGTAATTAGTTTTCTTTTTTTGCTACAGTTTTACATAAACTCAGCTGGCAAGCATGAGGTCTTCAATCCCTAGCACCAGGCTAAGTAAACAGAAAAACTCAAGGATTTGAAAAAAGAAAAGAGAAAGAAATATGGACTCCTTAATATTTTAGTTATACTTGTTAAACTGCAGACCAGGAAAGGACTAAAACTAATTTGAGTCATTGCCCTGCAGGTTCTTTGGTTCATTGTCATGTTTTCCTGAGTTGTTTTGTGCCCCACAATCAAGCCTGTTTGATAACTTCATTGTTAATAAAAACGGGTCAGTTTTTATATTGGCTGTTAGCCCCAATAAGTTTCTAGTGGAAAGTAAAGTTATCTCTGTAAACAATAGGAACTTTTTTTTTGGCTTTGATCTTATGTGGCTATTTTAAAAACTGGAGTTGATTCGCTGTGTTTTCTTGGTTGCACTAGAATTCCTTCCCAGTTTTAGTAATTGGGGTAGCAACTGCTGTTAATAATACCTGACCAGGTCTGATGGTATAGGCCTGTATTCCCAGTACTCTGGAAAGCTGAGGCAGAAGGATCCTGAGTTTTAGCCCAGCTGGGTCATTTTAGGAAATTAGTGAGACCATGTCTCACAATAAAAATGGGCTGGGGATGTAGCTCAGTGCAAAGGCCCTGGGTTCAATCTCTAGTACTGCAATGATGATGATGATAGCAACAACGATGATGACCACACCTGAGACTCATTCAGTAGCATTTATTTGGTCTTTTATAAATGCAATCTGAAATTTACTGGGATATGTTACTGAAAAATCTGTGGTGACTTGGAAATGCTACAGGGAACTATAGTGAACCAACCGATTATAGGATTAAAGGTCATTTATTTCTGGGTTGACAACTGGATTTGAAGTCAGAATCATTGTGGTATACCCAGAGAGGTCAGTGTCTCTAGGATTCCCAGGGTGCTTATCTCTGTTTAGCTAGAATCTGACCATCTGTGTGGATTTAGAATGGTTAATAACTGTTCTAGCTGAAACTTGAATTATAACTTAGTAAGTAAATGTGGCCATATCATTACTATATTTCTGACATTAAAAAAAAAAAAAACCAGCAAGCGCAAGGCCCTGAATTCGATTCCCTAGCACTACAAAAGCTGGGCATGCTGGTGCATACCTGTAATCCAGCATTCAGGAGGCTTAAAGAGGAGGATTGCTGTGAGTTCGAGGATAAAGAGTTATTTTAGGACCACCCTGGACTGTAGAGTAAGAATCTGTCTCAAAAGAGAAAGAAAATAAAAATTTAAACATTTGTAAAAAGTAAGTATCTGTCCAATTGAACATTGCTCAGGGAAGTACACAGGGGATAAAAGGCAGTTTTCCTGGTTCTAGTAGGCTATTCATATGTTCTTTGTCCATTTGTCTAGTGCATTTTGTATTCCAATTATAACATCCTTGTACCTCTCTGATCCTGTGCGAAAAGGTTAGATAGATCAGGTGAACCAGGAACATTTAAACCAGTGTAGTGTGAATATCTGTTATTTAGAATGCTTGGGACCAAAAGTATTTCTGCTTTTTGAGGTTTTTTTGATTTTGGAAAACATGCTTTTTGACTTTTATTGGATTTTGGAATAGACTTTACTGGCTGAACATCCCTAATCCATTTCAGATTTTTGGTTTTCAGATTAGGGATGCTCAATCAGTAAGTGCAGTGGATTATAGAAACTTTGTCAGAAGTGTGTAAAGGTACACAGGAAGGAGAAAGCAGGTCTGTAGTTCAGAGGTTGACACACATAATCCTATATTCTCCAGCACTTTATGCTAGTTACAAAATATTTTAAAGTAAAATACAGTTGGTTATATGTATTGATTCTTGTAAGCAGTAGTAATGTATATTTTAAAATTTTGAACCATAAATTAATGTTGCATGTACATTATATGTTATAGGAACAGAAAATAAACACTAGAATTTGACTTTGAGATTAACCATATTTGAAAATTTTCTGGACATGAGGATTGAGCCTTATTTGTACATGCTGATTGTAAATGACGTTTGCCTCAGTATGGACAGGGTAGAGGCTGTGAAAATACATGAAAAGTCATGAAAAGAAAGGCTAAAATCTGACTCAGGGTTACACTTAAAAGCATAGCCTCTCCTGGGTGAGCAGTGCATCAGATGATCTGGCAGAGCTAGATGGAGCCTTGGCAAGATGAAGAAGTAATATCAGTTAAGTAAAAACAAAGATTAGAATACTGCTTTGGAGATTTATACCTATGGAAAAAAGATAGTGTGTAGCTGAGTAAACAGGTCTTGCAGGGTGGCATGTTTGAGGGAGGATGTGGTGCTTTTGGCAACTTTTCTGGATTTTTAGCCAAGGGAACTTGCAAATGAGAAGTACTTTAAGACCCTTCTTTTAGAAAGAAGTAATAGCTTAGGCCAAAAGGATACATTTCTGCTGAATTAAAGAAAGAGGAGTGTGTTGCTTGGCAGCCCCCGTTCCATAGGTCAGGGTATAGGATTAAGAAAAAGTGCTTGCTGCTGAGGAATGGTGGGTACCTGTCTGCTTCAAACAGAGCCGGGTGCTATGGCACATACCTGTAATCTCAGCTGTTAGCTATTTGGGAGGCAAGGGCAGGAGGATTACAAGTTTGAGTCTATTCAGGACAATTTAGGGAGACCCTGTCTAAAATATATATAACAATAGAGCTGCTTATCTAATAACAAGTTTGAAACCTGTGAGATTTATCCCCAGTATTGCAACACACACAACCCTTACTTAAGCACTTTTTTTTTTTTTTTTTTTGAGACAAGGTCTTGCTCTATATCCACGCTAATCCTGAACTCATGTAGCCCAAGCTGGCCTCAAACTCATGGCAGTCCTCATGCCTCAAGTGCTGAGATCACAGACGTGTGCCATATTGATTCTTATCAGTAAGCAGCAGTAATGTGTAATTGATTCTTATCAGTAAGCAGCGGTAATGATGTTTGCCTCAGTATGGAGAGGGTAGAGGCAGTGGAAATACGTGAAAAATCATGAAAAGAAAGGCTAAAAATCTGACTCGGTTACTCTTAAAGCACAGCTCTGCTGGGTGAGCAGTGCATCAGATGATCTGGCAGAGCTAGATGGAAACTTGGCAAGATGAAGAAGTAATGTCAATTAGTTAAGTAAAAACAAAGATTAAAAATACTACTGCCCAGTGCTGGAATTACAGGCATGTACTACTAAACCCAGTTTATGTGGAGCTAGAGAAACTCAGAGCATTGTGCTTGATATACAAGCATTTTAATGACTGCCATTTCTCCAGCCTTAACTTCTTAATTTCTAGAATTAATTTTTTCCTCTCTTAATTTCTAGAATTAATTTTTCCTCTCTATACTTCTTTCTGATAGCTTTTAGGTAGGTCAGACCACCTCTACTCTTAGGAAATCTTTTTCAAATAGCATACTTTTACCTATACTCCAGGTTTTTCATGTACACTTGACAAATGTACAATTGCTTTTTATTACTTCCAGCCTTTTTTTTTTTTTTTTTTTTTTGAGACAGGGTCTCATTGTGTAGCCCAGGCTAGTCCTAAACTCACTGGTGTAGCCCAGGTCCCAGTGCTGGAATGATAGGCGTGTGCCACTACACCCAGCTTTAGAATCTAACTTGGGGCCTTGCACTTTCAAGGCAAGTGCTTTAACTGTTGTGCCATCCTCTGTCCCCCCTCTTTTCATCTCGAGTTTCTTGTTCCCTTTTAAAATTGAGTTTCTGCCTCTGCTGTTCTAACCCTCTTAAAGGATTTTTATACCTTGCTTTCTTCCTACTTTACTGATCTATCACTGACCCTCTTTTTTACTCCTCTATCTCTTACTTGCTTGTTCTTCATTTCTTTTCTCCTTGATTCTTGTTGCTTTTTGTTGTTGTTTGAGACAGGGTTTCCTTCTTGTTGTTCAGGCTGGTCTTGAACTTACTGTGTAGCCCAGGCAGGCTTACACTCATGGTAATCCTCCTGCCTCAGCTTCTCAAGTGTTGGGATTGTAGGCTGGGTCATCATGCCTAGCTAACCTTTATGTGGTGCTAGGGGATTGAATCTAGGTTGGTGCTCATGCCAGGCAAAAACTAACTAAGGAGCTATGCCCGCCAGCTCTTGTACTTCATCTTATAAGCTTCTTTACAGACCTGGAACAGCTTGTTTTTCTGGAAAAATATTTATTCTGTTAGTAGTTATGTAAAATCATATGTACAACTTTCTGATGCTGACTTTTAAAAAAAATACGTTTTAGGGCTGTGGTATAACTTAGTGGTTAAAGTGCTTGCCTAACATACACAAGGCCCTGGGTTCAATTTCCCCACACCATGTAAGCCCAGCATGGTGGCACACATTTTGTAATCCTAGCACTTGGGATGCTGAGGCAGGAGGATTGCATGAGTTTGAGGCCATGCTAGGTTACATGGTGAGTTCCCGACAGCCTGGATTACACAGTTAGACTGTCTCAATATAAAATTTGTGTTTATGTATTCTGATTTATATATTGTTTACCACAGTGTGTTTTATGACATCATGTTTATGTATTGTTGTTTTACCCTTTGAATTTGGATATCGGTAAGTATTTTTTCAAAACTTTTTAGTGTGTAGTACATAAGTATTCAGGAAGTGGTTGTTAATGATTAATAAAAATGAAAAACTAAGACAGGTTGAGTGGCCTTTTCCATTGACTTTTTTTCTGTTAGTGACAGTAATAATCAGCTTTTTTAAAGCATTGCTAAACTGTTAGGTACCATGAGAAGTAATTTCTTCTCTCAGAACAGCTTTATGCAATGATGCTGTTATCTCCATATAATACATGAGGAAATTGAGCCTTAAAAGAAAATATATGACTTGCTCAAGGCTTCCTTAAACCCAGGGCTTTCTGACTCTAAACTTATTAGAATACAGTAGAAAATTGTTGTTTTAAAACTTTTGTTTTTCTAAGGAAAGCCATATTGAAAGAAGGCTGGTAATTCAGTTAAAATTTCAATCCAGGAAGAAAGGCTGAAAAGAACCACTTGATTACAAACATTTACCTTTCAGTACTCAGCTAAGGCATTTGTTACTTCTCTCTTTTTCTTTCTCACTTTTTCTAGCATTATGAATTACTTTATGTATTTATTTCTTACTCTGTAGCCCAGGCTAGTCCTGAACTCACTGTAGAGCCCAGGCTGCCTTGGATTTACAACAATCCTGCTATCTCAGCCTCCAGAGTGCTGGGATTATAGCCATGTGCCACTATGCCCAGTTTATTTGGTGCTGGGGAATCAACTCAGATACTTAATGCTTGACTTGGCTCTTGCTAAGCAAGTACTTTAACCACTGAGCCATTCCTCCAGCCCCTACATTGTTATTTTTCTTTTCTCAGGTAGACTGGTGGGTGTGGCCATGTTAAAGAATCTCAACAAAGATAAAAAAGAACTTGGCAAATATCCAAATAAGGGTTCTGTCAAACTCAGAGAAGAGCCATCAAGATATGGCCACTACAGCCTATTCTGGTGGTGGGAAATTTAGGTAAAGAGTGGTGATTTGAGTGAAATTAGTCAAACGCAGAAAATTAAATATTGCTTGGTTTCTCTGATTTGGGAAACCCAGAATATAGGCATACTATAGAACCAAATGGGTATGATAGTGGGAGTTAGGGGGAGATGGGGAGGATATAGGAAGGCCAAAAATGGGAAGGGATTGTAAAGTTTATGTGATATATGTTTGCACAGAATACTCAATTTTATTGTAAAAATTATGCATTGTGTATATATTAATAAAAACCGTGGGAAAAAAGAACCACTTTATTTCCTGCCTTTATCCATGTCCTCAGTTTGAAGAAGTTATCTGCTTCTAGTAGTGTATCTGACTTTGACACAAAATCAGATTCTGTAATCCTGTTTCACTGTGTCTGTTGTCTCAGATGTCAGGCAATAGTGCCAAACTATTCCTCTGATTTGTTTTCAGTGCCAGAAACTACCCAACCAGTTTATCCATTAAGTAATGCTCAGTTGGTTACTTTCCTGGAAACAGAATTTGTCAACCTGATAAACCAGCTTTTATAAAGCATCATCTTATACTGAATTAAAAATCATTTTTCCAGTTTGTATTTGACTTGAAAAATGTGTATGTGTAGGGGAGACAGTGCCACACTTCTGTAATTCTAGCTACTTGGAATGCTGAAGCAGAAAGACCACAAATTCAAGTTTAGTGTGGGCAACTTAGTAAAAACTTATCTCAGAATAACATTAGAAGTTAAAAAAAAAAAAAAAAGGCTGGAGATGGAGCATGTTAATAAAGCCCTTGATGAGCATTTGCAAGGCCCTGGGTTCAGTTCCTAGTACTAAAAAAAGTATTTGTTCACATCAATGTGAGATAAAGC
Source organism: Ctenodactylus gundi (assembly GCA_004027205.1). Lineage (NCBI taxonomy): Eukaryota > Metazoa > Chordata > Mammalia > Rodentia > Ctenodactylidae > Ctenodactylus > Ctenodactylus gundi. The sequence continues at coordinate 328,428 of PVKB01000359.1, read as the reverse complement.
AACTGGAATTCTTTCTCTATTCTGTTTCTCTTGCTTGCTCCTTCCTTCCTTCCTTTCTTCCTTGCTTTGAGACAAGGTCTTGCTGTGTAGTCCAGGCTGGTCCTGAACTCATTGCATAGCCCAGGCTGGCCTCAGACAAATCTCCTGCCTTAGCTTCCCGAGTGCTGGGATTATAGGCATGCACCACCACTCCTGGTTTGTGTGGGTCTGGGGAATGAACTCAGCAATGAACTTGTTAGGCAAGTCCTTTACCGCTGAGCTATTCCTCCAGCCCTTCCTTTTCTATTTCTTTTTACAATGCTGGTGATGGAATCAAGGGCCTTACGTTTGCTAAGCAAGTGCTGTACCACTAAGCCATGTTCCCAGCTGTTCAATTAATTTTAGGTATGTTATATTTAATAATATATAAACCAATTTGATATGTGAGCTTTCATGTATAAGCCAGTCTTCTAGTTTAGATATCATGCTTTAGTTTGTTTTGTGCTGCTGGGAATCCTAAGGCCTTGTACATGCTAGTCAACTTCTCTACCATTGAGCAATACTTCCAGTCTTATGCTTTAGTTTTAAGGGATATATGTATGTATATAAATATATAATCTGTGAATTGAAACCAGGGCCTTCACAAAAAACTACGTTCTCTGCCAATTTTTATTTTTGACTTTGAGACTGGATATCATTAAGTCAGTAAATTTTTCAGGCTGGCCTTGGACTTGGAATCTCCCTGTCTCAGCTCTCATAGTACTGGGATTGCAGACCTATACCACCTGGCCTGGCTTTAAATCTTGACTTTGACAATAAAAAGAAAAAAAAAAAACAGAACTGTACACACACAAACAAGCAAATTCTTTTCTACCCTCCCTATCCCCTACCATTAAAATATATCCCCAGCCTCAAATTTTCTGTCTTTAAGGAATTTATAGGGAAATTCTTATAAAATAATTGATGAAATGTATATATTTTACTTTTCTTTTGAGATAATTCACCTCCTCATTTGTTGTTCCTTTTACTGGATGGTTTTGGTATGAAAACTATTGCCCTGTTTATACTTTTGTGTATGTTTAAAATAAAATCATATGGGATGCTAATCTTGAATTTTTTTTTTTTTTGAGATAGCGTCTCCCTGGTCCTTACTTCACTACATAGCCCAGGCTAGGCTTACACTTATGGCATTCCTCTTGCCTCAGTCTCCCAAGTGCTTACAGGCATGTGCCGCCACGCCCAGTGTATGTGGCGCTGTGTAGGCATTTAAATATATTGATCTAGAAAGAGAAGATTAGAATATTTCCAAGGGACAAAGATAAAGGATAAAAAGATAGGGACTTTGTTAGAGTGAGAAAGGGTACTTCTTTTTTTGAGATAGGAGGTCTCACCATGTAGTCCAGGATGACCTTAAACTTACGGTGTAGCCCAGTCTGTCCTCAAGCTCAAAATCCTCTTGCTTTAGTCTCCCAAGTGCTGGACTGATAAGTATATTTATCATCATTCCCATCTTATCCTTTGTCCTTTTAATTGAAAAAAAATTTTTTTGACACAGGGTCTTGCTCTGTAGCCCAGACTGGTCCTGAACTCACTACGAAGCCCTGGCTGGCCTTGGATTTAGCAATCCTCCTGCCTCAGCCTCCCTAGTGCTAGGATTACATGTGCATGTGCCACCATGGTTGGCTTTATGTGGTGCTAGGGAATTGAACTCAGGGCCTTGTGCTTACAAAGCAGATGCCTTAAATGCTGTGCCATTCCTCCAGCCCATTAAAAAAAAAATTTTTTTTAAAGCATAGATAGGTAGATAGATAGATAGATAGATAGATAGATAGATAGATAGATATAGATATTCCTGGAGATTGAACCCAGAGTCTTTGTTCTGAGCTACATCTGCAGCCCCTTTTTATTTTATTTGAGATAGGGTCTCACTCAGTTGCAAAGTTGCCCAGGATGATCTTGAATCAGTGATCTTCCTGCCTCATCCTCAACTGTCCTGCAATTACAGCCATGCATGCCACTATACCCAGCTTATCCTCACTTTTTAAAAAGGTGTTCCCCAAGTTCTCAAATTATTTGTCACCAAAACAGATGTAACAGTTCATTCTTTACATTTCCTTCTATATTTTTTTTCAGCCCATAAATCTTATTTGATTGGACAGAGATCTCTTAAATGATCAGGGGAATTTTGTAAGGCTTGGAATTATCCTATTTTGATTTCTGGATTTTGACCAGTGTAAGAACTCTGGTCCCCATTCTATTTCAAGAAAGGGAATTAAAAGTAGTACTAGTAAGGTGGCGATGATACATTGCTTGGTCAATTCTGGAAGGAAAACAATAAAACTGCCCATTGGCTTTTCTGTAGGATGTAAAAGTGCAAAAGGCCCGTAAACTTGTAAAGAGTTGGGGGACAGCATTCAGAGACTCAGCTTGTAGAACAACTTCTGTTCTAGCAAGCTACCTAGGGTTGTACTCTTCTATGTCTGGTGTTCTAAGAATAGATGTGGGCTGTTCCATATCCAGCTTTCTCTGACTGGTCTTTCATTGACTACCCTACTATGTAGTTTTTCACTCCAACTTTTCATCTCTTTTTTTTTTTCTGGTTGCGTTTCTCAGGCACTGGACAAATTTTTCTTTTTGAGCACTTATCTTAGTCACAATTAGCTGGTAAATATTGCTGCCAGAAATCTGATACAGGGCTGTTAAGAATCTATTGAGATTCAAATTGCTATACCCTAACCTGAGTTATCTACTTTTGGGAAGCATCTACTCCATGTGATAATAGTTACTGAATCTGTCCTTTTACCTGGGCAGAACAGTGTTAGTTCTGTAGTTTGTGGAACTGCTTTGCTTGTCTGTATTTAAAGGTTTTAGTCCATGTACTCTTTTTCATTGTAGATGAACAGGAAGCATTGGACTCAATCATGAAGGATCTGGTGGCCCTCCAGATGAGCCGACGTCCCCGGGTGTCTGGATATGAGACCATAAAGGGCAAAGACACGGGTCACCCAAATAGGCAGGTATGTGTGGGCTCTGGCAGAGCTTATCTGGATTTGTTGAGGAGAGATTTTCAAGTGGAAAATATATAAGAAGCCAAGGTCACTGTCATATATCATCCTTGAATGCTGTTTGTCCCTTTCTTTAAGTCTGGTGGTATATACCAGTCAAGTATGGATCCATGGTCTGGGGTCCCAAAATCTTGTGTATCATACTTTATCCATGGAGAATAAGAGTAGTTTCTTTAATTGTTATTTTTTTCTTTACTGATTATTTGGAAACTTTGTTTTTAGATTCATGATCCCTGACTCATGAATTTAGCTACCTTATAGTACATACTCAGAAAAAATAGTTAATATTGATATTATCTTATATAAGGTATAATTAGGGATACTTACACATTAAAATGCCATATAATATATTTTGAAGGCAGTGAATTCTGGTTATTGTTGCTTACAGTTTTATTTTTATTGACTCAAGTAGTTGACAGTGCTTGTTTTTATTGTCTTGTACTTCTTTAGAAAAACATTTCCTATTTTTGTTAACATTTAAAGTATTTCTGTGTTACTGACGATCTTCCTTGTACCTCTGGTGTCATCTAGTGTCCTGTTGCCTGGGTATCTTGGCCTACAGAGTGTGTGTGTTTGTTGTTTTTGTTGGTTTGAGACAGGGTCACGTTTGTGCAAACTGCTGGCAAGCCTGCTGCTTCAGCCTCCTGAGGGCTGGAATTACAGATGTGTGCTCCACCCCCAACCCTAGTTAGACCTAAGGAGAAGAGTGAATGAATGAATGAATGGGGAACTTTCCCATGTAGTGTAATAATTACTGTTGTAATTACCTTATAAAACTGGAATAATAATAAACTAGGGCCCGTTCTTATACTAGTTTCATGCATTCTTCTCTATCATTGTGTAAGTTCTTCCTTGCTATTATTTATTTGTATTCAAAGCCACTTTTGGAGGGAGCATTTTACCAGAAATGAGTCCCTTCCCCCAAGCTTGAGCCTAATGACCTCACTTTCCTTCCTGTCCTCCTAAGAGAAGTGTGCTTGCTAGTGCTATTCTAGTTAGCTTTTTCTTCAGACTGGACCATTAGCACGGGTATAGTTAGTGGGTAAAAAAGAGTGGCTATCTTGAGTTGGAGGGCCTAAAGCAACCACTCTGGGAAAATAAGGAGTCAGTAATCTCTGGTAGTTCCTTGAAGGAGTATTACCTTTTGGGAATTCTTGTTAGTGCCCAAAAGCTATTAAGAGGAATCCTGATTTTTGTTGTTGTTGTTGTTGTTGTTGTTAGAAAGTAAACTTAACAAGAACTCCTAACTCTTTGGACCCACAATTTACTTGAATAATGTCAAACTTTTTCTGTTGCGTGGGGGATTCAAATTATTAACCTCATTTTTTTGTTTTTAAAGAAAAAACACAAGAGCAGCAGCTCAGCTCTTCTGAACAGCCCCACAGTAACAGCAAGCTCATATGCAGGGGCCAGTGAGAAAAAGAAATTTTTGGTAAGGACCCATATTGCCTATTAAAGCTGAAATGTGCCTTTTAATCTGCTATTGTCAGTGGAAGAGTAGAATTCATTTCCTGGACAATTCATTTTAATGGTTTTGTAGGGAGTATTGGCTATTCCAGATTCCACACAGACAGTATTGTTCATAAGCAGTCACTTATCAGTGCTGCCCAGTAAGTGACAGACCTCTTCTCTGTCGAGCTGTCCAGTATGGTAGTCACTAGCTCTTGTAACTTGTGAAGAACTAAATTTTAAATTTTATTTGGCAACAAGTTAAAAATCTAATTGCTTAATTATTATTATTATTATTATGGTACTAATAATTGAGCACAGAGCTTTTGTGCTAAGCTGTATTCCCAGTTCATGTTTTAGTTTTGATTTTGAGACAGAGTTTTTCTCAGCCACTAAGTTACCCAAGCTGGGCTTGAACTTGTGATCTTCTTGCCTCAGTGTCCCAGAATGGTGGGATTAGGAGCCTATGCCATGGGGCTTGCCTTTGAATTAAAATTTTAATTAAATTAAATAGTCATATATGGCTAATAGCCATTATAGTGGACAGTACAATTTTATATACTATTTAAGGTACCGTTGATGTTGGATATGAAATTAAGTATATGGAATTGACCATGGTGGTACACACCTTAATCCTGGCACTCTGGGAGTCTGAGGCAGGACCATCACAAATTGGAGCCCAGTCTGGTCAACTTAACAGCTTAGCAAGACCCTGTCTCCCAATAAAAAGCAAAAAGTGCTGAAGATATAGCTCAGTGTGAAAGAATTAAGTTCAATCCCTAGTACTGAAAGAAAAGAAAAAAGAAGGAAATTAAGTATGTAGTTATAGATGTATAGAGATTCAGTGGTGTATCCATTCCTTCTACACAGGTCATGAGTTTCTACGTATGAAAAGCGCATCAGTGGGAATCCTATCTAAGATTCTCATCTTGGAGGAGTGTGAAACTGTGATACTAACGTGGTTGTTTAGAAATTGAATCTAAGGTTTTGATAATGGGTGATATTCAGTTAAGGGGCACCGAAAATGTTATGCTAGTTTTTTCCCTAATAAAGTCAAGATTGTGCTGTCTCCTGGGAAATTTAGCAGCTTCTAACCAGGAGGTATATTCTTTACTAAAATCCTGAAAGCAAAATATGCATTTCTAAGAATGGTTAGATGAGATAGAGGTACAGGAGAGTGCATGGGGAAAGACATGTTTACAGTTTAGTGTAATAAAAAGAGCGTGGTAATGTTAATCTGTTAATGTAGGACTTCAGCATTTATTATTGTTGTTTTTGTTAGGTTAGGCCTTGGGTAAGATGAAACAGTTTATTCTTTTTTTATTATTATCAATTCTTCACCATGAGTTCTATGCTTAGGAAAAGAGGGGAATGAAAGAACAAAACCTAATTTTAATGGCTAAGAGATGCCAAATTGGGCTAAGAAATGCCAAATTGAGCCAAAGATTCAAATTGCAGAGTTGTGTTGAAAGTAAATAAGTATTTTGGCTAGTAGCAAAGAAAGGTTGTTTATTCATGGCTGAAATGGTGTTGGCAGAGGCAAACCGTTCTTCAATATGAGAATGGTGGTGCTGGCAAGAAGGCTAAGTTGAGATTGGCACAGCCTCATGGGGCTCATGTTTGGCGCAGCAAGGAAAGCCAGAGGAGGTGAATTCATTAACAGAATTGTTTGGGGGTTGAGGCCTGGAACAACTGGTGAACATAATTCAGTCTTTGCTTGACAGAAATTTAGACATTCTTAGCCCTAAGTAAACAAGCTTAGTAACTAATTGAAAGAGAGAATGCATTTGATAACAAGCATTTAGAGCAGCTATGGAAGTACATGGGTAATGAGGTACTTAGCTAAGAGGTAGGCTCTTTGTGTTCTCAGTGTTCTCTCTTCTGTATATTAGATCCTTGGAAATCTGCAGTGTAGTTAGAGCTGACTGAACATCTTAGATGTTTGACTAATCTCAGGTGTTGCTGGGGCCTGTGGATGGTTTTGCAGGCTATAATGTCTACTGTTCCTTCAGCCATCATACACTTACAGTGCTTTATTGATAGGTGCTAGTTCTCTGTGGGGCTAACTTACTACAGTAAAAAGAGCACTGGCCTAGGAGTCATAGAGTTGTTTGTTAAATATTGATTAATGTGTGATTTTTATAGTTTACGGAAAACTTTGTACAGCAAGAGTTAACAACACCCACAATTGTAAGCATGTGTATAATACTTTAAGCTTCTAGAGCTTTTCCTCAAAGGTATTAGGTATAGCCGGATAGCAAACCTAGATCTTCTGACTCCTAGTCACAGTAATTTTGTTTAGTGTAAGTTATATAATCTTTCTTAACCTCTCTTTTCCACTGTAAATATAGACATAACAGCTACTTACATCTACTACCTCTTAAGGTTATATTGTAATACCATAGAATATAAAGTGTAAAACAAATGTACAAATATAAAGTTGTAGTGATTACTCACTTCTCTTATTTTCTGGCCCTGTGGATCTTTTGGGGAAGCTGCCTTCTAGCCAGAAGTATGCCTAGTATTATAGAACTAAAAAGGTTAAAGCTTTTTTACCTTTTTTTGGATTGTCATTACCATCTGGTTGATGGTTATTTTTGTTTTGTTTTGTTTTGTTTTTTTTTTTGCAAACTTCTGAATCTAGCCTAATTTCTGAAAATCCCAGTGGAAGAAGAAATAGAAACTTTATTTTCATGGATTTCTGTTTCCCTTGAACCTTTTTTTTTTTTTTTTTTTTTTTTTTTTTTTTTTTTTTTTTTTTTTTTTTTTTTTTTTTTTTTTTTTTTTTTTTTTTTTTTTTTTTTTTTTTTTTTTTTTTTTTTTTTTTTTTTTTTTTTTTTTTTT